>CM071934.1:99909955-100394978 GCA_016081115.2 Rehmannia glutinosa | reverse complement strand
GCTTATGTCATTGCTGATTCGGCTGCAATATATGCTTGAAGCTGTACAAAATGAATGTATGCAAATTGACTTATCAAAATCTGCGTATTAACGGGATATATATAGATTACCAAAAGTCACAAGTGAAACAACACAACCGTTGAACAAACATGTCCATTTATTTGACAGAACGCCCGGTGGTTTGAAACGAATGTAACTATTCGGATAAACCTTTCAATCCTTAATAATTTCGAATGAAACAATTTTGCAAATAATTTCTCATTCACCCTAAATATCTATTATATTTCCAACAATCCTCATGAATGAGAAATTACGTGAATCACTGGAAATGCACATGTAAATGCGTACACTAAAGAAGTACAAACGGAAAATTATTGCATCGAGGAGAGGTAGCTTATGGCTTTGAACCTTCCTTTTAGTGGGAGATCTTATCGGTTTACTTAGCAATCATTGAACATGATGCCTTGAACTGTTTATGTTAGCGGTGTAAACACATAACAACACCACACAATAACCTCCCCCCAACATTTCGAGTTCTAGCCTATTTGTGTTCGTTTTATTACTGAACAACCTTGGGTTTCATAAGTGTTTTAGAGAATTCGAGCACAAAAAGTTAAGTAAGGCGACCTACTTCACCTTTACATAGGTGACCTCTATTAAGAGTATTTTGCCATACCCACTTGGTTTAACCAAGCCATATGAATCATTAAAAGTCGAACTTAACCTTACATCCTACTGCGAGAAAGCACTTTTAATCATAGGAATGGGTAGGAATTTTATCCTAAGTCTTACTGAATCTTTCGTAACTTAGTTGTCCCGTTGAACCAAGTTCTTGGGATCTCCAAAATCATGGTTGGGTTACCATTACAAAGTCATCGTAACAGTAATAGGCTTCAATCCCATTCCCTTCGATAATCGGTATTTGATCTCTACTTCAATCAAATTTGCGCGCAAGATTGAGATCAATATCTTTACACATTTGAGAATATAATCTTCAGAGTATGTGCCAACCACTTCAAATCGATATAAGTCTCCCACCGGTGAACTTTCAAGCCCTTCAATGTCAATGTGGCTTTATAACACCTAAGCTCATATATAGACTATTATCAATATGTCATCTCTTTTTAGGTAGAAATTCGTTTGACTTTGTCGTTTGTCAAACTTGTCATTATCTATACAATGATTTAATAGTTGTACATGTTCCTTTCAAGTTCAGTACAATAATCCATTTTGGGTCTACCTTGATAAGGTTAGCCTTTAAAGCATTTTCTACACCTTCCTTAGTACTCAATGTGTGCCTTTGTTACAACACTAAAGAAAGTACGAGGCGTGCACCTCTTCAAGAGAAATCACATGTGACCCCTTTTAAATATCAATCAGCCTGTCAATGTGAATTGACTCATATCATCTTTTCTAAGGATATATCTCAAAGAAATACAAGGACACCTCTCGGTTGTTGGGGTCAATCTTTGTTAAGATTGGGGTAGTTTATATTTACTTAACATCCCCCACATTTGAGGCAAAACTCATCACCCTCAAATTGTGCAATAAGGTCAACTTTGAGAATTATCAATTTAACAATTGTCATTTCTCACAAAGTTCAACTATGATTGTATCGCCAATTCGACTAACAAAATTAATTGCCTTGCAAAATTCTAAAGAATTTCGGGAGGGCTAAAAGACTCGATTGTATACATTCACCATATTTTAACTTGTCATGTGCTCCTCCACAGGGACGCTAAATCATATGCCTCACACAAGGATATTTAAATTTGCTCATGCATTCTTCACATGTTTATGACACTTAAAATGTCATAGAACTAAAGTTATTATGACACTTTCAAGTATCACAACACCCCAAGTTGTCATGTCACAACACTCAAGTTAAACTTTGTGCCTGCCCGATATCCGATTGGCTATCGCGATCCCCTGACATGGAATCCCACACTTTCAAGTGTTTATAGCTGAAGAGTTTATTTCATTTCAACAATTCATATGGAGTTTCGTCCATTTTCTTTAGTGGAATTTTATTAAGAATGACATTGGCCGAGAGAATTGCTTCTCCCCACAAGTTCTGGGATAACCCCGAACTTATCAACATAACATTTATTATCTCTTTAAGAGTTCGATTCTTGCGTTCATCAATTCCATTTGATTGAGGTGAATATGGTCGCGATAGTTTGATGAATAATACTGCATTCGAACAAAATTCATCAAATGAAGCGTCATATTCTCCACCTCTATCACTTCGAATCATTTTTATTCTTTTGCTAAGTTGATTTTCCACTTCATTCTTATAATGCTTAAAAGCATCCAAAACCTCATCTTTGTTTCTAAGCAAATATACATAACACTACCTTGTGCAATCATCTCTAAAAGTATAAAATACTTTTTACCACATCTCGTTTGCACAAACTTCAAATCACAGGTATCACTGTAAATTAATTCTAAAGTAGGTAATCTTTCCCCACATTAGTATCATTTCCTGGATTCAACCACGTAGGCTTTAATAAGCCCAAACTCAGCACCGTGAGATAAAATAATATTTTATATTGACATCTCTTGATCAATCCCGAGTGTTTAAGACTTTTCTTCATGAGAAACATGAACATGTTTAATGGAAACAACAAGTGGTGGAATCAAATTTGATATCACACGTGTAGGTGAACCTATTATTGTTCCATCCATTTTTGTTACGAAAAGTGAAGATAAACAATCATTCACTTATTTGGTTCAATCAATTCTATAACAAAATCAGAATTTATGTATGGTTTCCACAAATCAAACAATAATTCTCATTCCCAAATTAAACTCATAAAATTATACTAGAAAACTAAGAATTGAAATTGGTATCTAAGCGGAACTAGATAACCATTATCAATTTCAATACACATGAGTCTGTAATAAACTAGTATTATCATGAAATAGTCCTGACAAAATTGAACACAAATATTCAAACTTGACATAATAATATGTTTCTGAACCAAAATTTTATAAATCAATCAGAAACATAGACTCTTAATAGGGATTAGTACAAAAGTTCAATCTGCATTGCAATCAAGTTTGAGTAATAAAACCAAATAGAGTCAATATACAAATCATGACTCAAATTTCAGTTTTTGCATTCAAACTACTAGATATTATTGTAATTCCCAAATACATAGTCAAAACAGATTAATATAGACAATGATAATACATCATTCTAATTTAAATCAGAAGCATGATAGACAGATGTATTCTAGGTAATGATCATATTCAAGTTTGATTAACAAATCAATCGAGAAACATAATACCATATTCAGATCACAAGTGACATTAATTGATAAGGTAGACTAAATTCTAAATTGAAGACATCAATTTTCGATTTCCAACACAATCTTACTGTGCACATCAATTTGTTTGGAAAATGATTTCATTCATGAAAATGCAAACTCAATGTATCCTATGTTTCTGACAAATCCTCATTAAGCAGACACATGTATATTCAATATAAGAATATACTCAATTGTGATAGATCAACATAGAACCAGAAACATAACTCTGATCACAACTAACAGCAAATATAAATCCAATGCCACATAACAGAGAAAGTGGTGTCATATGCATTATTATCTTTAATCTAATTCTCATGAATAGGATAAAGGTTGATGCCTGATCAAGTTCCGATTTGGCGATTTCTATTTCCAGAAATAATTTTCGGTACACACAATTAGTTATATGTTTTCGCAACCGCACACATTCTGATTTCAGAAACCACTAACTTGATTTTTATACAGAAACAAAGGTTTTAATCAATCAGGAAACTTAATACCGTACGAACATTAAAACCACACAGAATACGATAATGTGCGTATATGCAAAGGTCGAACGGAAAAATTCACGAATATAATATGCACGAAAGCATAAGCAAACTTTCGTCTTAAATTATTAGGGGATTTATCACGTGCGATATTATATTCGAAATTAAATCGAGAAAACTTACTTGAATTCCCAAAAACGAAATTATAGAAAATGCAGAAAATCGAGGCCAGGCTAGAGTTGGACTCTATGTCTTTAAGACGAATTGCCCCTCACGGTGCCCACGGTTGAATAGCAAACGTCTCCCAAGATACAACGGTCTCCTCTTGCTGTAGTAGAACTCCAAACAACAAGAGACTAACTTCAAATGTTTTGTATTCTCTCTTTTCACGGGAATATCTTGTGAGAATATATGCTTGTGTTTGTATGCAAAATGAATGTATGCAAATTGACTTATCAAAATCTGTCATTCTTGGGATATATATAGATTACCAAAAGTCACAAGTGAAACAACACAACCGTTCAAACAAACATGTCCATTTATTTGAACAGACACGTCCATTGGTTTCAAACGAAACAACAGAACTATTCGGATAAACCTTTCAATCCGAATAATTTCGAATGAACAGTCACACCTTTTGGTAACAATTTCTCATTCACCCGGAAATATCTATTATATTTCCAACAAATGGAACATGTCCCTTCAAGCCACCAAAAGTCATGACGATCTCCTTAGGTTGTGTCCAAAAAAATCAACATTATAAATATCTCCTACATGCTTGAAAAAATAACACATTGATTCTGAGCATAACAACAAATTGAAACTCCATTATTTCTTTGAAGTTTGAAAGTTCTTAAACACTGAGAGTTCATTGTATTATTAAGTTTTGTCGTGCTACTAACTTAAGAATGAAAATCGTTATATCTTAAAGATAGTTGTCTAATTGTTAAAGCATTTGTAAACGAGACAATTGTTAGGCACCCACCACAAATCACAAAGTCAATGGAGGTGCCTACCCAATTTGACAAGTTTGGCTACCTAACATTTTTGTGACTTTTCCATGTGAATTGAAAAGGACAAGCGATTTGTTTGAATATTTTGGCAAACCATCTGAAAATCTCATCTATAAATAGATGGCATGCGTGCAGGGAGAAGATCATGGCAAGCAAGTGAAGTGCTTAGCCATCCAACCGGGTGGAGAGAAAAAATGAGTGTACACACCTGGAGAGATCAATTTGGGTGATTCAAATTGTGATAGGTGCGGAAATACTCGAGGTATTTTTCTCTCGGGTAACCTGAAAGGGTTGGAGAGAGTGTTCTTTGATAGCTAGTAAAGTGGTTGTCACGAGAGTCTTTTATTATTGGGTTTGGTCCATAAAACTCGAGGGTGTATTTTCTTGTACCGGGAAATTCTTTATTAGTAAAGAAAACTAAAACTCGTGGACGTAGGCGGGTTTTGCCGAACCACGTAAAATCACTGCGGTACATTTTTCTCGTGTCATTTATTTTTGCCATCATCTTGTTGGTGTGATTTGTCGGGTATTCCGATAAATCAAATCTCGGATCACGACACGCTCCGCTGCGCCCAACAAGTGGTATCGAGCTACTTGGTAACTCGGGCAAGGTAGAAAATTGAGATTTGAATTTTTCGGTGGACACGCGCGTTTTGGCGTGACAAATCCATTCAAGTCTGCAACAATTTGATGGCAAAAGCGAATTTCACTCCTTGGCAATAAAGGGTGGAGGATCTCCTAGTTCAACGGGGCCTGGCAATGGCGTTGAAGGGAAATGAGGAAAATTGACAGATATGAAAGGTGCACAGTGGGCAAATCTGGATCAACTGGGGGAAGTTGGTGTAAAGGTTGAGGAAGAAGATAAAGCCCTTTTACTTCTTGCCTCTATCCCGAATTCATATGATAGTCACGGTGACGATGTTGCAGTACGGAAAAAGACACACTGGGCTTGGAGCATATATAAAAGCATCGTTGTTGTCCTATAAAAAAAAATTGCAAACCAGGATGAGGGACACGGATATGCTTTGGTTGCTTGGGAAATGAATCGATAGCAGGGAGGAATTCAGTGGTGGATATGTAATCGGAGGTCGATTCAGGACCAGGGAAAGGTGTTGTATGCTATCGTTATCACGAGAAGGATCACGTCAAAAGAAATTGTCCTCGGAGAAAGAAGGATGATGGCGGTGGCGGTGACGGTGGCGGTGGTGATGCGGTGATAGGCTGCGGAAGTTGGAGATATCTCACACGGTCTCCACAAGGATAGATCTTCTTCTCGAGATTGATGGATTTTAGATTCGGGATGCATAATGCATGTGTACTCCATAAGGGATTATTTTGATTTACTTCAATTGAGGCGGGGAATTTTGTTCTCGGGTGATGGTTCTACTTGTAGAATCATGAGATTGGAGTGGTGAAAATCAAAATGGGTGATGGAGCGGGGCCGTACTTTGGGTGGTGTGGCTTATGTCCCAAAGATGCGGATGAATCTAATTTCCTGGTGCCAAGTGGATTCCAATAGTTGCGATATTCAATTTGAAGGTGGAGTCACGAAAATCACACACGTGGCGGAAGGGTCCCAGGGTGGGAGAGAAGTATCGAATTTGTATCGTCTGGTGACCTCGAGGATTACGGGAAGTGGTAGCGCGCCGGAAGGCTTCCGAGTGCGACGGGTGTGAGAAAAATCTGGCTTTGGGCGAGAGGATGGATCGAGTCGTCCCTCCTCTCGGCGATCGGCGTGGCGTTGACCGGACTGCGTGTGCATTGGTTGATTGAATCGAGGTGGAGTTAGGACCTTACCGATTCGGCATGTGCGAAAAGCGAAGGCCAATGGTGTTTGATGTTAGGTTTGTGGATGATTGTGTTTTGTGGTGGAGGTGGAGATTGTTAGGCACCCACCACAAATCACAAAGTCAATGGAGTGCCTACCCAATTTGACAAGTTTGGCTGCCTAACATTTTTGTGACTTTTCCATGTGAATTGAAAAGGACAAGTTTGATTTGTTTGAATATTTTGGCAAACCATCTGAAAATCTCATCTATAAATAGATGGGATGCGTGCAGGGAGAAGATCATGGCAAGCAAGTGAAGTGCTTAGCCATCCAACCGGGTGGAGAAAAAAAATGAGTGTACACACCTGGAGAGATCAATTTGGGTGATTCAAATTGTGATAGGTGCTTGAGGAAATACTCGGGGTATTTTTCTCTCGGGTAACCTGAAAGGGGTTGGAGAGAGTGTTCTTTGATAGCTAGTAAAGTGGTTGTCACGAGTCTTTTATTCTTGGTTTGGTCCATAAAACTCGAGGGTGTATTTTCTTGTCTTAGGGAAATTCTTTATTAGTAAAGAAGGAAACTCTCGTGGACGTGGCGGGTTTTGCCGAACCACGTAAAATCACTGTGTACATTTTTTACTGTCGTGTCATTTATTTTTGCCATCATCTTGTTGGTGTGATTTGTCGGGTATTAGGATAAATCAAATCTCGGATCACGACACGCCTCCATTGCGCCCAACAAACAATTTCGTATTGTGGATATAAAATCGATTCTATCATTGACATATATTTTTTCATCCGATTGTCTTATAGGGTGTTTGGCTAAGCTTATTTAAAAGATCCTATAATCTCATACATCTTATAAGTTATTTTTAGATCTTATAAGATGTTAGATCTTATTTTAAGAATAAGTTGTTGAAGTGTTTGGATAAAATAAGATGGTGTAACTTTTAAAATGTTAGTAATAACAATTTTGTAATTAAAATAGTCAAAATTAAAGGAGGTTGTTGAAATAAGATTTTATTTTGAAAATAAGTTGGGGTTCTCCTACTTTTTTAAAAATAGCTTATAAGCTACATAAGGAGCTTATAAATTTTTTTCTAAAAAAATTACCAAACAAATTTAAACGAACATAAGCTCTCGGCTCTCAAACATCTTATAAGATGTTTTGAAGAGCTTATAAGCTCAACCAAACACACTTTTAGTTTCATCTCATATTCCAAATATCCTAAACACATATAAATTAATGATGTTATCAATAGATTTAGCATATAAAGATGATAATAGAAATACGAGACCATATATAGTTTTTTCGTCTGATTGGGGAATTTGGGAGGACACACGGGAGATCAAATTGAATGTCATTCGCCCTTTCAACACACGTTGTCAATTTGATCAAATTGATCCCCATCATAGTTTGGAATCAACAAAGGGGGTAGTAGTCTCAACCCACGCATATCGTTAAAGTTGATCCTCATGTATAGTTTGGAATCGAATTTTGTGTGTTATTTTAAAGGTTCACAAAGAGGAAAAATCACGTGCCTAACCCGAGATAAGCACGTGATCTTCAGCAACTAACTCCCTTCCCCGCCAAATAGGTTACGTCATTTTTTCCGAATTTCCTCAGAACCCTCGTTTCAAATTCTAACCCGACTGAAAGGAGTTTGGTTTTCTCCGGCAATGAGAAATGGAGCAGACTGGAAATGGGAGGGAAATTGAAGTCCGTAGCTTGACGGGCGAATCAATCCGAGTGTCGATTGAACCAAACAAGACCGTTCAAGACCTCAAGCTCCTCCTCAAGCAAAGCTTCTCTCCCGCTTCTTCTTCCCTAATTTCCACCTTTTCCTCAAGGTACTTTCTGAAAATACGCTCTCGTTTTCGCTTTAAAATGTGTGTTTATGAATGTGTTTCGTGTCTGGTGCATCATAGAGTGGTACATTTTTCTGGAGGGATTTAAATTGTATTTTTCTCCACGTCTTTTTGTTGGTACTGATTAGATTGGAATGCCTGTTCTGATTATCCTGCAGGTTCTTTTTTATTTTTTGGTCATCTATCTCTTTTGTTTGATATTTTTGTTTTCGGTCACAGGGCGTGAAACTGAACTTGAAGAGCCAGATTGGTAGTTATCTGATTGGGGACGGGGAATTTCTGGTTATTGTTCCGTTTGTGAAAAAGGACCGGCAACATAGAGTTGAAGCATCTGAAACACCCTCAGAAGGTCCAAACCCTGATGTGAAATTTGCGGCTGAATTGGCTGAGTCAGCTTGGTCTGACTTGAGGCAGGACCTGTCATCTTATCAAGAAATTTCTAACCATGAGAATCTAGCCGAGGCTGGGTTCAAGTCCATGAATCCTGAAAATGCCCATGATAAGGGAACCTCTTCAAGGACCACAAAATCGAAGAACGAATTGATTAAGGGCAAAGAAAAAGAACTCCGTATGATGTTTTATTAAGCATATTGCAGGCGTCCGGTGATAATTTGTTTGATGAACAGATACTTAAAAGTTTATTGAGTTTATGGATTGCTCAAGTTGTTTAAGTAATCCAGCTACAGGGATTTGTGTGATGCGAGAAGCTCATGCTCTACTAGTCAGTGAAGAAGACCCTTGTAAGAGTAGTTTGTGCCTCTGTCCACTTTGGTTGAAGGACTTAATGAGGGTTTTTTCTTTCATAAATGTTTACTCTGCATGCCTTCAGCTGTGGCAGAAAAAGATTACCATCAGTGCACTGAAGCGACCACTGGACCAACTCCATAAATTTGGATTTTGCCCGGCATCGCTGACCTGGAGCTTCTCTCTCAAGTTTGTCCACAGGTAATTCATAGGATTGCTCCTCTATGCGGTATATATTTGAGGAATCAAGTCATGTCTTTAACAAGTTGTGTGTGATTAATTAGTGCTTTATCCTTGATCAACAAGGTGTTATCCTAGGATGAATAATACTTAACATAGATATATTTAGAAGACAGTGATAGGATAAAAAAGAGTAGTTAATAACTTAGTAGGATTGGTCCCTGTAAAGTGTTATTCCCATGACCACTAAGCTCTTTCAAGTAAATAAGAAAGTGACATGGGATGTGAAGCTAAGCCATGAAACTGATTAGTTGACCTAGCTGAATGGTGATTCACTAATGTTTTCTATCATAAGAACTGGCAGTCTGCAACTGTATCCTCTTTTATAGTATTTTTCATTTGCTGGCTGCAACAGAAAAGGGAAACAATAAAGAGAGGAAGAAATGCAAGTGTTGAGGAAGGAGCAAAGAAATGGAAAGGAATGGTAGAAACGGGAGAGAAAAGGAGAAAATAAAGTAAACTATAAGTGAGAATTGTATAGCTAACTGGAAATATGTGAGAAAGACAGAGAATCTCCAAAATTGATGGGAAGAGAAATAAAGGTGAAGTTAAGGCAGAAAATAGTAACAGGAGAGAACAACATTAAGAAAAGGATGGAAGGAGAGTAAGAGAGAGGATACAATATAATTAAGACAATCTGCCAATAAAAGGTGGAAGATAATGAGCTAGAAGAGAGAAATCAACAAAGCAATGTCCAAGGAAAGCTAAAGAGAAAAGAAACGATGAAGAAATAGAAGGAATATTAATGTACAAATCTTAAAAGGCAGGAGGGAATTGGTAGACACATACTTTGACATGTAGTGGGCATATTGACCCCAACAGGAATAGATTTAATTATTTGCATGCTAAATTGTGAAAACTTAACAAATGGGGAAATTAGAGGTATAAGGTGAACTCGGCTAGCCAAATATTTGGCAAAGTGAATCATTTCATATATGCGACCATTATATACGTGCGATCTTTTACTAAATGTTATGTCTTTAATTTTCTTGACAACCAAGTCTTTATATACTCACACCCATTTTGTGAATTATATAGTTGTCTCACTAACCCTACTTGCCTAACCCATTCTCCAAATGGTGATATTTTATATCTTGAATCCCAAGGACTTGCAAGTGTGGAGATGATCGCTGGTGGGATTAGAAGGAAGTGGTTTGGTTTGAGAAAGGAATGCTGGATGTAATTTCGCATGTAAAAGATCTGATCTTTGTTTAATGTCAAAGAATTGTGAAATTTGGAAAATATATGCAATAGATTTCATTGCCGATTGAAATGTTCTACTGGAAAGCTCTGAAGATACATAATTCTACAAGGACAAAGAAAAATGAATGCGCTGAATTCTGGAAACCATTAACGAAAAACTTGAACCTTGTATGCAGGGGCGTTTTCTAGTGTAGTGATGTGGGGGCTTTAGCCCCCCCCCCAATTCTTTTAAAACCTCAATCAATTTATGTATACTTTATTTTAAAATATTAATTTTTATATTTATTTTTTATTGATTTAGCCCCACAAAATTATATGTCTAGCTTTGCCCCTGCTTGTATGGTATGTTTCCTGGTGTATTTTCATTTTTTGGTGTTTGAAAATGAATTTTTTTAATTTATTTATTTTCGTGTGAATGAATGAAAATAAAATTTAATATAGGTTTGGAAATGAGAATATGTTTGGTTGGAAGAGTTTTGAATATGAAAGTGATAAAATTAAATAATTTTTGTTTGTATTTTGTTGGGTGTGTATAAATTTTATGAATATAATAGTTTGAAAAGTTGATAATGGTGGAGTCCACTTTTAATATTTAATTTTTATATAAGATATTATATTTGTAAGATTTGTAGGTGATGGGTCGCATCGTAGTTGATTTAGTTTGAAAATAGTAATATATTAAGTAGATATAGGGGCGATTTAGTGGTGGATCCCACAAGGTTGATTTAGTTTGAAGAAATAGTAATTTATTAATTAGATATAGCGGGTAGTGGTGGGTCTCATTAGGTTGATATGAATGAAAAGATGAGAGTAATGATTGATATTAGAGTATATATATAGGGTTGAGAATTGGAATTATTAGTTTGGTATATTATTTTATGTGAAAATGGGAAGAGGAATAGGTGATTTCCAATGGAAATTTTTGATAAACAAACATGATTCCATCTTTATTAATAGTTGGAAAATGGAAATGGGTGTTTGGAAACATAACCATACTTCACCTTGAAATTTCAGGCTCAGTTTAGCACATTTTTCTCGTAGGGTTTTTCTACCTATTAACTTGTCTAACAACCTTCATGATGTATCCGTAAATACTTTTATATTGAGAAGAAATTTTGTGGAGGTGTTTCATAATTTCACCGAAAATGGCATAGATAGAATTCAAAAATTTGATATAATCAACTGAAACTCATGAAAGAATATCATTATACAATTGAAAGACCAAATATAACACTTACATTGAGCTTATCTAATATGTGTCTTGATCCCCTCATAATTTAATTATGAAAAATCTTCTGTATTTGTGTTCTTCTCTTGCAATTTTCTGACACTTTTGCTAGCTGCATGCAGTAACTGATTTAAGTTTTTCCATTAATGATATTTTGAACTTGGCCTTAACGAAGGAGTTTAAATGCTATTTTGGTTTTTATTCCTCAGCTCCATTTGATGTGGCTTACAGCTATGAATTTTTTATTTTCTGTAAATTCTCAACAGGAAATAACGTACCATATAATCCAATTCAAACATCTTGTGCTGCCCTTTTCATTGTCGATTAGTTTCTCAGTAATTGATAGTGCCTCATGCCCAGAATAATTCTCTCTCTCTCTCTCTCTCTCTCTCTCTGTCTCTCTCTCTCTCTCTCCCTTTGTTTTCTGTTCTTCCTGAGACAATTTCACATATATCACCAGTAATGTTATGAGTCCTTTAATCTAAGCATGTCCAGGATGATTTTCTTCCTTTCAGGTAATATGTATTGTTAAAAATGGAGTAGAGGCAACAAAATTCCGCGATGCCCTTGTAATAACCAAATTCTCAGACGAAAAAGGTGACCAGCATGAAGATCAACTCATTACTGGTAATTTTCAAATACTGAAATACATGCTCCATTAATCTAAATTCCAAAAGGTTATTTGCATCCAACAGAACTTACCTCAAGTTATCTTTTATATTTTAATCTACTCTTGGAAGCTGCAAAACGGTTACCCAGGTCTAAGATTGTACATTCGATGAAGAAAAGAGAAACTTCCTTGAAAGCTATTATTTCAGAGGCAGCAAAATCATTAATGGTATTCTACTCCCTCATTTGCTCTGAGAGTTGCATTCTTATCCTATTGTGTTCTCACTTTTCATTCATGCTGTGCATCTCATGGAAGATTTTATCCTTTTCAACTATTCAGAGCTATTCCAAGTAATAAATTTTTGCTGGTATTTAAATGAGGTATGAAACTCTTTGGCTTTGCCATTGGTGTATTATCTTCTTTATCCCAAAATGACAAAATTGTTTTACTTTACCATTCGAACCCAAAGCTGTTTTTCCAATTTGGTACTCTTAAATATGAGGCCATCTATTTGTTAAATTATGGTTTTTATGGTCCTATAAAGAATCCAAGATGGTAACATGGATTCATTAGCAAATTAGGTTAAGTGCTATAAAGTCTTGAGCATATACCTAGCAAGCCCATAAAAGGACCACGAAGCCTTGTTGATGGAAAACAACCAAAAAAATGTGCAGATGCTCTCAACAGTATCTGGTGAATTGCTTGATATGATGCGAACAAGACATGGGGCTTAGAGAATTACCTTTTTTTGCATTTCATTAGTTGATCGCTCTTTTATTACTGAAAGCAGTAAACTAGGAAGAGAAACCAATGTAATGGGGAACGGACACCAAGAATAGAATATGAAATCAAATATATATAAGATCAGGTTGTGATCGTCTTGTCTACGCTTGATGCGACTTCATGCCACCTCTCCATATATGCCTTCCCCATGGCCGCTTTGATGCCGAGACCCAGACTCCAATATATGTAGAGAAGAAAACTGATTGTGTTTTTATTGTCCCTTCATCATGTTTGAAATTGTACATTATATAGGCATTAGTTAGCGACACTCAATGCGAAATTAAGGAAAAGTGGAAATACACACTACCTAATTTAAGGCACTAAGCTACCACTAAAACTCCCACTAAAACATATTTTACATTTCTTTACAATATCTCAACACTCCCCCTCAAGGTGGAGCATATATATCATATGCATCCATCTTGTCACATATATAAGTTATCCGAGGGCCTCGTAGAGATTTAGTGAATATATCAGCGAGCTGATCTCTAGAGTTGACAAATGAGGTCTTGATGATTCCAGAGAGAATCTTTTCTCTAAGGAAATGACAGTCGACTTCTATATGCTTTGTTCTCTCATGAAAGATTGGATTGGAAGAGAGGTGTAGAGCCGACTGATTATCACACACGAGCTCCATAGGACCAATGTCACAGAAGTGTAATTCGTGCAGTAAGTGTTTTAGCCACAAAAGTTCACATGTTGCATGAGCCATAGCTCGATACTCGGCTTCTGCACTTGATCGAGCAACAACGGTTTGTTTCTTGTTCTTCCATGAAATTAGGTTTCCTCCTATGAATATACAGTAACCAGAAGTAGATCTTCGATCACTCTCATCTCCTGCCCAATCAGCATCTGAATACCCAATAATATTAGTGTGGCCTTTATCAGTGAAAACAAGTCCTTTTCCAGGTGATCCTTTAATGTACTTTACAATACGAATAACAACATTCCAATGACTATCACAAGGCTTGTTTAGAAACTGACTTACTACACTTACTGGGAAAGATATGTCAGGTCTGGTCATGGTGAGATAATTCAGTTTCCCAACAAGCCTTCGGTATCGTCCTGGATCAGGATAAGGCTCCCCCTGATTAGGAAGGAGTTTTACATTAGGATCCATTGGTGTAGCAACTGGTTTACAATCTGTAAGACCCGTTTCTTCTAAAATATCAAGAGCATATTTTCTTTGAGAGATAGCAACACCTGATTTTGATTGGGCTACTTCAATCCCAAGAAAGTAACGAAGAGGTCCTAAGTCTTTAGTTTGAAAATTCTGAAATAGATGTTGTTTCAGTGTCTTGATACCATCACAATCATCGCCAGTAATTACAATGTCATCAACATAAACCACAAGATAGATATAGGTATTTGATGAGGAGCACCCAAAGAGGACAGAATGGTCTCCTTCACATCGGATCATCCCAAACTGCTGAAGAACTTTGCTGAATCGGCCAAACCATGCTCGAGGCGATTGTTTTAGGCCATACAAAGATTTTTGTAATTTACATACCAATCCATACTCCCCCTGAGCAACAAACCCGGGAGGTTGCTCTATATAAATCTCCTCATCCAAGTCACCATGCAAAAAGGCATTCTTGATGTCTAACTGAAAGAGGGGCCAACGTCGCATGGCAGCCATGGCTAAAAATAGACGAACCGAGGACATCTTTGCAACGGGAGAAAATGTATCACTGTAATCCTGACCATAGACTTGTGTGTATCCTTTGGCCACCAATCGAGCTTTTAAGCGATCAACTTGCCCATCCGGACCTACTTTAACATTAAAAACCCATCGGCAACCAACAACAGATTTTCCAGATGGAAGAGGAACAAGTTTCCAAGTGTGATTGGAGTCTAAAGCTGACATTTCATCAAGCATGGCTTGTTTCCATCCTGGATGAGAAAGTGCTTCGGAAACTGTCTTAGGAATAGAAACAGAAAAAAGTGTAGAAAGATCATGAACAAAACAAGTACAACCAAAAACACGAGGAGAGACATCATATAAGGGGGCCATAGGGTACAAAATAGAGTAGGGAGTCTGACCATTTAAGGCAGAAGATGGCATTCGATTTATCAAATAAGTGGCGATTAAACAAAGACCCCAAAACCGTAAAGTGCGTTAGCATATATCAAGATAGTGCGAGCTGTATCAACAATGTGTCTATGTTCGCATTCGGCTACACCATTTTGTTGAGGTGTATGAGGACAACTAGATTGATGTATAATGCCTTTAGAACGTATGAAGGTATTAAAACGGTCAGAAAATACTCTTTTGCATTATCACTACGTAAGATACGAATTGTTTTACCAAACTGAGTCATGATTTCCGAACAAATTTTTTGAAAAATATCAAACAACTCAGAGCGATCTTTCATTAAAAATACCCAAGTACATCTGGAGAAGTCATCAATAAAAGTGACATAATAACGATAACCTAAGAGAGACGGAACACGACTTGGACCCCAAACATCAGAGTGAACAATATCAAAAAGAGAGACAACTCTATTATTAATACGATTAGGAAAAGAGACACGAACATGTTTTCCTAATTGACAAGACTCACAATTTAAAGACTCCAGCTATGAAAGACCAGATACCATTGATTTTAACTTAGGGAGACTCGGGTGGCCCAGGCGACGATGAAGAAGATCAGAGGATGCAGTAGTGGCACATATAGTAGTAGAAGTTGTGGATTGAAGGTAATAGAGTCCACGAGATTCAGATCCTGCTCCAATCATCTTCCCGTATTACGGTCCTGTATTAGGAAGGAGTCAGGAGTGAATGTTATGGCACAATTTAAAGAACGAGTTAATTTGCTTATGGAAATTAAGTTAAAGGGCAATTGGGAACTAATAAGACAGAACTTAAAGATATGGAGGGAGTAGGTGAGACTCGTCCAACTCCAGTTGCCTGGATTTTAGATCCATCTGCAACAGTAATATAATGTGGAAATTCTGTTTGTGATATATCGAGAGAAATTTGAGGAATTACGATCATGATCGAAGCACCGAGAATCCAAAACCCATCTCGTAGGTGTAGAGTGAGAGAGACAAACCGTAGAATTACCGATTAATCGTCGAATAATAGTAGGCCAAGAGGTGGCTGTTGGTCGCCTTAAGCTTCAAATACTCTTTATAGTCACGAGAAGAAAGTGTAATCTCAGAATCAGAGTGCAATGCAGGAGTTGAGGATTGAGCAACATTAGCCGTTTTTGGGGGAAAACCATGTAAGCTATAACATCGATCCTGAGTATGGTTATCCCGACCACAGTGAGTGCAATAGAGATTTTCTCGACCCCCTCGGCCACGACCTCGACCACGACCACGGCCCCGACCTCCACTGCCACGGTCATTCATGTGAGAAACAAGAGCGGATGGCTCGGGAGATGGTTGTGTGGAGTCTTGAAAAAGAGACTCTGAGAAGACGACTTATAAGCTCTTCCACTGAAGGGATAGTAGGATTTGTTAAAGCCTGGTCACGTCCAGATCCATACTCCTTTGGAAGACCATGAAGAATAAATACCATGAACATATTGTCAAGGTTTGTCAACATTTGTGGAAGCTCCGTACTAACTAACATTAACTTGAGCTCATCAATGGTGGATTGAGCCCGAGTTAAGTAGTCGGACAGATCGGGATCGTTCATCTGAAGAGTGGCAAGATTACGAACAGACTCATATAGTCTTTGAATATCGTTAGCATAAAGGTTTTTAGCCTTTACCCAAACATCATAGCAAGTCCGATATGGACGAAAATGTGCCATTAACTTTGGCTCAATAGAATTCCACAACAAAGAGACAAATTGGTAATCAACTTGTTCCCAATTATCGCACAACTTAGCATCAATATCCGAAGATTTCTTAGTAAGATGGTCCGAAAGATTCTGACCTAAAAACCATAATTCAACAGAGGAATGCCAATTCAAGTAATTTTTACCATTCAATTTTTCGGTTGTAATGGTAGGAGAACCTTGAAAAGCAAACGACACCAAACTCTTTTTTTGAAGAAGTGTCAGGAGTTTCAGTCATTGTAACTGAGAGACAGACTCTAGACAATCAAAAATATATGGAAAACTTTGGACAGAAAGAGCAAATGAGACTGAAAAGAAGAAAAAATGACTTAAGACGTCTGAAACGGAGGGCCCACGAACTGAAAGTGGTACGGACAGAAAGAGGAGAAGGAGGTGCACCGGGCGGCACGGGTGCGACGGCGACCGGAGGACGGAGGCGCGTGGGGCTCACGCGCCGAAGAGAGAGGCGGCGCGTGAGGGCGCGTGTGGTGGCTGCCGTTGACGGGGTTCGGAGGTCTGGCCGGTCGGCACCTGGCGAGTGCGATGGACCGGCGCGTGTCTCCGGCGGTGGTGAACTGCTCCGGTCAGTAACAGGAAAGAGGAGAAAAAAAAAACTAGGGTTTTGAAGGCAAGGCTGCCACTAAAACTCCAACTAAAACATATTTTACATTACTTTACAATATCTCAACAATATATTTCCAACGTGGAATTTTCAAATTTCTTTCACAAACTCTCTGAAGATAATTTAGACACCAAAAAAGTACTTATTTGGTTGGTCGTTATTACATAGCTTATACATAAGTGCTTTAGGCGAAGGTCATTTTGGTAAAATTGCAGATAGACAGAAACTTTAGTTTGTGAGTCTTTTACCAAGGCTAGGTATTACTATTTGATTTTCATTTGATGTCCTTAGTAATCTTGGATTCTGGCTTCAATGTTTAATTAGTGGTTTTCTAGTTGGCTTTTATAACCTTTTCCGTGCAGGAGCAGTCTTCAAGGTCTATAAAGTACTAGTGTTAGCTTCTTACTTAATTAGATGTGATTGTTATTGAGAATTGATATTGTGTTTATGTGGTTTTACCATTGAGATAGAAAAGTCCTCTCTCATCCTCCTTTTTCCTCTTCTCCTATTCTTTCTTCTTGTTTTCTGTTTCATGTATTTCTTTCTGTTCACCTATATATCACTATGTTATTGAGCACATCCATTTCCCACAGATTAATATTATAACAGCCCCATCTTCCTATAGCTACTGATTCTGGATAATTTTCAAAGCCTGAAATAGCCACTGCCAGGTTATCCTACAGCACAAGTATAATCTCCCACCTATGTCTTGTATGTTACAACAGGGACAGTAATTAAAGAAGCCATCAAGGAATATTCAGTCAGTTTCCATGTAGGGTAACATATGTGCCATTTGCACTCTTAAATAGCTAAGCATTAGTGCCTTCTGTCTGTGTAAGTCGTGAGTAAAATATGACAACTTGATCTCGTGGTTTGTCCTTAACTGTTGAAGCTATTTTTCTTCAAAGTTATGGCATTTTCTCTTCATTTATCATCTACTGAAGCTTAATAATGGAAAATTTACCGTTTGAAGGTGTAAAATTGACCAACTCATTCCTTTGTAAAACTTTATTCTATTCTATACATAAAAATAGTTGAAGCTTGATAGGATTTGTGGTGAGAAAAGTGAGTTGACAAGCCTATACGAATCAGCCAGTAAAGATTAGATAATTTTTTGGGTAAGCTTAGTAAAAGCTAAAATTGGTTAATTTTTGTGCCACAAAAGCACAAAACCTCTTACTATGTGGCAGTGTCATCCCAAACAAGGATTTAAATAGCTGAATTTCATGGAGTTTTATTGTGTCTTCTCCAGGACAGAGGCTACCATCTCTTTGCTTATAATAAGCGGTTAAGATGTCTCCTATTTTCGTCCTTGTCGGTTGTCACATTAAATTAAGAAACTTTCTATTTGCTTGACCATACAGTGATTTGACAGAGTGTCGAGCTCTACAAGTAAGTGTGTTTTAATATTGATGGTTTTAGACTTTTAGGGATAAAGTGAGAAGTTTGGGGCAAAGAGGCAAACTAGATCAGTAGAGGATTTAAAGGAACTTTCGTCATACTTCCAATGGTGCTAAGGACATCTTCAGAAAATTTGTCCCCTGCTCCCTTGGCCACAAGTGTACATCCACAGAGCTAGGTAGTTTGAATTTAGGCAAAAATCACATGGAAGAAGTTAAGGTCAATGTTCTTTTCTTCAAAATTTATGGTTGTGCATACAAAGTATATATGTGCCTTGAAGATGTGTTAGATCAATTGACACTTTTAGCTTTTAACTGAAGTTATGGATAAGCTAGGGATTCAAATTAAGAATTGTTCAACTTAGAAATTACTATTCTTCTGGCACAGTGGCATATTTGTTTATCCGATGATTGAATGCTTAAAATTGTTATAATGCAGTTTAGAAATGGAGCAGAGATGGTCAAGTCTTTTTCATTAGAAGATCTTCTGGTTTTTGTGAAGAAAGCTGATACTACAGCAGCTGAAACTGAATTGAAACGAGAGAGGAGAAGATCCTCTGCTTCTTCAAGTTCTCATTCATATGAAATACAGTGTCATGTAAGCCAAATCTTATTGTTACCAATTTTTTTATCAGTGGTTTAACTTTACTAATGCTGCAAAAGCGAGAGTGTGAAAGTAACAATGTCAAAGGACAGATCAGTTGTCCTGAATTTATTTCCTTAAAGTGTGGAGTGCATCAATAAGAATGCAGAAAAGTTCATTCTGTACTTGCTGTTTCCTATTATCTAAATATAAGTTATAGTACAATTCATTAATTTTTATGGTCGAATAAACCCCTAGAATGTTGACGCTGTTGATATTTATGATTTAGCAGGACACAAAATCATTGCTACCAGAGGAAATGGTCAGGCATCTACGAAACATCATAGGAACTCGAGGACAGGTTTCTACTCTTTGACAACCATTTTTACCCTTCCTGATCAGTTTCTTTTTATTTTATGCCATCCTCCGCCCTTGATTGGACTGGGGATGTAGGACTTTTTTTTTGGCAAGAGTTAGTTTAAGATTGCACATCTATGGGATGACTGTAGAAACTCTAAGTTGTGGAACCGTGATGAGTAAATACTTATCTGGTACAGGTGGTTCACATTGAAGAGATCAGTGCCCGGAATGCCAAGTATGTTGAGATCCCTCGTCAGCTTTCAGAAAACGTAAAGTCTGCACTGAACCGTGTAGGGATTACTAGATTGTATAGTCACCAGGTACGAATTCTTTCTGTAATAATGAATTACACCCCTTCCTATCCAGCACGATATCCTTCATGTGCTTAACTGTGATGGATTGTATAGGCTGAGTCAATTCAAGCCTCCTTGCTGGTAAAAATGTAATTGTGGCAACCATGACATCCAGTGGGAAATCCCTTTGTTACAATATTCCAGTTTTGGAAGTATTATCGCACAATCCATTAGCTTGTGCTCTGTATCTCTTCCCCACTAAGGTTAGGTCTGAAATCACATTTTTTGCTAGTTTCTTTAATGGTTATGTGATTTTGATTTGGCTGAAATATTGATTATGGCAGGGTTATACATCTTGAATTCCTTCTGTTATTATGCTTTTAGGCAAATATTAATTGACTTGACTTGCATGCAGGCATTAGCTCAAGATCAGCTGAGAGCTTTAACGACAATTACCCATGGGCTTGATGATAGCCTAAATATTGGGATATATGATGGGGACACTTCTCAGGAAGATAGATTATGGTTACGGGATAATGCCCGACTGGTATTTTAGTAATTTTGTTTGTTTTGGAGATGAATTCTCAAATTGACATCATTGTTATATTTAACTTTCATCCAATAATATGCAGTTGATCACAAATCCAGACATGCTACATGTCTCAATCTTGCCTTTCCATGGGCAGTTCAGGCGAATTTTGTCAAATCTTAGGTATTTCTTTTGTTGCTTGTGTAACTGTATTTCTTTTGGTTGATTTCTCAAGATTACTCTTCAATTAATCTGTTGTTTTTCATTCATTTTGTTCATCACTTATTCCAATGTTAGGTGTGTATATTTTCAAAATTTTGACAGGTTTATTGTTATTGATGAAGCTCATTCTTATAAGGGGACGTTTGGATGTCATGCTGCTCTGATATTTAGAAGGCTTCGTCGAATCTGTTCTCATGGTACCCTTATTTGTAGTTCATGTTGATCGCATATTTATTTTCAACCTGCCTTTCCTACTAAACTACAATCTTACCTTCACAACTGACTTGTTATCCAGTGTACAGTAGTGACCCTTCTTTTGTATTCAGCACCGCGACTTCTGCAAACCCCAAGGAGCACGCTATGGTAGTATATCTCTTCAAAATACGCAAGAATATTCCATTCCATATTTAAGCTTCAATTGCTGATGCATGGCTTGTTAAATAGTTTATTTTTGATGGTTACAATTATCACCAAACCGTAGATGTTAAAACAAATGGGGTGTTAACCAATTGAGTTCATTTGCCAATAGGTAGGTACTAGGCTGTTGCAATTTATATAGACTGGTAGAGATGAATTGTTTATATATATGTCCACAGGCTGCCGCTTTGATTTTTTTTTTTTTTTTTTTTCTGTGCCAAATTTATACCTGACAGCTGCAGTTATATACCTTGTATTTCATATTTTAAATGATGTTACAGGAGCTAGCAAATCTACCAACTGTTGAGTTAATTGAGAATGATGGTAGCCCTTCTGGTTTGAAGCTTTTTATGCTCTGGAATCCTCCTTTATGCCTGAAAACTGTGAGATTTTGCTTAGTGGTTCCGCCAATCGTCAATTAGAAATCTATCGAGTTGGATTAAGTTAATTACCTTCTTGCATGATATCCATTTTCAAGGTCCCGAAGAGAAGAAAGTCCAGCTTGGAGCCTGAAAAATCTGTCAATAAAAATGTGGTTGCTGGACGCTCAAGGTGATACATATCTTTCCCTCTGTCCTGGACAATGCTGAGTATTTATATTTGACCTGTATATGGTGATCATTTGGATTTGACAATAACCAAGAGAAATCATAATTTGTTAATTATTTTTTGACTTATTAGCACACTCTTTGAGTAGCTAGGATCCACCTTCGCATCTGCTCGACAGATGCAGTGGAGAAAGATCTTTTCATGGGCTTGGGTTCGAGGTTTGCTCGTAAAATTTTTATGAGGAAAACCATAAATATCCAGTTGAAGCTAGAAAAACTGCAAGGAAACAATCCAACAAGTAAATTGAAAGCAAGATATACACAAACAAAGCTTAAGTAATTAAAGAGGAGTGTCGAAAGAAGAGCATGTAATTGCAGCTTTGAATGATGACCCCATGGCCAATGGAAAGGGAGCCAAAAGAAGGTTATGTCACTACAAAAAATGGATGACCCCAGCACCGTGGTCTTTGAAAAGCTTAAAGGCTACCTTAAGGAGTTCAATTCCAACATAATATTGAGAGGATAGATGTACTATATATCCTGAATGTATCTCTCTATGGTTCTTTTGATGAAAAAACTATCTTATTCAATTTGGTCGGGAAAGTATCTAAGTGTTCTAGCAGGGTGGGACATGACAAATAAGAGCATCAACATAAGCATTTAGATCTATCTGATGTTGCAGCAGGAAGCAGGGGTGCTAAAAATATTGATTAACTTCGAGTCTTAAAAAAATGAGGTTTTGAGGATCAATAGTTCCTAGAACTTGACAATGCAATAAAATATCACCTTGGATGTTAAAACTATAAGAAAGATTGGGAGGTAAAGATAATCTACCATATAATTGAAAATTGTAATATAAAACTTATAAAGCCAATTAGAGATGTGCAAGTACACTGGACTATTTCGATGGTTCCTTTTGCCTTTGTCCTTCATAGACTGGCTTAAAGTCTAATTAATTGATATTAATATGTAGGACTGAAGGGGTAAAAACTTTATAGGAAAATATGGTGATTGCTTCACTGGGATGTTAGCTGGAGCTATCTTTTCCTGGATCATATTAGAGATAAGAAGCCTTTGCTTTTTTTAATCTATTTGACATAAAGTCATTAATTTACAGCTGTTATTGGAAAAGTCATATGGTGCTGTCGTATTTGAAAAGAAATGCATCAAGAAAAGAACTTGTTCGAGAAGTAAAATATAAAAGCAGTTAAAAAAATTATAAAGCTGGATGTGAATGTGTGGGAAAAAAAACTTTAACATGGATCCTAACTACGCATCTTTAGAATTCCTATAATCAAAGCAAGTTGAATCTATTTGAGAGAAGCAACGATTCAATCACTAACATGTTAGCACATATGAAAATAACCCAATTTATGATATGGTAGAAGGAAACATGTCTAGAGATTTCAAGCATCAGACTATGATTAGAACACACCTTTCATGCTTAGCCATAAATTTTCAGCATGGCTGTCTAATGGCTACTTGACTATGCACTTCGACATTTTTTAGACGCGTTATGAATTGATGAAATCAACTTTGTTTCTTCACCATTTTGTAAGATTATGTTTTGGTGTCCCCATAATGTGATATTTATATTGCAGCCCTATTTTGGAGGTTTCATACATCTTTGCAGAAATGGTTCATCATGGGTTACGTTGCATTGCATTTTGTAAAACGCGCAAACTTTGTGAACTTGTTCTCTGCTACACGTATGTATAAAACCTCATCATTTAAAGTACTTGTGAGTTGATTCTATCATGTGTTCGATGAACATAATAACTCATTCTATCCGTGATTGTAATAAGGCGTGAAATACTTCATGAATCAGCACCTCATCTAGAAGATAAAGTATGTTCTTATCGCGGAGGCTATATAGCTGAGGTCAGTTCTTCAAGTATTTAATATGTTAAACATTGTGCAGGTGTTTCATTTTTGTTTTATCTTTTTGACTCTATCCTACATATATTGTAGCACACACTGTACATGTCTCTGCATAAATATGCATAAATGAGACTTTCTATCGTAACTTAATTTCTTTATCCACAGCTATAAGTGACTATTGTATCGTTGTTTCTGTATTGCAATTTGTAATAGAGTCTAGAGCTCTCTTTATCATGTTTAGCTTTATCCCTCGTCTTTTGGTGGGTTTAGTGCATTCAGACTTGATTCCATTTAGTTTTGTGTCACATGTTCATCATATTATTCTCACTTCATGTGCATCTTTATGAAAATGTTGTTGTAGCAATGATTTATATTTGGGCAGGCATTTTATGATTCGATTCACTTAAACTATCATCCCTGAGCCTCCCCTTTGTTTTACTTTGGATTTAAGATGATTAGCAGGCTTAATGTCCATCTGCGTCTTATGCATTCTCTTGCAATTGTTCTTAATTTCTCTGGAACCTATGAAAGAAGATATTGGTTGTTCTATAATTATCTCCAATTTGTGAGTCTTTGTACACCGTCGAGGAGGCAGAAGTTAATGGATACATACATACTTTTACTTCAATTAGATAAACATAGAAGACTGCGTTAGAGGACATGACATGTTTCCATGTCACGAAGGTCAGAAAATCTTGACTAAAAAAATCATGTCTTGTAAAAGTAAATAAGAAGGTAAAGTTCAAATTATGTCGTTCTTTTTTTCAACCATAATAGAGGGCTTTTAAATTCACATGTGCATCTTGGTTCAGTGGGGACTGGGGAAAGATTATGCATCAGGATGTACCCCTAGGAACCTCCCATTCATATTTAATAGAGTGAGAGAGTCATGATACAAGTAGGACAAGCTTGATTTTGTCTTAGTATTTAGGGGTAATTACAAATACCCTTAAGATTTAGCCTAATTACAAAAAAAAAAAAAAAAAACCAGTTATCTTTCAAAATTACAATTACCCCCTTGACATATAATTCTATTTTACAAATTACACCTTCTGAGAGGGTGTTGAGGGGGTAATTTGTATAACAAATACAAACCTCAAGGGGGTATTTGTAATGCCTTTAGGAAGTATTTGTAAACATAAAAGATAATTAGATTTTTTTGTAATTAGACTAAACCTCAGCGGTAGCTTTTGTAATTAGTTGACAAATACAAACCTCAAGGGAGTATTTGTAAATTTTATTAGTTGACTCAAAACGCATATCAATTGCAAGACATGATTTTGATTGGTCAACAATTTTATTGACGAAAAGAAACATGACAAAATTTTCAGTGGCTCAAGTATGTCTTTCAAGCTAATGGAATCTATTTTATTTGTCCAATAAACTTTCACCTATGTTTTCGGAAGATGCTATGACCTTGTGCCTAAATCATTTATTTGAGCCATCACCTTTTGTTTCACTATAGAAAACTGAAGTGCATATGGTGCGGGAACTAGTGGTGTTTCCTAAAGAATGTGTGCATGTGTGTGGATTGGGGTGGAGGGGGGAGTTAAATTGACTGAGTGACAGGTTTGTTAGCTGTTACCATGAAGTTCCAGAGCATATTCCAGTGTTAAGTTTCAGTATCTGATGGGAACAGGACAGGAGAAGAATTGAGAGTGATTTCTTCAATGGTAATATATGTGGTATTGCTGCCACAAATGCCCTTGAGTTAGGCATTGATGTAGGTCACATTGATGTCACACTCCATCTTGGGTTCCCTGGTAGTATAGCAAGGTATGGTATTAATCCATTTCTAGTTCTGTCAGTTCCATAGCATTCTTGCCTTTTGATTTTAGTTATTGTTCATTTTAATGGATCCAGTCTGTGGCAACAAGCTGGAAGGTCGGGAAGAAGAGAAAAGCCGTCACTTGCTATATATGTTGCATTTGAAGGGCCTTTGGATCAGTACTTTATGAAGTTTCCACATAAACTTTTCAGGGGTCCAATTGAGTGTTGCCATGTTGATCCTACTAATGATCAGGTTTCTTTTATTTATATCAATAATTGCATTTCATTTTGTATTATGTCATCTGAACTCTGGTTATATAGGATGGAGGTTTAGTTTTTGTTGGTTTAGAGGGTAAATGTTGCATCCTTGAATTGCTTTGCCTTAAAGGTGCTGCAGCAGCATTTGTCATGTGCTGCTCTTGAACACCCATTGAGTGTGCTTCATGATGAGAAATATTTTGGTGCTGGCTTAGAGAAAGCCATCATGAGACTTAAAGACAAAGGCTGCCTGAGCACTGATCTGTCTCGTGATTGTGCTGCCAGAATATGGGCCTACATTGGGCATGAGGTAATTCATGTGGGAAAATACCCAGGATTCATGTCTCTATTCTGGTTAGGAATTGGATTATATATCACACCAGATTGATGTTTAACTAAAATATTGATCTTCTGTTTATATTCTGGCTATTCTGTTGTCTCATCAGCCTTCTTAACTCTCAGTAGATACGTTTTACATCTTGCATCCCACTAGCAAACTAGCTTCTTAAAAATTTACACAATAAAAT
This sequence comes from Rehmannia glutinosa, assembly GCA_016081115.2. NCBI lineage: Eukaryota > Viridiplantae > Streptophyta > Magnoliopsida > Lamiales > Orobanchaceae > Rehmannia > Rehmannia glutinosa. Next base: position 100,368,523 of record CM071934.1, on the reverse strand, counting down.
AAGTAAATAACTCAATATTGTGTTGAAATCTTCTAATTTGCTCATTCCTGCAGGTCTAATTTGACACTTATTTTTCCTTTTCAGAAGTCTCCCTCAAATACTGTTCACATTAGAGCCATAGAAACTGAGCGTTATAAAGTAATTGACCAGATAAAGAACGAAGTCCTTGAAGAAATTGAGGAAAGCAAAGCTTTCTTTCAGGTAAGAACATGGTAATTATGATGCTCTTTTTCAATCAGAATAGGAAGTGTCAAACTTGGTATATTTAGATTAGGAGATGCATTATCTGGTGTAGTATCAGAGCAGAATCCTGTATAACTTTGTTCTTGAGCTGGCTATATATTTAGCCAGAATGCTGAAAACTTACTGTACAGTAGTCTTTTGTTTTAAGCTCATATGTTTAGCTATTTGTTCCTAAGTACGTTCATGATACATTCTCCATGAATATCATTGTGCCCATTTTAAAAGGAAACTTCCAATTTATAGGATGCATAACGAACTTATAGAGTACCACATGCAACTGGGTTGAAGTCCAGTTTCCTCGGTATTGTGATTGCTGTGTCTCTGGACTGAAATAGACTGATCCTATTCTTAATCATTATATGTAATGTATACCATAAGAATTCATTACCTTCAATGCTTTAACTTCTAATTTGACTTTTGACATATATGATGAACTCTTAAGACTTTTGGCATCATTGTTTTCACTTTTATGACTTTCTATCTTCTCTGTTCTGTGCCCATTGAAAGGGCTTTGTGGAGAGCATCTAATTTCTTTTGGCAGCTGCTGTGGAATCTGATGTTTGTGCTGATTGCAGGTTTATGAAGGTGCTGTCTATATGAATCAAGGGAAAACTTATCTTGTAAAGCATTTGGATATATCAAGTAAAATTGCTTGGTGCCAACAAGCTGATGTAAAGTACTACACGAAAACTTCGTGATTACACAGATGTTCACGAATTGGCAGCGATATTGTACGTAATATTTCAAAACTACTAATCCTTTTCTCTTCTTATTTACTTATTTCTTCATTTGGCACGTTGCATAGGTTGAGTTGCAGTGGTTTTCAACTTGTTATTATCTTCCACCAATAGAATATAGGCAATTTTGGGTTGTGTTGTGAAAGAACTTTCTGGATGAGCAGCACTCAAAGCAATCTTTTTCAGTTGTTCCAGCAGTGTGGTTATGTTTCCTTCATCATTGTCAAAAGGTTTATGAAAGAATTAGATGGAACTTTGAAATTGGCATTCTTGATCCATCTTTTGGAAAATTTTCCTTTCGCTGCGGATACCATTAGAAGCAGCAGCTTTCAAAATGATCTGCATGAGCTGCGCTTGAGTTCCATAAGTTATATGCTTGATTTTGTTTTCTGTTGTTTATCCAACCTTGACCTTCATTGCTCAAATTCTGGAAGGCATTCTACAGAGGTGAAGATGGAAAGAAATAAATACTGAATAAAAAATAAGCTAACTCTACCAGTTCCTGTACTCCCACCACCACTCCTTTTCCATCTTCTGTGGGCGGACAACCCTTCCAGTTATTCTGAATGAAATTTATCGTGTCTTTTTTTAACTGTTTTCCAAGATTTGGGACGGACACGTCACTTGCATTTCCTTTGTGCAATCCAAATGATATATGTTGGAAGAATATCCTAAACTATTGTATGTCATATATATAGGCCTATCCAGCTAGGATTATTAACGACCAATTTGCAAGAACAACTGCCCAAACAAATATGTGCAAAGTAACAACTACTTGGTTTGGTTTTCGTCGCATATGGAGAAGAAGCAACGAGGTTTTTGATACCGTGGAATTGTCTCTTCCTGAGTACTCCTATGAGTCGCAGGTTAGGTGGATATCTAATATGTTCATTTTCATATTATTTTGTGATAATTCTCAATGTTATGGGTCTTCACTATTCTTATATTTCTCTTACATTACTTGGTAGTAGGCTGTTTGGATACGAGTTCCACAATCAGTAAAGACAGCTGTTGAGACTTCATATTACTCCTTTCGTGGGGGCTTACATGCTGCTGGGCACGCTCTTCTTAACGTAATTCCTTTGTGAGTTCTCAACATTCCACCATGTGAATAATGATAATTACGGTTTTTTTTTCTCGTTCCCCTCTTAACGAGTGTTTGTGCTTCAAGCTGTTAGTTTTGAGATGTTTGCTGTCAGCGCCATTATTATAACTGCTTAAGTTTGACTTCGTCATGATTAAATTGGTTTGCAGATTTATTATATGCAACCAATCTGATTTAGCTTCAGAGTGTGCAAATCCTCACGATAATCGCTATGTTCCGGAAAGAATTCTGCTTTATGATCCTCATCCTGGAGGGACAGGCATTTCAGCGAAGGTAAACGTTTTTGTTAATGGTTTTTACGTACCTTTCTTTTTCAAGTTTGGCAACTAGTTGAAATTGTGTGTTTATCTTATTCGGACATTAGAAATTTAAAGGATTATTTGTGCTTGTACAGAAGCTTGCTAAATATTCTATTTCACAGTCTATATACGACATGCTGCCCTCACTAAGAACGATATGCATACTTTCCAGGTCCAACCTGTTTTCATGGAGCTATTAACTGCTGCTTTAGAACTGCTTTCTTCTTGCCACTGCTCAGGAGAGGCTGGTTGCCCAAATTGTGTACAAGTCAGTATTGAGTTATAATAATGTTTTTTTTTTTGGATAATTACAGAAAATACTCTTGAGGTTCAGTTGAATTACCAAAAAAAAAAAAACCATCTTTCAGAGTTAGAAATACTCCCTTGACACTTGTTTCTATTATACAAGTTGCACCATCAGGAGGCAGGTATTTGTCAAGTAAAGAAAAACCTCAAGGAAGTGTTTGTAATAACATGAGAGGATATTTATAATTTTGAAAGTACCTGGAGTTTCTGTAATTAGACTAACCCTCGAGGGTGGGGGTAGTTTTTGTAATTTACCCTTTTCTATATCTATTTTTAGTTAGGCTTGAACCTATTTGGTTAATTTCATCTTCCAGAACCTTGCCTGTCATGAGTATAATGAGGTTCTACACAAAGATGCCGCGTTAATGATCATTAAGGTTCGTCTCAACATGTGAAACAACGTCGGAGTTGTTATCCAACTGGTACTGAACTGCTTCCTTTTACGCAGGGTGTTTTAGATGCAGAGCAATCCAACTTAAAGAAGAATTTGGATTCACCCTCAGCTTGAGCCCAGCCTTTTCAGGTTTCTTTTTACTGACTCGGAAAGTTTTGGTTGTAAATTATTGCCAGTGCATGCCAGCTTGGGTGTGCTTACTACCTGGTTCTCAAGTATGACCATTGGTTATTTTTTTCCCATTAACTGTGGCTGTTTGATATTTCTATGATAAAATCTTTGGTACATATACATATTTGTAGAGTTTAAAATGGGAATTATTGTAACAGTTGTAAAGGCATATTTTTATATTATCTTCTGTTGGCAGAGTAAAAAATAAAATTAATGTGAAGGATTGTTCTCCATTACTTTGTTTTTTTTTTTTTTTTTCTTTTTTGGGTGTCCTCATGGTTTGGGGAATGATATTTGATGTGATGGATTGGCCATACTTAAAACTGACCGTGTAAGAAACACAAATATAGGGAAAAAAACTTGTATTGTTGATAACTTGATATTGATGTGAATAATGTGATGGATTGCACATCACTCGCTTGGACAATTCACAACCTATATGGACCCCAAAAGTGGAAAATTAATCCTTGCGTTTATAATGTAGAGAAACTTTTCATTATCTCTTGTTAAAGAAACCATCACATTGATACTCTTAAACTTCGTTCTTATTTTTTCAAACATTGTTTTTACACTATTGTCTCCAAATAAACTTCGTTCTTATTTTTTCAAACATTGGTTTTACACTATTGTCTCCAAATATAAAAGGGAACGGAATCGAAGGACAATCAAACACACTTGCATGGATTCATTTTCGTTCTTCAAAAAGGAAAATGTGTTTGGCAAATGTTAGTTTCAGAAAGTACTTTTTCATTACTAAACATATCCTCATACACATAATTACCAAAAAGCTACTCATGAGGTCGTAATTACCAAGAAACTTCATTTATCTTTCAAAATTACAAATACCTCTTAAAGTGTTACAAACATTGTATTTACCTAACAGATACCCCCTTTTGTGGATACAATTGGTACAATAAAATTAAGAACAAATGTCAATAGAATATTTGTAATAGCAAAAGATAACTGTTTTTTTTATATATATAATTAAGCTAAAGCTCAAGGATAGTTTCTGTAATTATTCCTAAAACCTAATCAAAATATGTTTCAGAAAATGAACCAGGATTTCAATCAAAAGCTTGGAGTACTGATAAAAAGCAGGCCATGTAGCAATTCAAAACACATCAATTCATCTTTCTTTTTAGGGAACTAGGAATATCATTAATTAACAAATCATCTCTGAAACAACTTGGTTCGCCAAATGACCAGGAACATCCCCCATTATTGGCTCCATAAAACGAAAAGATCAATGCATCTTCTTGAATAAATAAAGATGAGATTTAAATATAGCAATCATAAACCACAAAGGTTCATTCTGCTAATCTGTATGAAATGATGAAGCTTACCAGGAACATCCTTTCAAATGAACAATACACAAGCAACACAAGCTAAAAGATAATCGAATTCTAAAACATCGATCGTACAATTTGCAGAATCTGAAAAGAAATTCATCTGCCAAAAAATAAAACCCCCAACATGGTTTCTTTCAAGTGTATGATAAAAATATTCTCCTTCAAATATATATAACTAAAGATATGTAAAACAAGTAAAAGGTTCCTCATAAATGTCAAAATTTTCTATTCTAATGCTACACAAAGGCAATAATTTTCCTGAATACCAAAGCAAGAAAAAGAGATTAAATTATTACCTGCAACTTAAAAGTATCAGATATCAACTTGTAACACAATCCTGCAGATATTGGTGGGTTCGATTCAAATACTGTTCCCATAGAGGCCTATACCTGCCTATACTCAGTTTTAGCCACGGCTTCATATTCCCATTATAGTGAATCACAGCAGCCGTCTCTATTAAGCGGTTATCAATATTCATGTCGTAACCCAATCCTAAAACGTGCCATCTCCGATCAAGTGGCTCAGTCAATCCATAGAAAGCTAGAAGGCCCGGAGGAAGAGTGCCGAGCTTCCAAAGTGACTTATCACTATTTTGTTCCTGCCAGTAATGATATCTTGCAGTCACATTTTCTTTTCTCCAAGCAATTAAATCGAAAACGCGTTCATACCGAACGCCCATCCGCAGGCCTGAGGATCAAATTTGGAGCTGATAAGTGGGCTCGAGAAATTGAGATATTTGTAGTACCGGTGGAAAGCTTCAAGACAAGTTTCAACAGCCCCATTCACATTCCCGTGCAAATCCAGTGAAAAGAGAGGTGTCAAATCCTTCTGGACGACAACATCACCGTCGAGAAAAACTACCTTCTCCAACTGGGGATAAATTTCTGGGATGTAGAAACGAAGATGATTCAATAGAGAGATGTACTTCGGATTATGGAATTTTGGGTCGACACTGGTATCTTGTGAGCTTTCGAAGAAGTATTTCCGCGAATCTGCATCAAGTAGTTGTTTCACAACAGGCGAATAAGATGCATTTAGCCAAGTTAAATCTTCAATATTTTGAACTTCTATCGCTGCACCTTTAAAATCATTCGTGAGGAACCAAGCCTGCATTGCCCCATATTTTACGCCATTTGTAACAATATGAAAAACAAGCTGCTTTGAATGTTCAGCGTTCGAGATAGTAGAATTGACAACAACTGAAACAGCTATAAGGTTATCAGAAAATATACAGAAGTGGTAAAGATTATTGTCCACTAGTCGGGGAGAGTTTTTCCTCTCATCTGCAAGAATCTGAATTGACTTGTCCTGAAGCCAGTCAGCCGTGAGTTTAATGTCAATGCACTGAAGGTTCTTGGGTATTGATTCGGAAGCTAATTGCCCGAATACTGTACTTTGTACAGTTGCTGCATTTGCACGCTCTTCCAGAGACTGGATATGGGATTTCATTGTCATCATTGTGGTTGCAATATCATAATGAGCATCTTGAGCCTTAAAAATAAGGGACGATAAACTTTTAATTATTGGTTCAGCTTCATCTAGAGATATGGGCTCCTCTCGCATTGCAGCCTTCGAGAGCAACAATTGGCAACTTCTTATTTTTGAACTTAGCTCCCAAGCAAGATGGAGATTATTATGTTCTTTCGCAATAATAACATAAGCTTTGGCGAGGGTCATTTGCTCTGCTAATTGTCTGGCATAAGATCTGGCACTTAATATTTCTTCAGTAAAATTTCGATTTTCATGAACAACCCGGTCATTTCTGGAATTTATCTCCTGGCAAAGACAATATTAAGTTAAACAATAGAAATTAATTGGGAACACTCAACTTGCCAGTACATAGCTAAACAAAGTATGCCAAGCCATCAAGTCTAATAACGTCAGCAACTATTAAGGAACCATACTAAAAAATGTGAAGCAAGAAAAGACCCGCATGCCATTCAAACATAACCATCTAGAATTCTTTGATTTTAAATCATAAAAGCAAGATTTAGTAAATGGGGCCTCTGTGCAGCTCATCAGCATAAGTACAAACTGATAAATAGAATGACGCGAATCGGATTGAACCCTCTCAGACTTATTTGGAGATTCAGCGGACAAATGTAAGTTCCAATGTCTGGTTGAGGCTACATTCTGAGGGCAAGAGAGAGATTATTAGGATAAAAGGAATTTAAACATCATACTGAGTGCATAAAGGTCTTAAAATAACAGTGAGGAAGAGATAAAATAGAGTTTACGCCACGTGCTTCTTCAGCCTTTCTATTTGCGATAGATTTTGTTAGCTTGAACAGTGGGGTCAAAGAAAACTTAATTTGCTCGACTCTTTAAGCTATTGAGGACTAAATTGAAACTAATTTACAATGCGGAGTGTCAATATAAGTGCCATTAGTTTAACAAAGAAGAGGAGTATAAAGACATTAAGGGTTATATAATCCTAATGCATTTACTCCCCATGTGCAGAAGCTGAAAATGGAACATCAAAATTCTGAAGGATCTCATAATCCTCTTACCCCTTAATCATTTATACAAAGTATTTTTAAACTCAAAAACATCTGCATTCCACTTGTATCAAGATTCTTTCCAAATAAACCCACTAATGTTTCTATTTCCTTTTTTCAATATGAAGCAAAAGGAGTGAAATTCATTAATAATTTAACATTACAAATAATTCTGAGAAGCGGTTAACTTAAGATTGGGTTGGTTTATTAAAGAATCTCAGGGTTACATAAAAACGGGAAGATAGCTAATCTTATAATTATGCTATTACCCACAAAATGGTGGGACTTGGACCTAGTGCTGACAGCCTTTCTTTCACTTACACGAGAACATATTATAAACCCACCTAGAATTACCAAAAGTACATAATTGACCCAAATAAGAGTTATGGCCAAAGAGGTACTAAACAGAAGAACAGAAATATAGTAAAATAACAGGTGATAATCTCAGCTCCAAATATGAAAGATGATGAAGGAAAATAAATACTCTCAAGTACAACCAACTACTGGCTAATGTGGGCTACACAAAAGCCCACTCATGCAGCCTTATTACCTAGATCTCTTCGCACATTATTTCCCTGATCAGAAAAATGCTTGAGCTTGAATTTAATGCAGGAACAACGGTATAACAAAAGCTTAATTTTGTGAATCGCAGGATTAACTCCAACACTATCATTTGAAATTCTTTTTAACGGAACATCATTAGTGGGAGCCAGGAGTTGCAAAAATTAAACTGTGCCTTATTCCTAACAATGTACTGAGTCTTCCTTTGACCTAATTCCCCTTTACAATTTACCAAAGTCCTACTTTCAAGTTTATTAAAGCAGCACTATCTCTAAAGTGCTATCTATTCCTTTAATCCCATATTCCTGGTACAGCTGAATTCCAATTTTTCCATAGTATTCCACTTGAACTTGCAAAGGCGGCAGGATAACCCTGTCCCAGCCAAGTGCCGACTCACGTATATTTGTCAGTGTAAATATAAAAAGGAAACAAGTGGCTCTAGCATCAAACTACAAATCCATACCCTCTTAGGCCATCTCCCAAAGCAAGATTAGTGGAAACTGTTTTAAAACAGAACAATTTATCATCTAAATCTATCTAGCAGAATACCCCTCCATTTGCCAGATAAATGGGGAGGAAATTCAGGAATTTTTGTTTAATCAACTCTAAAACTTAGTTTACAAAAATCTAAATCACTTAATTTACTATATATTAAGGGACAAGTATATAATAAACGACTTCACAAAGCCCAGATCGTAAGAACTTGTTAAATAGTAGAGGAAGAAGTGAAAACATTTACATCTTGTTCAATAGAAAGAAGATTAATTCATTCAACTCAAAATGGAATCATGGAAGAAACAGAAATAGAACCAATGATAAAGACATTATAGTGTTTTCTACTGCTGTAGTCTTACCAAAACAGGTTGTTCCACATGATCCTCATCGTGATGGTTATGCTGAATAACAAACAAAACAAAACCTGCAATCGAAAACAAGAAAAGAAGCACCCAGATCCACCATGAAAATCTCCTTCGAACCGGGCGCCGAAAGTCGGTCGCCCGCCGCCGCATCTTTCGCCCAAATCCCCTACACTTCAGCACCAAATCCAGAATCCAAAACCTCCCATCAAATCAAATTGGATTTAAACCAACCTCTTCAAGGCAAAAAATAAAAAAAAATAATTCACCTCCAAAATCGAAGAATCTCAAAAAAAAAACCCACTTATCAATTCGGCGTCAAATAAAAAAATCCAAGCAAAATCGACAAAAAATGAAACTCGATCAAGACAAGGCGGCAGTACCAAAGTTTGGACGCCCTACAAAATGTTACTTGTGCAAATTGAAATGTAAATCTGTGAATTGCATAAAAATCCTAAAATTGATTTTGAATCTGTGAAAGCTTGCTTGCTCACTCACACATGAAAATGGAGCAATTTTGGGTAAATCCAATAAAGTGTGCAGGGATTTGCACATGAAACAGCATGTGCCAGTCTGCTAAAAAGGCTTACTACTAATCTCAAATACAAGTTACAGGTTTGGTATACTCTAAACATGTAAAGAGTATCTTTTCTTAATCAAACATTTTGTAATTTTCCAATTTTGAAATGTGTTTCTCAAATTGACATTATAGTATATAAAAACATGTTTAAAGAATGGTGGAAAGATGAGAATTGTATTAGATGGAACTAGATGAGACCCGGGGCTGTATATCCGATTATATGTTTTGTAGTGTGACATGTTCATTTTTCTGATAGTTCTATTAATTCTATCTCTTAATAGCATCAAACAATATTCTAGAAATACTATTTAATATGTTTTATTGATGGAATCAGAAAAGAAATAATATTATACTTAAGAATCATGAAACACATATTCAAGATTATGTATTTGTATTCGTTCTTCGAAACTAATTTTTCATAAAATTGCACAAGGCGCAACTTCATCGTTCATTGCATTTTAGTCATATTTAGATCTTTAATAAGTGTAAAGATTGATGTCATACTTTCTTTAAAGGTTGCAGTAATGAATTCAGATTCAATTTTATTTTTAAAATCTATTCCTATGTGTAAATTGAGATGCAATTAATTGAATGTAATGAACTTAAATAAAAGTCTATATAATTGTGAAGAAATGAACTAAATCCAAATTACAACTATACATTTATTACAAATAGGCAAAATATATGAATATACCCGAATGCATTACAAAAAATAAACTTTTGAGTAAATATATCTTATATTTTTTATGTTTATTTTTTATTTTATATATACAAAATGAGTGTCAAATTAAAGATCATAAAAAGACGATTAAATGATGTATTATACGCCAAAAATGGATCAAACGAACAAATTATTAAATTTTAAAAAAGAAAAAAAATATAAATGTAATCAACTTAAATAAATATTATATAATTGTGAACAAATGGGCTAAATCCCAATAACAACTATACATATATTACAAATAGCCAAAGTATATAAATATACCCGAATGCATTACAAAAAATAAATTTTTTAGTAAATATATCTTATATATGTTTATTTTTTATTTTATATATGCAATATGAGTGTCAAACGAAAGATCGTGTATAGACGATTAATTTGATGTATTACACGCCAAAAATGGATCAAAACGAACAAATTATTAAATTCTAAAAAAGAAAAAAATATAATCATTAATACAATACACATATATATTTAAAAATCTAAGTTTTATATTATGCTTTGTTATTATATATATTATATAATTAATTCAAGAATTACCAAAGTTAATGTTAAATAATGTAATTATATGTGACTATTTGGGGAGGGTGGTTTAGGTGGGATTACATATATAGATATCATGTTAACATTTATCATGTTATCACCGACATATTAAATATCAATATCAATTTATATTTTCAAGTTACAAGTTTATGGAAAAATTAAGACTATTCAAACGTTTGTTTTTTTATTATTATTCAGAATAAAAAGAACTCGTAAAATTTATGGAAATAATTGAAAACTTTGAATGAAATTTTTGAAATTTACAAGAAAATACATCGGAGGTTTTGAACAAAGTAGTTTGGCATGTTACTACTTATAACGATTGAAGGCATGGAGACTCCATCCTACTCAATTTTTGCCCATATTTCACTTTATATCGAACTTTTTTCAACTTGAAAGTGTCTTATCAAGTGAGGAAACAAATACTTGCACACAATATCTCATCAAGATTTCATTCAAGGAAAAATTATTAATGTCGTACAATACTTGGTTCGTGGAGATATTTGATCCTCTAATTTATCAAAGTTTGGTCATAGTTAGGGCTGAAAAACGAACCAAACTACTCGATACTCCGTTAAAAGTTCGTTTAAGCTAAGTTCGTTAATATAAGGAACCAAGCTAGAACACATTTTGCCGTCGATAATATGTGGAGTTCGGCTCGAGCTCGACTCGATTTGTAAATAAGAATAAAATATATGTAAAATACCAAGCTACTCGAGCTCAATTCGTTTTCGCCTCGACCAAAGCTCGTTCGAGCTCGATTCGATTAATAATCAAACCAAACTCAAACACAATATTCGAAGCTCAATTAGAATTCCAACAAGCTTGAACAATACCATATTCAGTTTGACTCAACTTGTTTACACACATAGTATAATGCAATAATTTCAAAACTTATTTTGACACATTTAGTTTATTTGCACCGGAAAATTCTTTATTTTTTTGGGGGTCAAAAATTGTTGAGTTGACCTTAAATCTGGTCGACCAATGGTGGCAGGTATATAATTAGGGCTTTCGTGCGTATGCCGTATATGGCTAACGGCTAATGACTAATAAATTTTATTTAATGAAAATGAAAAAATCCATCAAATAAATTAGGCAAAATTTTGGGGCATGAAGGCAAATTTGGCAAAATGTAAGCAAAATTTAGAAGGAAGAAATTTAGGCAAGTTAGGCAAAAATTAAGCAAGAGTTGGAAGGAGAAAAAGTCGACATATTAGGCAAAAGAAAATAAACAAATTTGGAAAGGAAAAAGTTTAGAAAAATTAGACAAGTTTTTGAAGAGAAAATTTAAGTAAATTAGGAAAACTTAGAAACAAAAATTTCAATAAATTATGCAAAAGAAACCTAACAAAAAAGGCAAAAAAACATCTGGCCACGGCCACTATGACCTAATTAAACTAATTACACCAAAAGTGGAACTGGAAATATGTTCCCTTTCTCGGAGCCAGAAAATGAAAACTAGGGAAGTTTTTATGATCTTTTCTTAATACTAATAGATAAATGGGTAGTTTTTATCTTTTTTATGGGGGCAAAATATAAATTAAATTTAGCAATTTTATATATGAAAAGTTATACCAATTATATATGAAAAAATTTGAAGTCGAGGGGCAACTGCCACCGCCAGCTCCATAGCTCCGTCCCTGCTCCCACCATCTTCTCATCGCCACGACCGTGCCAATGAGCAAGGAGGGTGACATGATGTCTTCTTGGATAGAATAATAACAAATAAAAGAGAAAATATGAGAGAAATTCCATGCAAGTTGGAGAGTGAACAAAAAGGTTGTTTTGAGGGATGAGAGAACTCGTTCAGTTGTGGGGAAGAAGAAAAGCCATTCTGCCGACATAGACAAGGTGAGATATATAAAATATATCGAGAGTTCGTAGACACCACTCATTTCCATATTGGTATGATATTGTTGAGGGCCTAAGCTTTCATGATTTTATATTGGGACTTCATAGAAATAGAGATACAATTCGTGACTATCAACCCATGACGTTTCTATGTCAAACATATGTGAGACTTTGTTCGCATTCCGAACAATTCTCCCCTGGAACATAAAACCATGGCCCATAGAGATACTATTCATTACTATAAACCCATGATTGTGGGGAATGCACACCTTACTTGAAGATCTTGCGCCATCGACTTAGACTACTCATGCACATGATTATCACCTATAGATCTCGAGGGCCTACTCTATCCAGGTCAAGTTTGTTTGTCCAACAGAACCCACCAGATACTTTATCATTTCTTTGGAGCCTTCTACACTGGAAATTTTTTCCTCACCCACACGAGAAGTTTGGTCATGACTCTAATATCACTTATTGATGTTGGGATTACAACAAAAATCAAAGGGATACAACGGAGGAAAATTTGAACTAATAAAAGTCTATTACAACAAGATGAAAAGAAAGCAGTAAAGCAAATCGAGGCGAGCGAACTCTTTCTTTAAGACTCTTGTTGCCCCATTACGATGCTCACGGTTACAGGCAACGAGTCTCCCAAGATAAAACGACTTTGGTAAATGATAGGAGCACCACAAATTCTTCTACTCGACGAACTGAAATTAGTGAGGCCCTGAGTGACGTCACACCCTAAAGTAACACCTATTATGTAGATGTGAATTTTGAGAGTGACAAACTATGTATGTATGTATGCATGAATTTTCGGATTGTGCATGTGTATTCCACTGAATGTATGGGCTTTTATTTATAGGGAAAACACAAGGGATCCTTGAAAGGAAATCCCTTAATCTTTGGACTCAATTATGTCCATAATTATCTATCAAATCCTTCCTTATCTTGATTGATTTGTGCAAGAGTCAATCCTTCCAATTGTGGCCTCAATCGGTTTAGGAATGATTTGATGCACTCTTTCAAGATTCCATAAAATTGGTGATTTGAATCAAAGTTGTCTATTTAACGGAGAAAATCAAGCAACTTAACAAACACCGAATTTTGACCAATCTACCAACATTCAATATATGCCGGATACCTTTCTCATAAATATATCTTTCCAAATGTACCATTTGTGCATCGATTTCTCACTCACCAACAAATAATTTTGTGAAAATTAATACACCAGTCGTTTCCAAAATTAACGAGTCTACACACTTGGAATTTTGGCTTTACCAAAACTAATTGTTCCAACAATTGAGAGTCTGTGGACGCCACTCATCTCAACATTGATATGATATTGTCCAATTTTGACCCTAAGTTCTCATGGTTTTGTTTTAGTCGTTCCCAAAAAGGTCTCATATACCAATGGAGATATTGGCCACCACTTATAAAGCTATGACTTTTTCCGTGTCTAGCCGATGTTAGACTTTGTTCTCATTCCTAACAAACCAAGTTGGGGATTCAAATGTCACTTTGTTTCCATCTGATCATGTTTACTTGTCATTTTGTTTTGTTTTGAAAAATTTAAATACACTCACACACGTGGCTAATTTTCGTGCCAAACTGTGATAATTCACGCTTTGCTCCAAATGTGATCTCATGCTCTAATTTGGTCGTCAAACTGTGATAAATATAACTAACTCGAATGTCCTTAAACTCAAACCTTTTGGTGGAATCGATATATTTAAGAGCTCTAAGTATGTTTTCTCTAATGTTATACACACATTAATTAGATATCCACATCACACCACATGCAACCAAACCTTATTAATTAGTAGGTTTTAAATATTTCTATGGTAGGGATAAGTTTATGGAAGCAAAATTATAACTTGTACATAGGTACAGATTTTGGGTACTTTTATCAAGAATGAAAATGAAAAAAAAAAAAACGATAATTAAGTCAAATGAGGTAAGAAATGTTGTGATATTGGCCCATTGCTTGGCTTGGTCCATTTGCTATCTATCCTATGAGCCCACTAATTGCATCCCACAAAGCAAACAAGAGCCCAACCCATGTTCACTTGATCCTCGGGTTACTTATTCGGACTGCGGGATCCGACTGCAGGATCCGAATTCCTTGTCTGCGGATCCTCTTGATTCAATCCTGAATGTCCGTTTATAAGGTTTGATCTGAGTAGTTGCTTTACCTTATAAATCCCTTTCCTCCCGAACCCTAATTCATTATCTCGGTGATATTTTTCTCTCTCCTCTCTAGAACTCTCTGGTTTCTTTCTCACTCTAAACTTCGATCTCTCTCTAAGAAATCCAACATCTGGTTGGTGTTCTTGTGCGATTCGAGTGCTTGTGAGAACAATCTATGATACTTGTGTTAATCCACCATTTATCGATGTATTATCCTTCTTCTTTGTGAGGTTAGAGTTTGGGTGTATTTCTGGGATTTCTAGGGTTTCTTTGTGAATAACAGTGAAAGCTTCTTGTTGGGGGTTTGTGTGGCGAGGCTTAGTGTGGCTCTACCTCTTGGCTTACTTGTGGTCCGCTGGTGACTGAATTTGTGGTTTTGGGGAAAACCTGGTCCTGAGCCGAATATTTTTCAATATTCAGTTTTGGGTTGTTGACCTATATATTCTTTGTGTTATATTTCTTTACTTGTATACTTTCAGTTCTTCTTTTGTATTTTATTTTCTTGCAAAGAGTCTAGAGTACAGATTTGTATTAATAGGTTTATTTAGTCTATAATTTTCTATTTGGTACTTTGTGTATCAATCTATATTGAGGCAGATAGATACCCAATAGTGGTATCAGAGCACCTATCTGCCTCGTGGTGGGTTGGTGCTTCTTGTTCTTGAGCTTCTTGGTGATCTGTTGGCTCCCTGGTGAATTTTGGTTGTGGTGAAAACCCAGGACGGGCTCCTGGTTGTAAGATTCTCTATTCCCTTTCTCTCTCATTTATATTTCAACAAGATTTAGTTTAGGGAGACCCTAAGCATTAGCCTCTTGACCACGTGCCTTGAGTGCAGTGGAATCCTGAGGTGTGAAGGGAATCCACCTAGTTTTGAATTCTTTCTGTTGATTCTGGGTTTATTGGACTCTGTGTGGTCCTGTGTGCCTTTCTTGCTTACTTTGCCTTGTGTTGGACTCTGTGTGGTCCATTATTTGCCTCTTATTTTTCTGTTGTCATTGGACTCTGTGTGGTCCACCTACTTGTTGTTTCTACTGTCATATTTGATAATTGTGATACCTGACTTTGTGTTGTATTCTTGTGATATCCTCTGTGGCTTCATCTGTGAATATGGATGGTGCATCTGGTTATCATATGGAACCCTTTAATGGGAAAAGTGATTTTTCTATTTGGCAACAAAAAATGAAGGGTATTTTGATTCAACAAAAATGTTTTAAAGTTGTTGAACAAAAATACACTGATAAAGATACTGCTGAAATTAAAGTTGAGTTTGATGAGTTTGCTTATTCATCCATCATCCTAAACCTTTTTGATTCTGTTTTAAGAAAAATTGGCAAATTGTCAAGTGCCAAGGATTTGTGGAACAAATTGGAAGAACTCTTTACTAAAACCTCTCTACCTTCCAAACTATTCCTACTAGAAAAGTTTTTTAGATTCAAACTTGATTTGACAAAGGATATGGATGAAAACCTTGATGTTTTTACAAAACTGATATAAGATATCAAGTTGACTGGTGATAAAAACATTGATGATTATACCCCTATTGTGTTGCTAAATGTCATCCTTGATTCATATGCTAATGTGAAATCTGCCATTAAGTATGGTAGAGACTTTATAACCCTTGATACTGTGATTAATGGCCGTAAGAGTAAGGAATTAGATCTGAAGATATCTAAGGGGAATGAACATGGGTCATGAAAGGTTATGCATGTCAGGGGTAGACCTCAGAATAGGAGAAATGGGAATAACAATAACAGAAACTCTAGTAGAAAGAGAAATAAAAGCAGATGGATGTCTAGTTCTAGGCCTAAGAACAATAGGAAGTGTTATAATTGTGGTGAACATGGCCATTACATAAAGGAATGTACTAAACCCATGAATAACCAGAACAATAATCAGAATAACAAGAACCAAACTAATGATTCTGTGAACTTGACAACTGGAAATGATTATATGGGTGATGTGTATATGGTGCATGAATTGCATGATTCTGTGAATGTTGTGTCTTCAAATTCTTTCAGTGAAAGTGATTGGCTTATTGATTCTGCTTGCACATTTCACATGACACCATTTAAATACTTGTTTACCTTCTATGCTTCTGTGCAAAATGGATCTGTTTCCATGGCTAATGATAAAAAATGTCAAGTGATTGGTGTTGGTACTGTGTGTTTGAAACTTAATTCTGGTTTTGTTTTGACTCTAAATGATGTAAGGCATGTTCCTGATCTGTCTAACAACTTGATCTTCTGTGCTATGCTTGATCATGATGGTTATGAGGGAATGTGGGGTAAGGGTGTGATGAAAATCATGAAAGGTTCCCTTGTTATTGCTAAAGCTGAAAAGAAAGGGAACATGTATGTTTGCAATGCTGAGTCTGTTCCTTGCATGCAAAATTCTGTGAACAATGTGAACTCTATGACTAATGTGAACTCTGTGAATGACAAATCTGAACTTTGGCATAAAAGGCTTGGTCATATAAGTTCTAAAGGTCTTGAATTGTTGCATAAAGAATGATGTTTTGGAAATGATAAACTTACATGTGTGCCCTTCTGTGACTCATGCATTTATGGTAAACAACAAAAAGTTAGTTTTCCTACTTCCTCTTATCCAAAACAATCTACCTGTACTTAGGGGTGGGCATTCGGGGTCGGGTATTGGGTACCCGACCCGACCCGATCGGATATTACCCGATCGGGTCGGGTATTTGTAGTAAATTTTCGGGTATTGGGTACCCGACATAGGAAATATCGGGTCGGGTGTCGGGTATTTATTTAATACCCGACTACCCTATTGGTACCGATAAATTAAAACCCTAGAAAGATTAGTCAAGTCTTCCCGATCCCATTCATCTCATCGCCCTGTCTCAACTCTCGCCTCTATCTCTCCCAAATCCACGAAAAATTTGAAACAGGCCCTCCATCGCTCGCCGCCTCCATTTTTCCCTAATTTATTTCATACATAGTTGAGATGGGTAAAATGTCGAGCTTATTATTATAATTGAGTTCATTGCTTTAATTTTTTATTGTGTTAAAAAGATGGGTGAAATAATAGTCTTAATGAAAGAAGAGTAATATGCCATTTCGAATTGTCGATATATATATATTTGTCTCGATGTGTAAAATGGCGCTAGTGGTTATGTGAAATTGAGATGAAGTGAAAAAAAATATTGCTCTAAGCTATTAGGCAACACATCAGTCCAAATAAATTCACGTTACAGGTTCTTTCCAAAATGGGCTAAACCATCTGCCAAGTAATTTGATGGAAGCTTGGAAAAAACGCAATTTTCGAAAAAAAAAGGAAAACCCGAAATTCACCCGCTGGTGCAGGATTTTTTCGGTGCACCAAAAATCGGTGCTTTTTTCGGGTAGGGTTCGGGTACCCTAAACAACTACCCGATTTATTCGGGTACCCGACCCGAATACCCAAAAACCCGACTACCCGACCCGATGCCCACCCCTGCCTGTACTGATATACTTGAATACTTGCATGCTGATATTTGGGGCCCTGCCAGTGTTCCCACCCATGGTGGGAATAGGTATTTTCTATCTGTGATTGATGATTTTTCAAGAAAAGTGTTTGTATTTCTTATGAAAAATAAGTCTGATGTTTTTGAAAAACTTCAAAATTGGAAAATCTTAATAGAAAATCAGACTGGGAAAAAGATTAAGTATTTGAGAACTGATAATGGGTTGGAATTTTGCAACCAACTCATGGATCAACTTTGTGTTGATTCAGGTATTGTAAGACACAAGTTTGTGCCTTACACCCCTCAACAAAATGGTGTTGCTGAGAGGATGAATATAACTCTTTTGGAAAGGGTGAGAAGTATGTTAAGTACATCTGGACTTTTCAAAAAGTTCTGGGGTGAAGCTGTTCATACAGCTGCTTATGTGATTAATAGATCACCATTTGTACCTTTGAAAGGGAAATATCCTGAACATGTTTGGTCTGGCAAACCAGTGGACTTTTCAAATTTAAAAGTTTTTGGTTGTTCAGCCTTTGTCCACCAAAAGGTTGACAAACTTGATCCAAGATATTTAAAATGTATTTTTTTGGGATACCCTGATGGGGTTAAAGGGTACAGATTGTGGTCTAAATCTGAAAATAGTTTTAAAGTGTTAATAAGCAGGGATGTGGTTTTTAATGAAAATAAGTTTCCCTGCCTCGAGGTTTCCAAAACTATTTCTGAAACTCAAAACCCCACTATTCCTAATAAGGTGGAGCTTTCTAATGTGCCTTCTATTCTTGTGAATGAAAATCCTGATATGATTGATGTTGAGCATGATAATGTGAATGCTAATGATGTGCACAATGATATTGAGGATGACAATGTTGATTTGAATGATAATATGCATGATGAATTACCTCTAGTTGACACTGATTTGAATAATGAGCATGCTGAAAATGATAATTTGAATGACTATGTGTTAACTAGAGATAGAACTAGAAGGAACATTAGAATTCCAAACAAGTTTGCTGATTTTCACTTAACTTCTTATGTGTCCTCTGTGTTTGAATCAATTGAAAATTCTGGGCCTAAATCCTACTTTGATGTTGTGAACTCTGTGAAATGGTTGAGTGCCATGCAAGATGAGATGACTTCTTTGTATGTTAATAACACTTGGGAACTTGTCCCGAAACCTGTTAACTGTTATGTGGCTGATTATAAATGGTTGTTTAAAATTAAACATGAAAATGAAGGTGTTAGATACAAAGCTAGATTAGTTGCAAAATGTTTTACTCAGAAAGAAGGCATTGATTACACTGAGATTTTTGCACCTGTTGTGAAGTTTGTGACTGTGAGAATTATGCTAGCTTTAGTGGCTCAGTTTGACTGGGAACTTAAGCAACTTGATGTTAAAACTGCTTTTTTACATGGTGATTTGGAAGAACAAATTTTTATGAAACAACCTGAAGGTTTTGAAGACAAATCCAAACCTAACCATGTGTGTTTACTGAAAAAGTCTTTGTATGGATTAAAGCAATCACCTAGACAGTGGAGTAAAAAATTTGATCAGTGCATGCTTGATTTGAAATTCTGTAGAAGCCAATTTGATCATTGTTTGTATTTCAAACTTGATGCTAAGTATCATGTTTTCTTGCTGATCTATGTTGATGATATGATTTTGATTGGTCCATGCAATAAAAATATTGACCATGTGAAAAACTGCTGCAGTGCTAAATTTGATATGAAATTCATAGGTGATGCTAAGAAAATACTTGGTATGAATATTGATAGGGATACAAAAAACTCTGTGATTTATCTTCATCAATCTTCATATGTTGAAAAGGTTTTACAAAAGTTTTCTATGAGTAATGCAAAATTTGTGAATGTCCCACTGGCTTTTCATTTTGTGCTAAGTAGGGATCAGTCCCCTAAAATTGATCTTGAAATCTCTTCTATGCAAAACATTCCCTATTCTAATGCCATTGGATCTGTTATGTACTTAATGGTCGATCTTAGACCGGACATTGCCTATCTTTGTTTCTTGCCTTAGTAGATTTATGTCTAATCCTGGTTTGGTGCATTGGAATGCTTTGAAGTGGTTACTGAGATATCTTAGGCATTCAACTGATTATTGACTTACATTTTCTAAGTGTGAAAATGGTGTTGTTTTTAAAAGGATGTGTGGATTCCAACTATGCAAATGATAAAGATAACAAAAAATCAACAACCTCTTATGTTTTTACTTTGTGTGGTTCTTGTATAAATTGGAAATCCCAACCGCAACACATTGTGGCTCTCATCCTACAAATGAGAATCCGAATATGTTGCGATTCTTCAAGCTTTAAAAGAAGCCTTATGGCTAAAAGGACTTGTTTAAAATTGGTTTTCTAAAACAAAAGGTTGTTGTATTTTCTAACTCTCAATCTGGTATTCACTTTGTAAGAATCCGCTTTTCATGACGAACAAAACATATTGATGTTAGGTTTCATTTTATAAGGGACATTGTTTCTAAAGGTCTTATCTGTCTTGAAAAAGTGGCATCTGAATACAAGCCAGCTGGTATGGGTACTAAGTGTCTACCCTTATCAAAATTTAAAACTTATTTAAAAATTCTCAATTTTGACACTGGAGACTAGACTGCCCCTTGGTGATTACCCTGGGCTTGTAGGCTTACTTTGTGTTTGCTTGTAAGTCCAAAACCAGTTGGACTAAAACTTGCTTATGCTTGTTTAAGTCTGACACCTAAAACCCAACTTCCTTAAGTGTTTGCTGGTACTATAATGAGCTCAGTGCTTATTATAGTAAAGTCCTACTTAGCTGTGTGCTGGGTAGGCACTCCAGCGATGATGATGACTAGTGTATTTTTCCCCAAGTTTGTCTAATGAACTACAATGAGCCAAAGGTGGAGAATGTTGTGATATTGGCCCATTGCTTGGCTTGGCCCATTTGCTACCTATCCTATGAGCCCACTAATTGCAGCCCACAAAGCAAACAAGAGCCCAACCCATGTTCACTTGATCCTAGGGTTACTTATTCGGACTGCGGGATCCGAATCCCTTGTCCGCGGATCCTCTTGATTCAATCATGATCATCCGTTTATAAGGTTTGATCTGAGCCGTTGCTTTACCTTATAAACCTCTTTCCTACCGAACCCTAATTCATTATCTCGGTGATATTTTTCTCTCTCCTCTCTAGAACTCTCTAGTTTCTTTCTCACTCTAAACTTCGATCTCTCTCTCTAAGAAATCCAACATCTGGTTGGTGTTCTTGTGCGATTCGAGTGCTTGTGAGAACAATCTGTGTGATACTTGTGTTAATCCACCATTTCTCGGTGTATTATCCTTCTTCTCTGTGAGGTTAGGGTTTGGGTGGATTTCTGGGATTTTTAGGGTTTCTTTGTGCATAACAGTGAGGGCTTCTTCTTGGGGGTTTGTGTGGCGAGGCTTAGTGTGGCTCTACCTCTTGGCTTACTTGTGGTCCGCTGGTGACTGAATTTGTGGTTTTGGGGAAAACCTGGTCCTGAGTCGAATTTTTTTCAATATTCGGTTTTGGGTTGCTGCCCTATATATTCTTTGTGTTATATTTCTTTACTTGTATACTTTCAGTTCTTCTTTTGTATTTTCTTTTTCTTGCAAAGAGTCTAGAGTACAGATTTATATTAATAGGTTTATTGAGTCTGTAATTTGCTATTTGGTACTTCGTGTATCAATCTATTACCCAACAAGAAATGCATGGTTGTTTCTATATATAAGAAGGGATGGTTTTTAGGTTGATTTTGGTTGGAAATATTAGATTTTTTAGGCCAAAAATCATCAAAAAAGAATTTTCATATAACGAGGGATCATCTAAATGAGACTCTCAAGCCTTACGGGATGTGTATCTCAGGGTAAGGTTGTGTTAGAATAATTGTATAGATTTTGATAATAAACATTGCATTGGGATTTTAGATCCCGTACGCTTAAGTTTAAAATTTTTCGAAGTCTTTAGATTTGATGTATAGGACTTTAAAAAGCTCGGCCTCTAGATTATAGGAACTGAATAGAACTGAAACGCAACTTAGTTGCTCTCATACATTGCAAAATGAATGTTCAATGTTGACAAATGATTCCTTAAGAAATAAGTTTGAGGAATCTCAACCCTAAAGAAAATTAATAGTCGTTAAAGCAATAAATCTGGGGGATAATTATAAAAAAAATTGAGATTTGGGCTAATTATAAAAAAATCTAAAGATATTTTAAATTACAAAAAGCCCCGTCAGTTTTAATTATGTTTTAAATATAAGGATATAATATAAAGACAAAATTATTTTTTTAGTCATTTAAGTAGACGTACTTGGAGATTTAGTCCATTTTTTTATGACTTTGAATTTAGTACTTTAAGTTGGGAAAATCGATTTTCTGGTCCTATGACCAGCTACAACAGGTAAAAACTTACATGCTGGCCACATGACAATTAACTTTTTTAAAATTTTATTTTGAGAAAAGAATATTTGAGTTTGTAGCTTATATGAACAAATTGTTAGCAAAGAAAAAAAACCCAACTTGGTATTTTGATTGTCTTTTATTAAATCAAAAAATATATATAAATGTATTTGATAATATTGCAAAAAAATCTAAAAAAAATATTTCAAATAACTGTAGCAAAATTCTATAAATTGATATACGCTAATAAATCTTAATGTTTGAAGATATTTATGTTTATAATTATACATAAAATCTAAAAATAACTATGTATTAAGTTGATTATTAAAATTTAATTCATAATTGTTTTTTATATTAATATTTGCCCAAGATTTATAAAATAGAAAATTAATAAATTTATAAAAACTAAAGTACCGAAATATTAAAATAGTTTATTTTTAAGCTAATAACAAATTTAATAATTGCATAAACAACATTTTTAATAAAAAAAAATACCAACAAGTAATTTTTCCTTCAAATTAAATTTAAAAAAATTAAATGTCACATCAGCCAATATGTAAAATTCACCTGCAATAGCAAGTTACAGACCAAAAATCTTTTTTATCCACTTAAAGGACTAAATTTAAAGTCGGAAAAAATAGGACTAAATCTCCAAGACGCCACTTATAGGACTAAAAACAATTCCGCCTAATATAAATATCGGGGTTTCTCAAATATTTTTTGTTTATCAAATCTGGTGGACCTTTTTGTAAT
Source organism: Rehmannia glutinosa (assembly GCA_016081115.2). Classification (NCBI taxonomy): domain Eukaryota; kingdom Viridiplantae; phylum Streptophyta; class Magnoliopsida; order Lamiales; family Orobanchaceae; genus Rehmannia; species Rehmannia glutinosa. The sequence continues at coordinate 100,345,495 of CM071934.1, read as the reverse complement.
TTTGAAATATTTCTGGGTTTTTTTGTAATTAGCTCAAACTTCAAGTTTTTTCCCATAATTATCCCTTCATTTTATTATTTAATACAATTGATTTCATTATGAGTTATAACTTGTACATGGCATTATTGCTTATTGACCCCAAACATTTGCTAGCCTTGCTCAAATTGCCTACATATATTTGGATGCAGTAATCCACAACGCTGCTACTACTTCTTTTGCTCATTCCAATCTTCCTCAGATGACATAAAAAACTGTTTCCGATGTTCCAAAACCAAAAGTGACACCCACTTAGGTACTTACCGAGGGCCGATTCTACTAATTTTTTTGGCATGAGTCGAACTTCAAAAATTGAGCCCCGTTTTTTTCAATTGTTTGCCTCTTCCATTTAAGAAAATTTAGTTTAAGGCCTTTAAGAAAAATTAAATGTGATATATTGTTATCAACTAACAAGACTACAAGGCCCAAGGGAATATGGGCCCTTCATTTGTGGGGAGCTTTTTTTTTTTTTTTTTAATAATCTGAATAACAAAATACAACAAAATAAAATTAAAATAACCCCTTAACTCAATAGGATTCGAACATGGGTATCAATAGTTAGAGTCAGTGTTTTAAAAACCAGACCGGTGAGCAAACCAGTCATGCTACCGGTTCACCGGTTCAACCGCCGGTCAAACTAGTTTAATAAAAAAGAATAAAATTGATTGTTATATCGTATATAATAATATATTAATATATCAAGTATTATAAAAATATATTAAAAAATAACTAAAACAATATCTCATATAGCTCAAAATTCAAATAATCATATAAATGTAGCAAACACAAATTTTAAACTCTAAAATTACTTAAAAAAATTAAAAAGAATAAAAATAAATTAAAAAACGGTTCTCGTTGGTTCAAGCAGTTTTGGCCGATTTTGACTGGTCCAACTGGTTTTGGCTGGTTTTGACCGGTTAACCGCAAAAACGGTTTTTGAGGCCTAACCGAGCCGATCCAACCATCGGTTTCCGGTTCAACCGTTGAACCGACCGGTCCGATTTTTAAAATAGTGGTTAGAGTCTTTTAAGGTGGAATGCATTAACACTAGACCAAACTCACACTTTGTTTTTTAATTTGAATAACAAAACACAAAAAAAAATTAAAAAAACCCCTTAACTCAATAGGATTTGAACCTGGGTATCAATAATTAGAGACTTCTAAGGTGGAATGCATTAACCATTAGACCAAACTCACACTTTGTTCATTATCTTATTTATTTTATATATGTATTATATATAAAAGGTACACAAAAAATTTGGGCCCCTAAATTTTGTAATTTTTTTGGGCTCGAATCGACTGACTCGCTCGACTTACAATAGGAGTTGCCCTGGTGATATTGATACCCTTAGTTGCTTTGCCGCTTCAACTATTATTGGGTCCTTTTCTCTTCCCTTTTCGAGTTGTAATCTCAACATGCACCTAATTCATGATTGAGAAAAAGCATCAAAACTATTACTTATATATATAGCCAGGGACAGAGCCAGGATGAAGATTAGGGGGACGAGTTTATTTTTCTTGATGCTGATTCTCGGGCAAATCGTGGCAAATCGGTGATATAAATTTGTAGTCTACCGCGTCGAAATAGACAAAAACTCCTGTCATACCGTCTAACGGGTCTGACCTGTTAGACGGATCTGACCCGCGGACCCGGTGGCATTTCGTAATATTAGCAGTAGTGTTTTAGTAGTTTTCAGGGACCACCGGTATTTCCTTTTGAAAATTATTAGTCGTCCTTCTAAAAAGTATTAGCAGTTCTTCTGAAATGTATTAGAAGTTCCCTGGAGAGTATTTTAGTATTTCTCCTTAATATAGTCCCGAAATATATTAGCAGTCCCTAAAAAAAGTATTAGTTGTTCCTCGAAAAAGTATTAGTAGTTTCCTGAAGTGTATTTTAGTAGTTTTTCCGAATATAATTAAATTTTTCTCCCGAAATGTATTAGTTGTCCCTCGGAAAAGTATTAGTAGTTTCTCGAAAAAGTATTAGTAGTTCTTTGAACATTAATTTTTTTAGTCCTTCTAAAAGTATTAGTTTTTTATGTCAAAAGTATTAGTAGTCACAGTGAAACGTATTAGTGGTTCCCCTGAAAATATTAATTTTTTCCTGAAATGTTTTTAGTAATTTCCTTGAATAGTATTACTTTTTCCAATAAAAAGTATTAGTAGCCCAACTGAAAAATATTAGTTGTTACCCTAAAAAGTATTAGTTTTTTTTTTGAAAAGTATTAGTATTCATCTAAAAAGTATTAGCAGTTAACCTCTGAAGTTTAGTCTAATTACAAAAAAAGCTCCATTTATCAAACTTACAAATACCCCTTTGGGATTTGTATTTCCCTAACAAATACCCCTCTTGATGGTACAATTTTTAAAATAGAAAACAAATGTCAAGTGGAATTTGTAATTTAGAAAGATTAACTGTTTTTTTTTTGCTAATTAGACGAAACTTCTGGGGTAGTTTTTGTAATTATCTTAAATCTTTAAAGTTTCTGATCGTGGGATTTTCGGTTTTCGTCCATCTCATGGAGTTGTTTCGACAGCCGCCATTGTCGTCCGACTCTGTGGCAGGACCGGTCGTTGCTAAAGTCATTGTCGTCGTAGATCCACTACTCGCCAACGACGTTTTCTCCTCCACTTAGGTAGATGTCGTACACCGAATGTGTGTGTATGCTGATGTGTTCGAGTTCTATTTCTGTTGCGATTTTTGAACTTTTTTATGCTTTTACAGTGTTGATGTTCTTGGTTTTGTTACACATGCTCTGTTTCTTAGTGTGTGCTTATCTAACCACCATTTTGTGAGGCTGGAGCATTTCTTTTAAAGATCCGGGTCGGGTTTTGAAAATGCTTCTAACGGACTGAAATTCGTTAGACCGTTTTACAAGAGACTAGCTCGTCGAAATATGGATTTCAACATAGCATATTTTCACATATTTTCTATAGTAAACATGAATGGAAACAGACTGAAGTATTAGGACAAACATGTTTTAATTTCTTGCAAACTAAACATCTGGGGAAGAAAAAAAACATAACCAAAATTAATTTATTTCCCCATCTAAGAAACCAAAATTAAGTTCTTTCCCCTCTAAGAATTATGTAGTCGCATGTGATGACAATCAAGATTAAGTTTTCCCATCCAAGAATTATTGAGAAGTAGTAGTCTCTGATGAGATGGATTCACATTTAAAAAAAAGATTGTCGGCTTCTAGTCTATATTGTATTTCTATAAGTATAATGTGTGTGTGATATTAGATATATATGTATATATATATATATATATATATATATGATTGTTGTCATAGATTTATTCCCCTAACAATGTACTGTGCGGCCTTAGCGCTTCTCCGCCCCTCGCATTGCTAAGTCAGTCTCTCTCTTAAAGTACTAATATTAAAGAAGTGTAAAAGATGGCTACGTAAAAGAGCATACATGAAAGCTTGGAAGAGAACACTTAAGTGTATATTCACTCAAACTTAATTACAATTGTTTGATGGTTTACAAATCCTACACGTATTTATACTACTCCACCTCCCTAATGGACGGTGGTGATTTATTTGATCCAACGGCTAGGAGTAAGTCTTTAAACTTCTCCATGGAATATTCCTAGAAAATACTCTAAGATATATACAAGTGAGTTTTCTAGGATCATCCTAGAATATCTACAAAAACTCTTACAAGATTCTAGAGAATTCTATGAACAAATGGGCCTACGTATTTGGCCAACAAGTAGACTTGGATTTGGGTGAACCCTTGGCAATTTATAGAGAAAATTGAGTTATACTTGGCGGCCCGTTACATCTTCCTTCACCTAATTCAGCGCATCCTCGTCCCCTTGTACTGACTGAGTTGCGATCGGAACTGCCACAAGTGTTTTTCAAGTTCCCATGTCTCATCAGACTCAGGTAGTCCCTGGCCATTTGATTAAGTATTGTGTTCAGGGTGGAACGTATAAAGCCCCGAATCCTTTTAGTTCAAGAACATCATTGTGTAACACTTGAGTATTTATAAATAATTTGCGGGATCATAAATTGAATACTTTAATCACTAAAAAGTGGGCTTATATTTTTATTAGTAATCATCCCTTCATTTTATTCTTTATAGTTTATACAATTGATTTCATTCTGAGTAACTTGTACATTGAACTTATTGCTTATTGTCCCCAAACATTGCTTATGCTAGCCTCATGAATATAGCTCAAATTGCCTACATATATATCAATCTTACTAAGCCAAAAGCCAAAAATTCTTGTGACGCTTTGTGGTGATCAAATATCCTCCATATTTCCTGTTTTTTCTTCTCACAGAAAGTGTCATGCAATTAGCATTTTGGATGCAGTAATCCACAATGCTGCTATTATTTCTTTTGCTCATTCCAATCTTCCTCAGATGACATAAAAATGACTGTTTTTGATGTCCCGAGACGAGAAGTGATACCTTTAGTTGCTTTGCTACTTCAACTATTATTGCTCCCTTTTCTCTTCCTTTTCGGGTTGTAATCTCAACATGCACCTAATTCATGGTTGAGAAAAGCATCAGAATTTATTACTTATATATATAGTCAGGGACGGAGCCAGTAAATAAAAGATTAGGGTGGGGTTTGTTTTTTCTTGACACTAATAGATAAATAGGTAGTTTTTATTTTTTTAGGGTGGCAAAATTATAAAATTTAGTAATTTCATATATAAAAAGTTATAGTAATTATGAAAAAAATTGAAGTCAAGGGGTGGCCGTGCACAAATTTCTAGCTCCGTCCCCGTATATAAGCATTGAGTTGGCTATTAGCATGCAATAATTTTTTTTGGGGATAATTACAAAAAAAAAAAAAAAAAAAAAAAAACTCATTGAGGCTTGGGCTAATCACAAAAAAAAAAATCAGGAGATGTTTCATATTTACAAAAAGGTCCCCAAAGTTAAGGGGTAATTGTAATATTTCTATAATTAGGGGGGCTTTTGAATTTTTTTTTTGGTTTAGGGGGAGGAGGAATGTAAGATAGAGTCAACCTCAAAGTCTTTTTTTTAATTAGCCCAAACCTGAGGGCTTTTTTGTAATTATCTTTTCTTTTTTTTTGGACTACCAAATACTTGGAGGAAATTGCACTTTTGGTCCCATAAGAAAAGGGGTCAAGCACTTTTAGTGCCACAATTTGTATTTTTGGTTCCAAATAACTTTTTAAGCACATTTAGTCCCATATGATTCAAAAGTTACAATTTTAGTCCCAAAACTAACGGAAAACTTAACTGGTCGTTAACTCTGGACCAAAAGTGCATTTATCTGGAAATTAATAAAAAAATAGAAATTTTATTTGAAAAATTTGAAAAATGTCTAACAAATTTGAAAAATATTTCAATAAAATTTAAAATTATTTGCAATTTATTTAAAAAGTTATAAATAAATCCAAAAAATATTTTAAAATCTAAAATTAAGATAATTTGTTTAAAAAACAAAAAATAGTAAGAAAATGGAAATTATTTTAAAATCTAAAAATTCTAAAAATAAAATATAGAAATTGTTCAAAATAACTACAAATCATTTTTTTTTAAAATATTGACATTTACATTAAATTTTTTAATATATTTTAAATTCCAAAATGAAAAAATAAAAACACTTTTTAAAAACTTCGAAAAATGTTTTTAAAAAATCTGGAAGTTTTTTTTAAAAAAATTATCAGATTTTAATATCCCTATTTTGAAATAATGTTAAGACTTTAAACAAATTTTGGTTTTTTTTAAACAAATTTCAGTATTTTCGTGAATTTTATATTTTTTTAAATAATTTTATTTTTGTAAAAAAACAATGTTTTTACCCTTTTTGGAATTTTTAAAACAATCAGATTTTTTGGTTAATAATTTCAAAATCTTCCAGTTTTCAGTTTTTAATCCTTTTTTTCCAGATTTTTAGAAAATTTTCCAGATTTTTAATTTTATATTAAAATAATATTGAGTTTTTTTTATTTAGAATTTTAAAATATTTTAAATAAATTAAAGTTATTTAAACAAGTGTATAGTTTTTTTTTTAACAATTTTCACATTTCTTATTTTTGCAATTTTCGGGATTTGAAAATAACTTCAATTTTTTTAGACAAATCATCATATTTTTTTATTTTAATTGTTAGATTTTAATTTTTTGGAGCTTTTTTATATATTTTTTAATAAATTGAAAATAATTTTTAAAATTATTTGGTAAATTTTCAGATTTTTTTCTTTTTTTAATTAATTTTCTGATAAAATGCACTTTTGGTCCCGTAAGAATAGAGTTAACTGTCAGTTAAGTTTTCCGTTAGTGTTGGGACTAAAATTACAATTTTTGAATCATATGAGACTAAATGTGCTTCAAAAATTGTTTGGGACTAAAAGTGCTTGACCCCTTTTCCTATAGGACCAAAAGTGCAATATCCTCCAAATACTTGTCTATATCTCTTGTAAATACTCAAATCCTTTACTCTTGTACTTGTTACATAAAGAATGAATGTTTTTTTGGCATGGGGGTGATTTTAATCTGAACTTTCTACTCACCTCAGGTCTTGTCAGTTGACACATATTTTTCGTGGCTTGAAGAAGATTATATGCCCTTTGATCAATTTCCCCTTGCGGTTTTCCATCTGGAACATGAAACATTATGTCTCTGATAAGAACTAGATTGGTAGCAAAAATATTACAAAAACTATCCCTGAAATTTAGTTTAATTACAAAAAACTCCAGTTATCTGCCAAAATTACAAATATCCCCTCAAGTGTTACAAACGTCCATGGGTCTGTATACCTAACAAATACCCCCTCGAGCGGTTGCAATTTGTAAAGGGATAATTACAAAAAAAGTACTCTCGAAGTTTGACCTAATTACAAAAATACCCAACTAATAACTCAATAAATTTACAAAAAGTACGTAAGAGGTTTGATTCAGTATTAAACTTAAGGAGCTAACTCTAATATTTTTGTAAAGGGATAATTACAACCCCCCCTCCTCCCTGAGGTTCAAGCTAACTACAAAAAAATCTTGAGATTTTTAAAATTGCAAAAAGCCCATTGAAGTTTGATCATAAGCAAAGAATATTTCAAAAAATCCCCTAATATATTCAAAAATATTACAGTTATCTCCTTAAATTTAAGACAAAATCAAACTTAAAGGGGTCTTTTTGTAATTTTGAAACATCTTTGGATTTTTTTTTGTAATTAGACCAAACCTCAGGGGTCTTTTGTAATTATCCCTTTTGTAAATGTGCGGGGTGATTTCGAAATATATTTTTAATCATGAAGGGTGTAAATAGTAGACAAAATAAAATCTCAGGGTACTTTTTGTAATTTTTAAAGTTACCTGGATTCTTTTATAATTAGGTCAAACCTCAACGGTACTCTTTTCAACTAACCCATTTGTAAAAGAGAAACAAACGTCAAAGGGTATTTGTAATTTTGAAAGATAATTGGGTTCATGGGCGTAGACAAGGGGAGGCCTCCCCGCCCCCCGCGCACCCCAATTGTTTTTGTCCCGTTTTTTCATGGAAAAAAAATTATATACATTTTTTTAAGGGTAAAAAATAGTCGAGCTAGGGGAAAAAAATTTGAGCTAGGGGTAACTATGCGGCCTCGCTACGCCCCTGACTGGGTTATTTTTTGTAATTAGGCTAAACCTCAGGGGTAGGTTTTATAATTATCCCAAAACATAATTATGCTCAAACCATATGTGCAAGTAAGTACCTTTTCTGGCAACATGTAAAAGAACAATTGTATCCTGGGTTTGAACTGAGTGAGACAGTGCCCATTCCAGAGCCCCTTTAGCTTCAGGATTGGAATCAACCACAACCATAACTCTGTTTCCATGTTCACAATCTGGCAAATGCATATTGATTTCGTTGGAATGCTCAGATTTCCTTTCAGATTCGATGAAACTTGCACTTTTCTTGTACGAACGAACACAAACACGAACACGAACATGAACAAGAACACGAGCAGCAGCACGACTTTTGCACAAGATCGGCATTGTCGTATTGGTTTGAAAGGTGAGTTAGAATTAAGCCTATATATGTGACTATGTTTTTGTGTGTGTTTTGTTCAAGTACTTGTATATATACATATTTATTTGTGCGTATGTGTGTGTACATGAGTCCCAGATAAAGCCGAAAAACGAACCAATCTACTCAATACACAATTCGAGATCAATCGTTAAAAGCTCGTTTGAGCTTGGTTCGTTAACAAGCTTGTGTTGGAAATTTTGGTTTTGATAAAGTGGGTGTCGACCCGACTTTGACCAATTTTTCGGTGGCTAAATATTTAATTCCGGAGGAATTAAATTATATATTATTAATCTACGTTCCGAAGTTAATACACGAAGGTAGCCACATAATTGGGCATTTAGTAAAGATTATTTAAAGGGAGATGAAAGGCTTATGTCTTATCCCACATGGAATACAAATCATAGTTTATCCTAGTTTATTTACTAGAAGGTGTTATTTGTTGTATAAACTATAACACAAGTGGATGATCACAAGTGGGCCACACGCACGCGCGCCCGGCCCGGCCCGGCCTGGGCCTATTGGGCCCGAGTCCTGGTCCACTAAAGTTTTGCCACTCGAAAATGGGCTCGGCCCGATTCGAGTATTTGTTGGGATCAAAAAAACCCAATGAATCTGACATTGTAGGTGTCCGCATTCGTGTGATCTTTGGAGTTAGTAACTCCTACAAAGAGTGATCACCGAAAAGAGCTCACTACTTGTCATTATGGAGTAGTGGGGTGTAACATCTGGGATGTTACAATTGGATTAATGCCCACTACTTTTTTATCTCATGCAGGTGTTGGTTGTCTATAAAATCATTGATGTGCATTGCAGATTTTACACAGAAAATTCATAGCATTTTTATACACCTCCAAAAGCTATTTTCTACATTCTGCACTAAGTCCAGCAACCAGTCTTCAGCACATTTCTAGTTCGAAGGTGCTTCTGTGTTAGTGGTGCTACTACACAAAAGACGTAAGCCGTTTCATCTTTGGAAGCAATACGTCAAACCGTGAGCACTAGCGGGGCGTAATTGCTTTGCGGAAAGAGATTCGTCTCGACTCGCTTCGAAAGTTCTTTTGAAGAAGTTGTAATAGTTATTATTTTTCTTGTAATCTTTCTTTCTGTAATTTGCCATTTTGAAGGCATCCCGATTCTGTAACATTGTATTAAATAATCGCAAAGCAATTATCGAACTTCACGATGGCAAGCACAAGCAGAACCCCGATCATCCCTCCTGCTCAAGCTGAGAAACCCGAAAAATTCATGGGTTTCGACTTCAAGAGGCGGCAAAAAAATGTTGTTTTACCCGACTACCCTAAGTCCGGCGAAGTATCTCGATCGAGGACGCTCCCGTTGTTGCCGAGAACGAAACGAATCTTTGAAAAACGCGCGCGTTTGATGCGGGGGCCGGGTGATTTCTGTGTCGTAACTATGTCCTAAACGGACTTAGTGATGCACTTTACAAAGGTGTATTGTGCTTTATGAAATCCTCCAAAGAATTGTGGGAATCTTTGGAGAAAAGTACAAAATCGAGGATGCCGACAAAGAAATTTGTTGTCGGTAAGTTCTTGGATTTTGTGATGGTTGATTCTAAAACCGTGATGGAACAAGTTCGAAGTTCCGATTGATCCTACATGAAATCTCTGCCGAGGAATGGCTTTGCGGAAGCATTCAAGTGGTCGCCTTGATTGAGAAATTGCCCCCAAGTTGGAGGGATTTCAAGAATTATCTCAAGCATAAGCGAAAGGAGATGGGACTAGAGGATCTCGATTGTCAAACTTCGAAATTGAGGAAGATAATATGAGGATTGACTCTAAGTCCAAGCTTGTCCCTATGGAGTCAAAAGCCAACTTGATGGAGCACGGCTCGTCAAGTAACTCAAGAAAAGGCCTAACGATAAAGGCAAGAAACCGACACCGGAAAATTCCGAGGGAGCCTACTACAATCGGGCAAACCGAACCATATGGCAAAGGATCGCCCGTCGCCCAAAGAAAAAGAAAACCAAACCGCATCAATGCCAATGTGGTTGAAGAAAGGGAGCCGGCGTGAGTTTGACATGTCGGCGGTGGTGTTTGAAGTCAATTTGGTGGATAACCCGAAAAGAATGGTTTGTGGATACCGGTGCCACTTGCCATGTCTCTGCTCGATAAGGATGCATTCTCTTCTTACATCCTATCGACCGGAAGGAAGCTCCATATGGGGAATCACGCCTCTTCGATGTTGTTGGCGTTGGAACGGTGGTGCTAAAGCCGACTTCGGGAAAGGAGTTGAAGTCAAGGATGTCTTTGCATGTCCCGGACATCCGCAAAAATCTGTTTCGGTTCGCCGTCAACCATGGGTTTAGACTAGTTTTTGAGTCCGAAAAATTTGTACTTAGCAAATTTGGACAGTTCCTTGGTAGGGTTATCTAGACAAAGGACTGATTCAAAATGAATGTAATGACCGTGACGCCGTTTTAGCGAGAATATGAATAAGAATGAATCTTCTTCTCTTTTTATATTCTTGAGTGCTTTTAATTTATGGCATATTAGATTAGGACATGTAAATCAATGCTATAAAAAGATTGGTAAATTTAGAATTGATTAATTTACCTCAAGTAAACTCACAAAGAAAATGTGAAGTTTGTGTTGAAGCTAAAATGGCTAAATTACCGTTTCATTCGGTTGAAAGGAGCACTTCACCTTTAGAGTTGATACACACCGATGTGTGTGATCTAAAATTCGTGCAAACTAAAGGTGGTAAAAATATTTCATCACATTTATTGATGATTGCACAAGATTTTGCTACTTATACTTGTTAAGAAGCAAAGATGAAGCATTAGAGGCTTTTAAGAATTATAGAAATGAAGTTGAAAATCAACTTGGCAGCCGGATTAAAACACCATTTGAAGAACTATGTACCCATCGGGCATAATTCATCAAACAACAAAGACCATATTCACTACGCTCTAACGGTGTTCTTTGAACGCAAAACCTGGACTCTAAAAGAGATGATGAATGCCATGTTGATGATAAGTTCCTGGATTACCCTGCAATATGTGGGGGGAAGTTGTTTTAACAGCCAACCACATATTGAATAAAATACCACTTAAAGGGAAAGATAAGACACCTTACGAATTGTGGAAAAATCGTAAGCCTTCTTATAAATACCTTAAAGTGTGGGGTGTTTGGCTAAGGTAGCAATACCTCGAACCAAAACAAGTTAAAATTGGACCAAAGATAGTTGATTGTGTCTTTGTGGGATATGCATACCAAAGTAGTGCATATAGGTTTATGATACATAAGTCGAAAATCCTAAATGATCAAGGTACCATAATCGAATCAAGGAATGTTGTATTCTTTGAGGATGTCTACCCTTGTAGAGAAAAATTAGAAGTGAGTAATAATAAAAGAACTCACGAAACTACAAGTGGTTCAACACCAATTAGTGAAGAACCGAGACGCAGTAAGAGGTCTAAGACGGCTAAGTCTTTTGGGACAGATTACATAACATTTATGTTAGATGGTGAGCCAAACTCGATTAAAGAGGCTCTTGCGATCCGTATGCTCCGCTCCGGCAAGAAGCTATCAATAGTGAAATCGAGTCCATTCTCGCGAAACCATACTTGGGAGTTGGTTGATCTCCTCGTGGTCATAAAACTTTAGGATGTAAATGGATCCTAAAGAAGAAGTATAAAGCAGATGGAACTATTGATAAGTATAAAGCACGGCTTGTAGCCAAAGGCTTTAAACAAAAAGAAGGATATGACTTCTTTGACACCTATTCTCCAGTAACGAGGATTGCGTCTATTCGGTGCTTCTTTGCGATTGCTTTGCTTTGCACAATCTAGAGATTCATCGATGGACGCCAAGACGGCGTTTCGAATGGAGAGATAGATACTTTGAAATATACATGGAACAACCTGAAGGGTTTGTTGCACCCGGCCAAGAAAAGAAGGTGTGCAAGTTAATAAGATCTTTGTGCGGATCAAACAAGCTCCGAAATAATGGCATCTTAAGTTTGACAATACGATGTTGTCAAATGGATTTAAAATCAACGAGTGTGATAAATGCGTATATGTCAAAGGACATCGTAAGCATTTGTCATAGTTTGTCTATATGTAGACGATTTGTTAATCATGGGCGTAGTCATGATACTATCATGGAGACTAAAAGAATGTTAAAGAGAACTTTGACATGAAGGATATAGGGACCGCGATGTAATCCTTGGGATAAAAATCGTGAACTCCTAATGGAATTATCTTGTCACAATCCCATTATGTGGAGAAAGTGCTCAAGAAATTCAATGCTTTTGATTTCACCGTCAAAGACGCCCATTGATTTAAGTATAAATCGGTTGCTAATAAAGCGAACCCGGTGGCTCGATGGAATACTCACGTATAATAGGCAAACGATGTACATCACAAATTGTACACGCCCGGACTTGGCCTACCCTCAGAAATATGTTGAGTAGGTTCACGAGCAATCCAAGCCATGAGCATTGGAAAACGTTAACCAGGGTGTTAAAATACTTGAAGTATATCTTGGATTATGGGCTATACTACTCAAGATATCCAAATTGTATTTCTTGAAGGATATAGTGATGCTAGTTGGATTTCGATTCGAAAGATTCTTATTCAACTAGTGGATACATATTCACCATTGGAGGTGGTGCGGTATCGTGGAAGTCCACGAAGCAAACGTGTATAGCTCGGTCCACCATGGAATCTCGAGTTTATAGCTTTGGATAAAGTGGTGAAGAAGCAGTGGCTTCAAATTTTCTCGGAAGATATTCCATGTTGGAGGAAGCCTGTGCATTCTTCGTGATGATTCACCGTGATAGCCAAGCGGCTATAGGAAGGGCACAGAGCAATATGTATAACGGTAAGTTTAGACATATTCGCTCGAGACACAATACCGTTAGACAATTGATCTCAAATGGTGTGATGTCAATTGACTACGTAAAGTCAAAAGACAATTTGGCGATTCTTTGACAAAAGGATCAATCGAGATCAATTGGGTAAATTGCTAGAGGAATGGGCTTGAAGTCCACAAAGTAAAAATAACTATCATAGTGGTAACCCAACCATGTTGATCGGAGATCCCAAGAACTTGGTTCAATGGGAAAACTAAACTATGAAGGTTATGTTGTAACACTTGGAAACAATGTTATAACCCATCCCTAGAAAGCAAAACCAAGTGTTGAAACACCCGCAAAGTTGTGGTGAGGCTAAGTCATTTGACTTTTAATGATTCCTACACCTCGTTGAGGTTGAGTATGGCAGATACTCGGATAGAAGATCACCTATATAAGTGAGAAGTGCGGGCCGCTTCAAAGTAACACTTATGAATCCAAAGTGGTGTCCATGGCGAAACGGACACAAAACGTGAGAACGAGAAGGTGTTGAGACCTTATTGTGTTAATATCGTTGACTCGGTACACCGTGGAGGAATAGTTCAAGCATTGCGTCCACTAAGCCGCCAGTGTACCGATGGTATTGACTACGGAAGGTTCAAAGCCATAAGCTACCTTTCCGAATGCAATATTGTCTCTTGAGGATCGATTTGCGTGTTCCGCATTCATGCATACATTAATTTCCAATCATGTGGGGATTGTTGGAAATTTTGGTTTTGATAAAGTGGGTGTCGACCCGACTTTGACCAATTTTTCGGTGGCTAAATATTTAATTCTGATGAATTAAATTATATATTATTAATCTACGTTCGAGTAGATGTTCGTAGTATTTTTATTTCTCAAAACCGAATTTCGGTGAGTGAGAAATTAATACACGAAGGTAGCCACATAATTGGGCATTATGTAAAGATTATTTAAAGGGAGATGAAAGGCTTATGTCTTATCCCACATGGAATACAAATCATAGTTTATCCTAGTTTATTTACTAGAAGGTGTTATTTGTTGTATAAACTATAACACAAATGGATGATCGCAAGTGGGCCACACGCGCCAGCACCCCGCCTACTGGGCCTGGGCACGGGCATGGCGGGCGGGGCGTCCACTAAAGTTTTGCCACTCGAAAATGGGCTCGCCCCGATTCGAGTGATCGTTGGATCAAAGCCCAATGAATCTGGACATTGTAGGTGTCCGATTCGTGCGATCGTTGGAGTTAGTAACTCCTACAAAGAGTGATCACCAAAAGAGCCCACTACTTGTCCATTATGGAGTAGTGGGGTGTAACATCCGGGATGTTACAATTGGATTAATGCCCACTACCTTTTTATCTCCTGCAGTGTTGGTTGTCTATAAAATCATTGCTTTGCATTGTAGATTTTACACGAAAATTCATAGCATTTTCATACACCTCCAAAAGCTATTTTCTACATTCTCGCACTAAGTCCAAAGAACCTTGATCTTGACATTTCTAGTTCAAGGTGCTTCGTGTTAGTGGTGCTACTACACGTAAGACGTAAGCCGTTTCATCTTTGGAAGCAATACGTCAAACCGTGAGCACTAGCCGACGTAATTGCTTTGCGAAAGAGATTCGTCTCGACTAAAACTTCCGAAAGTTCTTTTGAAGAAGTTATAATAGTTATTATTTTTCTTGTAATCTTTCTTTCTCGTAATTTGCCATTTTGAAGGCATCCCGATTCTAAATATTGTATTAAATAATCGCAAAGCAATTATCGAACTTCACGATGGCAAGCACAAGCGTAACCCCGATCATCCCTCCCCGCTCAAGCCGAGAAACCCGAAAAATTCATGGGTTTCGACTTCAAGAGGCGGCAAAAAAATGTTGTTTTACCCGACTACCCTAAGTCCGCGAAGATCTCGATCGAGGACGCTCCCGTTGTTGCCGAAACGAAACGAATCTTTGAAAAACGCTGCGTTTGATGCGGGGCCAGGCCAGGGTGATTTCTGTGTCGTAACTATGTCCTAAACGGACTTAGTGATGCACTTTACAAATGTGTATTGTGCTATGAAATCCTCCAAAGAATTGTGGGAATCTTTGGAGAAGAAGTACAAAACGAGGATGCCGCACAAAGAAATTTGTTGTCGGTAAGTTCTTGGATTTTGTGATGGTTGATTCTAAAACCGTGATGGAACAAGTTCGAAGTTCCAGTTGATCCTACATGAAATCTCTGCCGAGGAATGGCTTTGCCTAAGCATTCAAGTGGTCGCCTTGATTGAGAAATTGCCCCAAGTTGGAGGGATTTCAAGAATTATCTCAAGCATAAGCGAAAGGAGATGGGACTAGAGGATCGATTGTCAAACTTCGAATTGAGGAAGATAATATGAGGATTGACTCTAAGTCCAAGCTTGTCCCTATGGAGTCAAAAGCCAACTTGATGGAGCACGGCTCGTCAAGTAACTCAAGAAAAGGCCTAACGATAAAGGCAAGAAACCGACACCGAAAATTCCGGAGCCTACTACAATCGTGGGCAAACCGAACCATATGGGCAAAAGATCCGTCGACCAAAGAAAAAGAAAACCAAACCGCAAATCCAATGCCAATGTGGTTGAAGAAAGGGAGCCGACGAGTTGACATGTCGGCGGTGGTGTTTGAAGTCAATTTGGTGGATAACCCGAAAGAATGGTTTGTGGATACCGGTGCCACTTGCCATGTCTGTTCTGATAAGGATGCATTCTCTTCTTACATCCTATCGACCGGAAGGAAGCTCCATATGGGGAATCACGCCTCTTGATGTTGCCGGCGTTGGAACGGTGGTGCTAAAGCCGACTTCGGGAAAGGAGTTGAAGTCGAAGGATGTCTTTGCATGTCCCGTACATCCGCAAAAATCTGTTTCGGGTTCGCCCTTTGTCAACCATGGGTTTAGACTAGTTTTTGAGTCCGAAAAATTTGTACTTAGCAAATTTGGACAGTTCCTTCCTTGTAGGGTTATCTAGACAAAGGACTGCTCAAAATGAATGTAATGATTTGTCGCCGTTTTAGCGAGAATATGAATAAGAATGAATCTTCTTCTTTATATTGCTTGAGTGCTCTAATTTATGGCATATTAGATTAGGACATGTAAATCAATGCTATAAAAAGATTGGTAAATTTAGAATTGATTAATTTACCTCAAGTAAACTCACAAAGAAAATGTGAAGTTTGTGTTGAAGCTAAAATGGCTAAATTACCGTTTCATTCGGTTGAAAGGAGCACTTCACCTTTAGAGTTGATACACACCGATGTGTGTGATCTAAAATTCGTGCAAACTAAAGGTGGTAAAAAATATTTCATCACATTTATTGATGATTGCACAAGATTTTGCTACTTATACTTGTTAAGAAGCAAAGATGAAGCATTAGAGGCTTTTAAGAATTATAGAAATGAAGTTGAAAATCAACTTGGCAGCCGGATTAAAACACCATTTGAAGAACTATGTACCCAGTCGGGCATAATTCATCAAACAACAAAGACCATATTCACTACGCTCTAACGGTGTTCTTTGAACGCAAAACCGGACTCTAAAAGAGATGATGAATGCCATGTTGATAAGTTCCAGATTACCCCAGAATATGTGGGGGGAAGTTGTTTTAACAGCCAACCACATATTGAATAAAATACCACTTAAAGGGAAAGATAAGACACCTTACGAATTGTGGAAAAATCGTAAGCCTTTTATAAATACCTTAAAGTGTGGGGGTGTTTGCTAAGGTAGCAATACCTGAACCAAAACAAGTTAAAATTGGACCAAAGATAGTTGATTGTGTCTTTGTGGGATATGCATACCAAAGTAGTGCATATAGGTTTATGATACATAAGTCGAAAAATCCGAGGAAATGATCAAGGTACCATAATCGAATCAAGGAATGTTGTATTCTTTGAGGATGTCTACCCTTGTAGAGAAAAATTAGAAGTGAGTAATAATAAAAGAACTCACGAACTACAAGTGGTTCAACACCAATTAGTGAAGAACCGAGACGCAGAAGAGGTCTAAGACGGCTAAGTCTTTTGGGCCGACATTACATAACATTTATGTTAGATGGTGAGCCAAACTCGATTAAAGAGGCTCTAAGCGATCCGGATGCTCGCTCGGCAAGAAGCTATCAATAGTGAAATCGAGTCCATTCTCGCAGAACCATACTTGGGAGTTGGTTGATCTCCTGCTGGTCATCAAAAACTTTAGGATGTAAATGGATCCTAAAG
Source organism: Rehmannia glutinosa (assembly GCA_016081115.2). Classification (NCBI taxonomy): domain Eukaryota; kingdom Viridiplantae; phylum Streptophyta; class Magnoliopsida; order Lamiales; family Orobanchaceae; genus Rehmannia; species Rehmannia glutinosa. Next base: position 100,328,388 of record CM071934.1, on the reverse strand, counting down.
AAGAAGTATAAAGCGAGATGGAACTATTGATAAGTATAAAGCACGGCTTGTAGCCAAAGGCTTTAAACAAAAAAGAAGGATATGACTTCTTTGACACCTATTCTCCAAAGAACGAGGATTGCGTCTATTCGGGTGCTTCTTGCGATTGCTTGCTTTGCACAATCTAGAGATTCATCGATGGACGTCAAGACGGCGTTTCGAATGGAGAGATAGATACTTTGAAATATACATGGAACAACCTGAAGGGTTTGTTGCACCCGTCAAGAAAAGGGTGTGCAAGTTAATAAGATCTTTGTACGGACCAAACAAGCTCCAAATAATGGCATCTTAAGTTTGACAATACGATGTTGTCAAATGGATTTAAAATCAACGAGTGTGATAAATGCGTATATGTCAAAGGGACATCGAAGCATTTGTCATAGTTTGTCTATATGTAGACGATTTGTTAATCATGGGCGTGAGTCATGATACTATCATGGAGACTAAAAGAATGTTAAAGAGGAACTTTGACATGAAGGATATAGGGGGGCTACGATGTAATCCTTGGGATAAAAATCGTGAGAACTCCTAATGGAATTATCTTGTCACAATCCCATTATGTGGAGAAAGTGCTCAAGAAATTCAATGCTTTTGACCACCGTCAAAGACGCCCATTGATTTAAGTATAAATCTGGTTGCTAATAAAGCGAACCAAAGTGGCTCGGATGGAATACTCACGTATAATAGCGATCGATGTACATCACAAATTGTACACGCCCGCACTTGGCCTACCCTCAGAAATATGTTGAGTAGGTTCACGAGCAATCCAAGCCATGAGCATTGGAAAACGTTAACCAGGGTGTTAAAATACTTGAAGTATATCTTGGATTATGGGCTATACTACTCAAGATATCCAAATTGTATTTGAAGGATATAGTGATGCTAGTTGGATTTCGATTCGAAAGATTCTTATTCAACTAGTGGATACATATTCACCATTGGAGGTGGTGCGGTATCGTGGAAGTCCACGAAGCAAACGTGTATAGCTCGGTCCACCATGGAATCGAGTTTATAGCTTTGGATAAAGTGGTGAAGAAGCGAGTGGCTTCAAATTTTCCGGAAGATATTCCATGTTGGAGGAAGCCTGTGCCTTCCGTGATGATTCACCGTGATAGCCAAGCGGCTATAGGAAGGCACAGAGCAATATGTATAACGGTAAGTTTAGACATATTCGCTTGAGACACAATACCGTTAGACAATTGATCTCAAATGGTGTGATGTCAATTGACTACGTAAAGTCAAAAGACAATTTGGCGATTCTTTGACAAAAGGATCAATCGAGATCAATTGGGTAAATTGCTAGAGGGAATGGGCTTGAAGTCCACAAAGTAAAAATAACTATCATAGTGGTAACCCAACCATGTTGATCGGAGATCCCAAGAACTTGGTTCAATGGGAAAACTAAACTATGAAGGTTATGTTGTAACACTTGGAAACAATGTTATAACCCATCCCTAAAAGCAAAACCAAGTGTTGAAACACCCGCAAAGTTGTGGTGAGGCTAAGTCATTTGACTTTTAATGATTCCTACACCTCGTTGAGGTTGAGTATGGCAGATACTCGGATAAAGATCACCTATATAAGTGAGAAGTGCGGGCCGCTTCAAAGTAACACTTATGAATCCAAAGTGGTGTCCATGGCAAACGGACACAAAACGTGAGAACGAAGGTGTTGAGACCTTATTGTGTTAATATTGACTCGGTATACACCGTGGAGGAATAGTTCAAGGCATTGCGTCCACTAAGCCGCCAAAGTGTACCCGATGGTATTGACTACGGAAGGTTCAAAGCCATAAGCTACCTTTCCGAATGCAATATTGTCTCTTGAGGATCGATTTGCGTGTCCGCATTCATGCATACATTAATTTCCAATCATGTGGGGGATTGTTGGAAATTTTGGTTTTGATAAAGTGGGTGTCGACCGACTTTGACCAATTTTTCGGTGGCTAAATATTTAATTCTGGATGAATTAAATTATATATTATTAATCTACGTTCCGAGTAGATGTTCGTAGTATTTTTATTTCTCAAACCGAATTTCGGTGAGTGAGAAATTAATACACGAAGTAGCCACATAATTGGGCATTATGTAAAGATTATTTAAAGGGAGATGAAAGGCTTATGTCTTATCCCACATGGAATACAAATCATAGTTTATCCTAGTTTATTTACTAGAAGGTGTTATTTGTTGTATAAACTATAACACAAATGGATGATCGCAAGTGGGCCACACGCCACACACTACCCGCCCGGCCTGGGCACGGGCATGGGCGGGGCCGGGGCCGTCCACTAAAAAGTTTTGCCACTTTCGAAAATGGGCTCGCCCCGATTCGAGTGATCGCTGGATCAAAAGCCCAATGAATCGGACATTGTAGGTGTCCGTTTCGTGTGACCGTTGGAGAGTAACTCCTACGGAGAGTGATCATCAAAAAGAGCCCACTACTTGTCATTATGGAGTAGTGGGGTGTAACATCCGGGATGTTACAATTGGATTAATGCCCACTACCTTTTTATCTCCTGCAGTGTTGGTTGTCTATAAAATCATTCTTTGTGCATTGTAGATTTTACACCGAAAATTCATAGATTTTCATACACCTCCAAAAGCTATTTTCTACATTCTCGCACTAAGTCCAAGAACTACCTTGAAAGACATTTCTAGTTCAAGGTGCTTACGTGTTAGTGGTGCTACTACACGTAAGACGTAAGCCGTTTCATCTTTGGAAGCAATACGTCAAACCGTGAGCACTAGCCGGGACGTAATTGCTTTGCGGAAAGAGATTCGTCTCGACTCGGCTTCTGAAAGTTCTTTTGAAGAAGTTATAATAGTTATTATTTTTCTTGTAATCTTTCTTTCTGTAATTTGCCATTTTGAAGGCATCCCGATTCTGTAACATTGTATTCAATAGCTTGAACATGTTTTTTCCTTTGATAAGATGTAAAGCTCGATCGTCTCGAGCTCGACTCGGTTAGTAAAAAAAATTAAAATATGTGTAAAAATATCAAGTTACTCGGGCTCGATTCGTGTTCGGCTTGACTAAAGCTCGTTCGAGCCCGATTCGATTCATAATCAAAGGTCAAATACAATTTTTGAAGTTCGATTAAAACTCAAACAAATTTGAACAGTTCTATGTTCGGTTCGACTCGACTCATTAGCACCCCTAGCCCAAATAAACATTTTGCATTGCTGTGGTGGGGAGACACACGGTTTCTTCTATGATTAGAACCCTAGAACCCTATTTGAACGTGCGTAGCATGAAGAGTACTCACTGCATGTTAGGTTGGAACTTTTTTTAACTTGGAATAAATAATGTTATTGGAAGTGATTTTATAAGAAATACACACGTACACACTTTAGAATAAAATGAGGCAGGTTTGGTCAATTGATTTTAGGGATAATTACAAAAACCTCCCTGAGATTTGGACTACTTACCAAAAAAATTCAAAGATTTTTGAAAATTTCAAAATCTCCTTCAGTTTTGATCCATTTTATATTTTTCTCATTCATAAACAAAAAACATGCATTTCAAATATTTCTAAAAATATTATAGTTACCCCCTTAACTTTAAGACAGAATCAAATATGAGGGAGCTTTTTGTAATTTGAAAATATGTCTGGAATTTTTTGTTATTAGGCCAAATCTTAGGGGGTCTTTTGTAGTTATACCTTTATTTTATTTACTAGAAGAACGTCAAATGAGCTGTCATCGTTACATTTTAATATCATAATTACATTATTCATTTTTATGTTTTTAATTACCGATTATATTCAATTACTATTTTATTAAGAAAATACATCACATTTGATTATTATTATTATTATTATTATTATTATTATTATTATTATTATTATTATTCGGCTTAATTGCAGTTTTGGTCATGTAAATATAAAAAAGTGGTATATTAAGTCATATAATTATTGTGTGTAGCAATTTTAATCCTATAAGTATAAAAAATTGGCATATTTGGTCCTCCAAGTATGCTATGTAGTAATTTTAGTCCAGTAAATTTTATTTTTATGTAATTTTGGTCCCATAAGTTCCAAGTTTGTATAATTTTGACCTAAAAGATTGTGAAATGTGACTTACCCATTTAGGACAAAAAATGTAAAAAAAATTATTTTATGAGACATAAATTGCTACATAGAATACTTACATGACTAAATATGTCAACCCTTTGGATTTACAATACCAATATTGCTACATAAAATATTTACAAAAACACCAACTATGTCACCCACTTATACTTACATGACCAAAATGTAAATAAAACTTAATTCTTTCATCTCATATCTGAACACATTCTCAGACCTATTTTTGTTTTTAGTACAATTTTTTGTCACTTATCTCTAGGAAACAAAATTTACAAAACAAAAGTCGAGCAATCAGTCAAGCATTTGCACTATAGAAGATATCAAGACGAGTTCAAATAACAACTTGAATTTTTGTTTATATAATTAATATTAGGGATAATTACAAACTTATCCCTAAATTTTAGCCTAATTACAAAAAATGTCAGTATCTTCAAAATTACAAATATCACCTTAAGGTGTTACAAGTTTACATCCCTCCTCTTGAGATTTGTATTTAGCTAACAAACACTCATCTCTTGAGAGGGCAATTTGTAAATAGAAACAAATGTCAACGGGATATTTATAATTTTGAAAAAAAAAACTTCTTTCTTATAATTAGACTACTGGATCTTGGAGTCAGTTTTTGTAGTTATCCCTTTATATTACATGATATGATTACCCATTAAGAATTATCCATCAAATACAATTATTTAATTTATAACTCTCCAAATAATCATATAATTTTGATGTTGTTTAAATCCGCACATCACTTCAAGTTAAGGTTTCTGATAAAAGTGTTATTCTCCGGAGCTGGTACATAGTTCTTGAGATGGGAACTTGTCTGCGACAATTTATCAAACGTCGGAGGGGCCCTATGGACATATGGTTGTCCCAAGAAGGCCCATCCGAGGTTCAGTTCAGTACCGGTTAGAGAATAATTCCATAGCAAAGGACACAACAATTGAGATCAATTAACTGAGAATATTTACAAATAATGATGATGGATCTTTTTTATACCCGGATTGATGGGTCTCATGGACCTCGTAGGATAAAGTGGGCGCGTAGACCGGTACGGGCAACATGAGTCGAATAATTATATCTGTGAATTGTGATCCAATAGTAATTAATAATATTGAATAATTGGTTTCAAAAAATAATATTGAATAATTAAATAGGTGTACAATAATTAAAATCAGGATAACTGAAAAAGACAGATTTTATCCCCAACAAATTCAAAACACAATCTGGAGAGTAAAAAACACTAATGCTTGAGGCTGAATTCCCTGCAATAAAAGATTTAGAAATAATGTGACTCAATATTTATTTGTTTTTTTTATTTAAGAGGTTCGTGGAGAACAAAGTTATATTCATCACCCAATGGTCGATTTGATATGCTATTTAAAATAATATATGAAAGCCATCCACCATAATTGTTTATAGTATTATAAAATCGAAAAATAAAATAAAAAAAAACTAATTGATGTGTCAAGCCAAAAGAGTTGTGTAGACGTGCGTATAGTCCTCCCTGTTTCTTAGAAAAAAAAAAAGATGAACCTCATCTCTGCGGGTCTCTATTGCCCTTGCCCTAAAGCTTCGTGGAGGATGTGAAGAGCAGATTATGCCTCAACTAGTAAGGGTCCTTTGGTTGCCGAAAACTGAATCACCACACAAGAAGTCTTCCTCCACCCTGTAAATTGTTACCAGAGGGATTCGAACAACCACACTGTGAGTGCCAGCAAGCAGACAATACGTCACCCAAGTTCTTTACTAGTTGAACTATGCCCCGGGGCAGTCCTCCCTGTTTCTTGATTGTCTACTTGGCATGTCACTCAATTCCAATGCATTATGTTTGTTTGTCTACACCTTAATTAGTTCTCATAAAAAATAATCATAAGGGGAGGGATGAGATTAGAGATTGCAAAATCTTCGAGACACGCGAATAAAATGAGAAGAATAATCTCTAGTTAGATTGGGGATCTCCAAAATCGAGGATGATACGGTGATGATATTTATATTCCTCATCTCATTTCCGCCCCCGTCCCCATTTACTTTAAGTAAAATGAGGATTTTCTGTCCCCGTCCTCATTTTTCCCGAATATATATGTATATTATATTTATTTATTACTAATATAATTTATATTAGTAAAATTTCAAAGCAATTTATAATGTAAATATTTTAATTGATAATTATTTGCTTTTTGGTATATTTGTTGTTGTTTTCTTTCCCTACCTTGTAATGACCAATTGTGTATTTATAGGACCGTGTATGCATATTTATAATGATGTATTGCTATAGTATGAATTTTATATTAATTTAGGCAATAGGTTTAGTCATTTTGTCTACACATATTAGCTTGTTAGGACACTTCGATTTGGGGGAGAAAACATGATAGAAGAACGATGAAGAAGACTATTTTTGGTATCTGCTAATTTTTCGGCTTTATGGTAACTGTGAAAAAATGAATCAATTAAGATTAGTAACAAAAATAATAGTATGGTTGCAACTTAATTTTACACTATTGCCCTTAATATTAATAATTTAGCCTACTAACACCTAATTTATAGGATTCATCTTGATCGTGAATTTTTAATTACCAGAGTATATGAATAGTCTCTATGCACTCACAAAGATAGAGTGCTTATATAGATATGTTAACTTACAAAACTATCTTTGATATTGGTATGTACCTATTACAAACAAATTCAAATATCTTTTAAAATTACAAATATCATCTTGATTTGTTTTCGTTTTACAAGTTGTAGATATTGAATGAGGTATTAGGCAATCTCCAACCCATGATTCTATTTTAAAGCAACTTTTGCACTAAAATAATATAAATTTTGCATAAAACTTAAAATGCATCTCCAACCATTCTACCTCAAGTTTTGCACTAAAAGGAATATTCCTCATTATTTCAATACAAAATTATTTTATTAGACAACAATTACTTATGAACATAGTATACTAAATACATAGTTTGTTAATTAAAACTGTAAATTATTATATCTAATCTATACTATGGTGAATAATATGTATTAAAAATAAATAATTAATAACAAGATTAATGTTAATATTTTATATTAATTATAACATTATTATTATATATTAAAATATAACAAAATCAAATTAAAAAGAAACAAAAAAAAGAAAAAAAATGGGAAAAGGGATAGCGGAACATCAGTGTTGCGCCAGTTTTGGTGCAACACTATTTAGACAACTATAGTAGTGTGTCAAAATGGAGTTTGGCATCAATTTTTCAGCTTCAGCAAGGCACTATTATGTTAGTTCGTTTAAGTATGCTCGTTAAAATAAATGAACCAAACTCAAACTCAGAGATATTCGGTTCGTTAGCTCGTGAACAAGCTCGTTAGTAAGCTCGTGAGTAAGCTCGTATAAATTAAACTAATTTTGACTTCAACTTTAATTTTTATATGTTAACTTCTGATAAATATAAAAATATTTGAATGAATTTATTTGTTTGAATAAAATCATAGGTTTTAATAAATATATTATGTGTTTTTTTATATATATAATTTTATTTTTTGTAATATATTAAATAATAATTTAATTTATAATTAATATTTACTAAGCTTATTTAGGCTCGATTAAGCTTGAAAAGTTAAGTTCGTGAGCCATCAATATGTTCGATAAATTCAGGCTCAAGCTCGACTCGATAATAAACGAGTCAAACTCAAACTCTTCAAAGCTCGATTTGGTTCAGTTCAATTGCAGCCCTAACTAGAATAATCCTAATTGGATTAGAAAATTGAGTTATGGAAAAGTTAGACTCATACCATAACTTGTATTACTTTTGTTAGCAAGAAAATTAAGTTTTAAGTTGGAATAGGATTCCAATAAAATCTTAACCAACCAACTATAAATATAAGAGCATGAGATTAATTTTTGGATATAAAAAAAAAATCACCCCAAGTTGAAGGAAGATTAGGAATTTTCACCAAAAGGTATGATTTCATAATTTTAATTCTTAAAGGATAATTCGAATGTGTCGTCCGATTAATCCACACGGAATATCAGTTTATGTATGTTTATGTTATGTAAAAGAGAAATTTAACTTCTGTTGCTTTTGTCTATCCTGAATTCGCCAAACCCAACATAGTAAATTGAATACAGAAAAAAATATCACTAGTATAATCACATATATATATATATATATATATATATATATATAGGGGAGGATCAAGTGAGACCATGTCTCTAGGTGAGACACAATGGACTAATCTCAACCATCCCTCACTATTAATCAATGGGTATGATTTAATGGATAAAAAATATATTAAAATATTAATTTAATCAATATAAGGGTAGTAGGGTAAAATAACATAACAAGTTAGTTACAAAAATGGAATCAAATCTCTTTATCTCTCATACATCTCCCAATTTCCCCAATTTCACGTCTCTCTCTCTCCCTCTCTCTCATTCATCCATTAACGCAAATAAAGAAAACTGTGAAGAACTCGAAAATTACAGTTCATGAAAATTACAGAGAAAAAACAAGAAAAATCGGTGCAATATTACAGAGAAATAACGAACAATGAGTTCGAAAGCTAAATATGCAACAAAACTCAACTAAATATGCATTATCTGAAAACTATCTATGCAGCGTAAAAAAAACTAATATGTAGTACAATATATCCAACTATGCAAGACGTCATAAACTATGCAACAAAATCAACTAACTATGTATTATCTAGAAACTATCTATGCATTGTAGAATAACTAAATATGCAGTACATTATGTAACATCCCATTTTTATAATTTCCAAAAGCAACATTCTATTTTCATAACTAAATATACATTATATTGAACCTATTTATGCAGTGTAGTATAACTACATATGCAGTACGTTATAATCAATTATGTCTTGTTTTCGTAAAACAGTGCCAACAAAATAAATATGCATTATTTGATGTCTAATTATGCGATAGAAGAACCCTAACTATCTTTGTTAAATAAAAATATTTGGAAAGAAAACAGTTCCTTAAATTCCGCTACAAAATCCTAGTGTCAATTTCCATAAAATCATAAAACTTGGGACCACTAATTTGAATTATAAAATTACAATCTTACCCCTAAAATCGTAAAATTAGAAATAATTAAAAAAACGAATTAATCACATCCCTTCATTTTTTTAAGATCAATGGGTAAGATGAGTCCACATCTCTCACCCTAGGAATGTGGTCTTATTTGAACCAAATCTTATATATATATATATATAGGATTTGGTTCAAATGAGACCACCCTCCCTAGGTGAGACAAAAAAGTGACTCATCTTACCCATTGATCTTAAAAATGAAGGAGGATGTGATTAATTCGTTTTTTTTAATTACCCGATTTCCGCCAATTTAAGGGTAAGGTGGTAATTTTGTAAGTCAAATTAGTGGTCCCAGCAGGTTTTATGGGCCGAGATTGAAACTCTACGGGATTTTGTGGAATTTAAGGAATATGTTTCTTTCCAAATATTTTTATTTTACAAAAGATAGTTAGGTTCTTCTCGCATAATTAGACATCAAATAATGCATATTTAGTTGTTTTATTGGCACTGTTTTTACTTAAAACAATACGTAATCAATATAACGTATTGCATATTTAGTTATTCTACACGCATAAATAGGTTCAATATAATGCATATTTAGTTATGAAAATGTGATGTTGCTTTTGGAAATTATGAAAATGAGGTGTTACATAATGTATCGCATATTTAGTTATTCCACACTCGCATAGATGGTTTCTAGATAATGTATAGTTAGTTGATTTTGTTGCATAGTTTATGACGCCTTGTATAGTTGGTTATATTGTACTACATATTAGTTTTTTACGCCGCATAGATAGTTTTCGATAATGCATATTTAGTAGATTTTTGTTGCATATTTTCAAATATGTAATATCCTCGAGATATATGCATCATTTCATAATTATATATGCAACATTTCATAAGTATTTATACATCATTTCATAAGTATCTATGCATCGTCTTATTCGTGAAAATTACGCTTTTAAGAGTTTATTTTAATGGCCGTTTCGAGTTCTCCATTGATGTCTACACACGATGCATCGTCTTATTCATGGTTGTTTCATTTGGAACAAATCATCTTCTTCTTCACAATTTTTTTCTCTATAAAATCGCTTTATAAAGTGTAGGTTGAATATAAACGAGTTCGATTATTCGTCGTTGTTTTTTCATTTGAAACATAATTTGCATCTTCTTCACTATTTTTTTCACAGTTCGAGTTCTTCCATTTGCGTTAATGGAGGAACTGAGAAAGAGAGGGAGAGATGGAGAGAGACGTGTGTGTGTGTGTGTGTGTGTGTGTGTGAGAGAGAGAGAGAGAGAGAGAGAGAGAGAGAGAGAGAGAGAGAGAGAGAGAGAGAGAGAGAGAGAGAGAGAGAGAGAGAGAGAGAGAGAGAGAGAGAGAGAGACGTGAGATTTGAGAGATGGGTGAGAGAGAAAGAGATTTGATTCCATTCTTATAACTACCTTGTTATGTTATTTTACCCTATTAACCTTATGTTGATTAAATTAATGTTTTAATATATTTTTTATCCATTAAATCACATCCATTGAATAATAGTGGGGGATGGTTGAGATTAGTCCATTATGTCTCACCTAGAGACATGGTCTCACTTGATCCTCCCCCTATATATATATATATGGGGTAAATCGAATGAACTAGTGGTCTAGTACAATAATTTTATATGAAATTTACAAACTACAATGTTGTCAAGTCAAAGTGGCTTATTGATAATTCAAAACCCATTAGAGAAGTACAGCCCATTTGTTACTACTATTTATTATTTAGAATGAAAACAGAAGCCCAAGTCCACATAACTCCTTTTATTCTAGGGTGACGCTATTGACACCCCAAAATTATTAAGTACATCTCCTTCATTTAATTTCAAAAATGTCATTAGTTTAAAAGACTATGATACCCTTACTTGGCACGATTGCAGTGTAGTTAAAAATTTTCTCGTGTGGCATGATCGTAATTATTTTTCGATCGTGCCACTTGGCATGATGGCACAATCGTAGTTACTTTCCGATCGTGCCTTATGGCACGATCGAGTATACCATCGTGCCATCCGTCGTCATCTTCCCCAAACTCAGACAAAAACCAGAAAAAAAAAATCATGTAATTGTAGAATAAAACAAATACAATTACCCAATACTTATACCCAACAATTACCCAAACTAATCCAACTATAAGTGCGAAATTAAATTAGTATTAAATTCAAAACTAAAATAAATTAAAAAATGCGTAATCTAAAAGATATTACATCTTTTTTCGTTGCCAGAACAAAAAAGATTGGTGGGATTTCTTCCGTCGCCGTCGCCGCGCCTTGGGTTTATCATTTTGGTTGTATTTGAGACATAAAATAAGTGCAATGGTAAAATTGGAAAAAAACGGGGTGAACTCATCAATTGTGTTATATTTGAAAAAGTAGGGGATAGTATACATAGAAAGTAGATGTAATCATAAAAAAAGGTACCAATAGGGCCACCCTTTATTCTACTGTCTGGCATCAAATATAGTAAACAATAAATATTAAGAAAATAAATAAGAACAGAGAAAACTAGAAAAAAGAAAAGGGGAAAGAAGAGAGAAGTCGAGAACGGTGAACCAAAAAACCTTTATTCTCCGCCGCGGATGCAAGAAATCGAACTCTTATGACACCAAGTCTAATGGATTGAAAGCTCTCGGTTCACAATTACTGGGGGATTATTCATATCCCAGGTCTTCGATTTAGTGCAATAAGTAGCCGTGGTATGTTAATTTTCTGTTGTTGGAAGCAGCTTAAAGTTTAATCTACTCATTTGTTACAGCCTGATGTAGTTCAGATTTAATTGTCTTTTTTGATAAATGTTTGGCTACAATTCTGTTGTATGTGACAGTAGTTGGGAACATGCCTCGTAAAGTGCATTACGGAGTTGATTATGATGATAACTATGATGGCTATGAAGATTACAACTATGACTATGCAGATGATTACGATTATGGTGATGAAGTGGAAGAAAATGGTAAATTTTTACCCTCTCTTTGTCTGCGTAGTAAAGGAACATTTTGCATTATTACTATTTGGATATTTTAACCTTTTTCAAAGTAAGTAAATAAATAAAAAAATCACATCACATTGAATAATCTTGTCAAATTTGGGACACAGTTCAGGACTGGCAATGTGAGTTTTTTCGTTTAGGTAGGATGATAATGAACTAAATAGTAACTCTTTTGCCTTAAAAGTTTGATGTTGGAGTATTAGAAGAAAGGAGAAACATATGAAAGTGAGCCTGGTTTTATCCTCAATTGAAATTTGAGAAATCAAATCTGCTTCGTTTCTATCTTAATGACAACCTAGAGATGGCCAGTTGAGTGGCGCAAGTTTCATACCACAAGGGCTAGGGGATTTTGTTGATGCAGGACAACCTTTTTGTGATCTTCATTAAGTGAAGAAATGGGTATAGAATTCTAGAGATCAATGACCTCAAGAAACCAATGGCCTCATGGTGTTTCTTATCCTATAGTTTTTTTTTATCATTTGAAATTCAAACCTTTACAAATGGATTGTAGGGGAGGGGTGAGGTTTGAAACCTTGACCTTACCTCTAATAGGTGAGACCAAGTACCATCTCTCCTAGTGTGAAATAGTTCTTATCCTATAGTTTTGTTTGTGGAGTACGTGGGGTTTTAGGCGGTCTAGCGTTTTATTCTTTGAATGGGTTGCTTTTAACTTGATAAAGAAACTGATTGAAAGTTGGGGCTAGTTTTTAATTTGTCGGTGAATTGAAAAGGAAAAGAAAGAAGAAAATGAATGAGAAGAAATCTGGTCATCACACAAATAAAGAGAATGGGGAATGATGATAGATCTAGCCATCATGTTTAGATTCTCAAGGCATATCTCCAAGGGAATGGTTGCGTTTTTGTCAACTGGGACTTTAAAAGATGCAGTTCAATGATTACACCATTATTTACTAAAGAAAATTCATTCATAGACTCAAAAACTACTACCTAAAGAATATGTACTCTTCATGAGAAACGTATTTCTGTCAACTGCAAGTCTAAAAGTTGCAGTTCAATGATTATACCATTATTTACTTAGGTAATTCATCTTTTATGAGAACAGTACTCCATATCCTGATAATGATAAATTCTCAAATAAATTGTTCCATCAACATTTCTGTTGTCAAAGATGCTTTAAAATGGATGTTAGAGGTTTTGTTGTCTGGCGGTATAAATTAAATTGCTTTTACTTTAGTTTAGGAGGAAATTTTGTTCAGTGCAGTTCTACACTAGGCTGGTCTCTGTGGATGCATGGTGAAACTTGCATGGCCTTCCTATGGAAATATGCAAGAGTCAATAATAGAACAATAAGCCTTTCAAATGGAATCCGCCTTAATGCTTTACGAGTATTGTTTGAGGCACATCAGCACAATATTTCAGTCCTTAATCAGTTTGTAGAATTCATGATCCAGTATAAATTTGTTCTTTAATTTGAGAACCATTTCATGTTTGCATCTTACAGAGAGGTGAAATAGACTTATTTGCTGCTTTGTCAAATAGTCAGAGCTTAATCATACTCTCTTCTCCTGTGGCAAGGGCATGAGGTCTTATTTTCAGTTTTACATTTAAATAGCAAGATGCAGGGTTCAGTGAAAAATGTTGCGCACTGTTGGTCTTTACTGGGGCAGATGTGGTAGATTGAGGAACACTCATGTTTCATTGGTGCTAAATATCTAGTATATGAGTTCAGATTATCGTATTATGTCTCAACTTGAAACCTAAGACATTTATCAATTTCTCAAGTGAAGTTTATGTTCCCTGTAAACTTGATGCATAGTTAGGGCTTTCTTCAATTTGTTAATTACTATTCATGTGTATAAAATCCAGATGCTTAATCTTTCTGTGAAGTTAAAATTATGTTGTTCAAAAGTATGAGTAATTAGAGAAGAAATAGGAGATTCCTTTTGCCTGTCATAAGAAATGAAGTGGATAATGTACTTTTCAAAATTAGCAGTGGATTTATGTAAATTTATGTCTATGAAAGGTTCAAGTATCATGGGATCCGTTATATTTGTTGTTTCTTGGACTTGTACGGAATGTTTTGCTAGTTTATTTCATTTCTCCATGAGGGTGTTTGTGAGCTTCAAAACCCACAGGGAACTCAAAGTATGCAAGATATTAGCTTTCATGTTATTGAACATACTTTCAATTGTTTTTTCTGGTGTCTATTATTTGCAGTTCTTGCAATTGAGATTCATTATGCATCCTTTTTATGCCTCTTGATTGGTTTCTGATAGGAACAGCACCCAAAACAATGGCAAAACAAGAAGCCGGCAAGACAGAGGTCTGGCGTTGCCCAATTTGTACCTATGATAATGAAGATAGTATGTCTGCATGTGAAATATGTGGTGTTTTACGTCACCCTTTGGTCAAGGTTAATACTAAAAGCGATACTGCTGCAGGTATGACCTTATATTACTTGAGTCTCTGTTTTTCTTTTGAATTGCTCATGTTGTTATTGAATTAATGTAATAAGAGAAACATACTGCTTTCTTTGATTCTCATTTTTCTCCTTTCTATGCCGTCAAACATCAATATTCATCAATGAATCCTTTCTCGAAAATTGCTACTTCGTTTTATTTAATCTGTCAACTTTCTAACTTTTGTCATAGGCTAGTCGGGTTGGTCACATGTCTTTTTACTCATTTGCACACACGTCTATTTCTGTTTTCCCTAAATCCTTCATAGAGTAGATCATTTCCATGCAGTGGGTGGTATATGCAAAGATTCTGGAGCATCAGTGATGGCCAAGTCTCTTTTTGCATCATTGCCGCAACATATGGCCAAAAGGTCTATAATCTTTGAAGCGCAGAATGATGTTGCTTCCACAGATGACTATCTTAACCACAAACTTGGAAATATACGTGGCTCTTTTCAGGAATTCAATAGTGCTTTTAGCTCTCAAAATCATCACAAACTTAATATAGGTCGGAACAGGTTCTAAAGCTGGTTATCATTCAGTAGACAATCATATTCTATTAGACCAAAGTTAAAAATGTGCCCTAGACCATTAGATGGTTTTTGTTGCTATGATGGGGATACATCATCTTTCTTGTTTTTTCTGACATTACACATGATGATACAGCCCCTTTCAAGTTTGATGCTCCGTCTCCAGATGATTTGGTATCAATTGGATTGCAATCAGTGAAATTGAAATCCAAAGGTATTTCTTTTGTGGTTTTATAGTGCATCACCAGACTTTGTTTTCACTGAACATAATCCAAGTATTTCCTTATCTAGGCTGAAAAGCCAGAAATCCTAGAGTATTGTGCAAAGGATGGTCATAGAACACATAAATCTATCTCACTTGTGTTCTGGTGCAACATGGTGACCGTAAAATATTTAGCTACGTACGAGACTTTATTTATTATGTTAAAGGTCATTGCATGTCATTCATGATGAGAAGATCCTAAATAATCTAGAAATACCAACAACTACAATCTGAAGGATTGATGTGTCTGAGGATGAGCTTTATTTTCTGGTGTGCTTGGTGATCAGGTAGTTGTGACAGTTGCTAGCAAGGGTATTCGCTTATTTTCTTGGTTGAGCTTGTTGATTTGAGCCTTGGGGGTGGAGGGGGGATATAACTACTTTAGTTAGTTGTCATTCTTATAGTTAGTTAAACTTAAGTCACAAATTGGTTCTTCTTTGTCTTCTTGCAAAAATTATGAATTTGTTTTGTTTCAACGTGTTTTTAGCCTTCTCGGTGTACGATTTCATTGGCCTTTGATCGCCAAATCTAGAAATTTAAAATTTTGATTTAAAGTCAATAAATTATTGTTTGATAAATTCTCTGATACTCTTGAGTATATACAAGAAAAGTAGTAACTATTTTTCACTTTTTTTTGGAAATAGATTATTTACATTATGGTTGTTGTCTTAGAATGGAAAAACTAGGCCATGGATGAGGATTTTGATTATGATAATGATTACTCTGCATTGTGCAGAGTGGCTTATTATTTTCCAACTGTTATATTTGGCACTTTCTTCACTTTTTTTTTGGAAATAGATTATTTACATTATGGTTGTTGTCTTAGAATGGAAAAACTAGGCCATGGATGAGGATTTTGATTATGATAATGATTACTCTGCATTGTGCAGAGTGGCTTATTATTTTCCAACTGTTATATTTGGCACTTTCTTGCAATACATGGATTGTATATGCTACTCATTGGTGGTAGGGGTGCAAACCCTGCCCCGCCAAAAGAAAAAGAACATATGAAAGTGGAAAAGCAAGGTGCCTGGTGGGTAAATTTTGAAGTCTAGCATTCACGAATCACCGCTAGTGGCCAGTTGATTTCTGAATAAATTGATACTGGCTCTCGATGCCCCTCTTACACCAAATTTTACTTGTACTCACTAAAGATTCTGCCTGTTGAAGTTCTTCCATATGTTAAAATAACATATAGAACTAAATTTACTTCTTATGTTCCATTGTGGTGTTTGATCACTTTTTCATATGCCTCTTTTCTTTTCGTCTACTTGAGCAAACTTTGAGAAGTCTTTGTCATAGGTAATGCCTCGAGGGAAAGAGAGATGGATATTCCAGTTAAATCAGAGGTAGCTGCTAAAGGGTCAGAGTCCTCTTCAGCATCAGTGACAAGAGAGAGACATAATGGAGTTAATGAGAATGATTCTGCTTCATGCAGCGGAAAGAAACCAGTTAGTAGTAGTGCGAAAACTGAGTCTTCGTCTTCCAAAACTGGAAAAGCAGAAATTCTTCACAACGGAAAAACAGCAACAATTTCACAGTATAATCCGGAGACATGGATGATTCCCAACAAAGTAGATACTGGATTGAGTCAACTAAATCTTGCAATTGTAAGCTTCTAATGTCGTATAAAAAATGTCCACCAAAGTATTGCGTTTCCACACACCCATAATTTAGAATTTCCTGTGTACTTAGGTTGGCCATGTTGATTCTGGGAAATCAACACTTTCAGGAAGGTTACTCCATCTTTTGGGACAAATATCTCAGAAAGTGATGCACAAATATGAAAAAGAAGCTAAACAACAGGTAATAATACCGCCATTTTTCTTAATTTATTCCATGCTTCTGAATTTTATTGCTGGAAATATATGCTTTTTCTTGTTTGATCAGGGGAAAGGATCTTTTGCTTATGCATGGGCATTGGATGAAAGTGCCGAAGAAAGGGAAAGGGGTATAACTATGAATGTGGGAGTTGCTTTTTTCACTTCAAGAAAATATCATGTTGTGCTGCTCGACTCCCCGGGACATAGAGATTTTGTTCCAAACATGATCTCTGGAGCAACCCAAGCAGATGCTGCAATTATAGTGATTGATGCTTCAATGGGTTCATTTGAAGCGGGCATAGATGCTGTTGGAGGGCAAACGAGGGAACATGCACAGCTGGTTAGGAGCTTTGGTGTCGACCAGATTATCGTTGTTGTAAACAAAATGGATGTGGTGGAATACTCCAAGGAACGATTTGATGAGGTGAAGCAGAAACTAGGAACATTTCTCCGTTCTTGTGGTTTTAAAGATTCTTCTATTTTATGGATTCCAGCAAGTGCAATGGAAAACCAAAACTTAGTAGCAAATCCTTCTGATGCTCGGCTGTCCTGGTTAGTTGCTTGTATCTGCTGTTTGTTCTTTTCTTCTTTTTTTCTCCTCTTATATTATCCAGTTCGTTTATGTCAATTTACCTCTATATTCATATGGTGTATGCCTGTTAAGCATGCTCTTATCTTAGTAGTTGCCATTAGTTTATAGATACCAAATAATATGTCTTGTACTGTTCTTGCCTAGATTAGTGTTGCATTGTTGAATCAGATTCGTTTATGCTTTGATTTCCATGCATATAGATTGACGAAATGATTAAGTTTGGGAGCTTTAATCTGCATAAAACTCTTCAACTCATCTTTTTTCTTATGATCTGGTGATATTCGTATTATCTCAAGTGCTAGTAGAATTCAGCGTGTACAGAGCTTCAGTGTATCATATAACTGCTGCCTTATCTGTATGTGGGTGGGGCAAGAGCATTTACGTTTTCGGCTGGTGTTTATGTTAGTTGTTTACTGGATATGTAATTCCGTAGTGTATTATATTGTCTTTGAAGTGTAGGTTGAATATGTGTGCAGGCAGTTGGCCATCACAGTAATGTTCGTATGGAGTTTGATGCATTTACTTCTATTTGAAGCTGTGCTGAGCCCTTGTGAAATTACTGCTATTGCAGGTTTAATGGACCTTCTTTGTTGGATGCAATAGATTCTCTCCAGCTTCCTGATAGATATTACACCAAGCCGCTTCTAATGCCAATATGTGATGTTATAAAGTCACAATCACAAGGTCAGGTGTCTGCATGCGGGAAATTGGAAAGTGGGGCTATTCGAACAGGATTTAAGGTACATGATTTTTGTGTCTTGTTATTTCTTGATAACTGAATCTTTAGTTTAGTACGGAAGCCATCATCAGCCCACTTCAGAATCGTTACTTCATTTTCCTTGGAGTTAATAAATACTTAATCTAATAACTATTGTATTGTATCATAGAACGAAATAATACGTGGATTGTTGATCCACCTCTCATTTAGGCTATAAACAAAGAATTCAAGCGTCTCTGCACTTTTTTGGCCCGACTGCATGCAAGACAGCAGTAACAGATCATTTTGGATCGATGAATTTGAATCTTTGGATTCCAAATCCATAATAACAAAGGTTTGGATACTGTCATACAACAACAACAAACTAAGCCTTAATCCCACTATGTGGGGTCGGCTATACGGATCATTTCGCGCCATCGTTTGCGGTCATAAGCCATATTTTCATTCATTTCTAGATAATGTCATAATACATGGATTTCAAATCACTGAGCTCTATTTTGAGTCGTCGTAGTGGATTTCAAATGCAGCTTATGATGAGTTGTTTGAAATCCTTCCCCCCAAGTCCTCCCCCACAAATCCAAATCCGTCAAAATTATGCTTGAAGGAATAGATATAGTGATCTACATCTGTAGGTTAGGAAACATGTGCCCACATTTTAACAATTTTTGTTGGTTACAGGTATTGGTTATGCCTTCAAGAGAAATAGCGACGGCCCGTTCTTTGGAACGGGACTCTCAACCATGTAGCATGGCAAGAGCCGGTGACAATGTGACGGTGAATTTGCAAGGTATTGAGGGAAATCGTGTGACAGCTGGAGGTGTGATATGTCACCCTGATTACCCGGTTGAAGTCGCAAACCACCTGGAACTGAAGATCCTTGTGCTGGATGTTTCAACCCCGATCGTGATGGGTTCTCAGGTAAAACTATATTAACAAGTATTATTAATTTTGTGTATTTTTATGGGATAATTACAATAAAACCCTAAGGTATGGGCTAATTACATAAAATCCATAGATTTTTGAAAATCCCAAAAATGACCTTGAGGTTTGATTTCACTTACATTTTCCCCCTTCATATGCAAAATATATTTAAAAAATGCCCCTGATATTCAAGAATTATTACAGTTATGCGGTATGCCCTTAAATTTAAGACATAATCAAACTTTAGGGGCCTTTTTGTAATTGTGAAACATCTATGGTTTTTTTTTGTAATTAGGTCAAGCCACAGGGGTTCTTTTGTAATTATCCCTTTTTTATCTTCTTGTATTATTCAACCGACATAACTTCTGGCCGGTGATTGATTCACAGTTGGAATTTCACATACATCACGCAAAAGAGGCTGCAAGAGTTGTGAAGATATTGTGTCTGCTCGATCCCAAGACAGGGAAGCCGAGTAAGAAGTCCCCGAGATGTCTATTGGCCAAACAGAATGCAATGGTTGAGGTTAGTGTAACGAGTTTCGATTAATTAGTCGAAATTCGTGCTCGAGTTTTGATGAGAGTTTTTGTTTCCTTTGTTGCTCTCAGGTGGTTCTGCAAGGCCCAGTTTGTGTGGAAGAGTATAGCAAATGTAAAAGTCTAGGAAGGGTGTTCCTTAGAGCATCAGGAAGAACTGTTGCTCTTGGTATTGTCACTCAAATAATTAAGAGGGATGGATAGATAATTTTTTTTTTTTTTTGACTTGATATATATGTGCAACAAATAATTTTTAGTTCCAAAATCAATCTTAAGTCAGTTGTTGTAACTCACCATTTTGCAGCATTGGTGGGATATTATTTTCCATAGAATTAATTAGCTTTGCATGTAATTCTTGGTCATTATCAACTATTTATCAAGAAAATAATTCCTTGTGCATATTTATCTATCTATCTATATCAATAATCTATATCTATATCTATATCTATACCTCTCTTAAAAGGCTGAATGTTTCTGTCAAAATATGATAGGACTAAAATAGCCCGACAACCTACAAATTGTTATGGTTAAATCAAAATTATACATGGCCCAAACTTCTCTTAAACGACTGAATGTTACTGTCAAAATATAATAGGACTCAAATAGTCCTACAATCTACAAATTGTTATGGTTAAATCGTAATTATACATGGCCCAAACCTCTCTTATCTATATCTATATCTATATATCTATCTACACCTCTCTTAAAAGGCTGAATGTTTTTGTCAAAATATAATAGGACTAAAATAGCCGTACAATCTACAAATTGTTAAATCGTAATTATACGGCCCCAAACCTCTTAAAAGACTGAATGTTTCTGTCAAAATATAATAAGTCTCAAATAGCCCTACTACCTAAAAATTGTTTGGTTAAATCGTAAGGGCTTGTTTGGTTGCCCTTTATGGGCACCTTTTATTGGGTATCATTTACATAAATTTGGAATACCTTGGGAACCAAGACAACATTTGACGACAGCGAATTTTCCCATCGTTTTTAAACCCCATGTTCCTTTCTGCACCTTATAATGAATTTGTTTTTCCTTCTTTGCTGGTGTTTTTGGTTCATTTTAGTACGAGTTAAGCTGATGTCACATATAGGACATTGTTGCCATCATAATTTCATTTTAGTGGCTCCACTTTGTAAAAATTACTAACTGCAAATTATAATTCAGTTTTGTTGTTTGGGTTATAGATTTTGTTTTAAAGACCGACAATTAGTCACCTGCGCGCTAACTCCCATTGTCTGCTTATAATTTTTTTCTGATTAGGCTCCACCTACCCTGCCTAACTCTGTCCATGCTCCGTCTATACACTAAGCCCCAGAATGCCGTCCGACTAGCGTCTGACGTTTTTCAGGACACTGATCAAACATAATTAAGGACACAATGGCAAAAGGACCTAACTTGGATGTTACTGTGATCCCAACCAAAAATTCTTATTAGCTAATGGGCAGGACATCCTATGACCCATTTAAACGACCAAACTACTTAATAGGTTTGATGGGTTGCAACCGAACGAGCCCAAATTATACATGGCCCAAAACCTATTCAGTTCCTTCCCCCGCCGAAAAGGCATACGCTACCATGGCAGGTTCAGATTCTGAGATTCATAATTCCAGTCAACCACCTCTCATGGATATATGCGGTTCCTGCAGATAAAATATAAGCGACTCTAAATAGCTTTGCTGGCATTGATTTCATGCATTAGTTGTCAACAAATTGCCCCTTCTGAAGCTTGATTCGTAGCGGTACTTTGCTTCTTTTTCTATTTGTTGCTGTATAAATCTAAGAATTGATTACTGAAGTTGTTGCAGGGTTGCTGCGTATCATCTCACTTGGTCTATGTCTTTGTTATCATTCCATGATTATTTGGTTCCAGAATTCTTTATTGTTAATGTAAAGGGTGGTGCTCGCTCCAAAATTGATCCATATTAATTTAAAAAATGTTATTAGTTTACAACTTAAACTGTGTTATTTTTCTATTTTAATTTTTTTTTAAACCCTATATTTTCAAATACCTATATTTATGCAAACGTGGACAACAAAAATTAATTTTGTCGAATAATTTAAGTATCTCCTTAATTTACAACTTAAAGTGTGTTATTTTTCTATTTTCATTCATTTTTTACAGTTTAAAATTTATTGTTGAATAACAAAAGTGCTAACACTTGGTACGATCGTGTTGAAGCCTTGGTCGTGCCACGGTTGTAATTACAACTTTGCTCGTGCCACTTCGCACGATGACACAATCGTAGTTACAACTCGTCGTGCCATACGATCGTGCCTTGTGGCACGATCGAGTATACCCTCGTGCCACCCATTGTTATCATCTTCTTCCCCATACTCAGACAAAACCAGAAAAAAAGAAAAAGATTTGTAACTTTAGAATTCAAACCAAATACAATTACCCAACACTTATACTCAATAATTACCTAAACTAATCTAACTATAACTGCGAAGTTAAAGTAAAATATTAAATTTGAAATTGAAATAAAATAAAAACAGTGTAATTTAGAAGATGGCGGGAACTTCTTCCGTCGCTGCCGCTGCCCTTGAGAGTGTATCATTTTGGGTGTATTTGGGGGAGAAAATAGTGTGAGGGTAAAATGGGAAATTATGAGGTGTGTGTTTAGTAACTATGCTATATTTTAAAAAGTGGGTGGTGGTGTATTTAGAAGGTAGGTGTATTCATCAATTTTGGGGGTGTGAATAGCGTTGCGCTAATGTAAATTTAACACAAGTTGTTTAAAATGATTTGGGAGATCAACGCTTTAGTATATGTTATGTGTATCGTAGAATTAAAAATGCGTGGTTAACTACCTCATTGTCTCGGGATATTACACCAAACTTCATATAATTCATTCTTATGGAACTAGTCAAGATAAATCTGGTATCTGCTAGATAGTTTATGTCTGAATTATCAACTCCTCCTAATTTTCATGTTTTTATTGACAGACAGAGCCTACACTGCAAAGAACATTAAAGTTGTTTCGTTGTTTGTAGGATGCTGAATACATCGTTCTTTCCTTGCAAAGTAAGCAATGTCTTTTGATTTCTACATGTGATGATTATTGTATTTGATTTGGTCTAATCAATTATTTAGTGAACATTTTTTTTAATATCTGTATGGTCAATGTTCATCTTCTTGGATTTTGTACGTAGGGAAGTGCTCTGGGTGCCCCTTCGGTGTTCTCCATCAAGGTGCTTTTTCAGAACCCATGGCTTGTCAATTGTTTATAAGCTAGTTGCACACATGGGTCTGTTATTTGCACTAATTGGTATTTTGATGTACATGTCTTTGTGGATTGTATGGAAATCAACATATTCTAGCATAAGATCTTTTTTTATCTTCAGCTTGCATTAATATCTTGATGTTAGGTATTTGGTATTTACTTATTTCTGTTCATATATAATGACTTTTTCATCACACAGTTAACGTCTGCACTTGTGAACGCTAGAGTACCTACACATCTAAAAGCATTTAGGACAAAAATGGAGCTTTCGATCACACGTCCTGATGACTGGCATCTCCATCTTCGTGATGGCGAACTTCTTGAAGCAGTTGTCTCTCATAGGTTGAATCACTAGAACTCTATTCGTAAGAGTCTCAAATATTCTTTTTTTTTTTTTTTTGGTAGCATAGGCTGCAATTTGTTCTCCTCACATTTTGTTAAACTTATTTATTCTCTCTCTAAGAACTATTTTACATGCAGTTCACATCACTTTGGAAGAGCCATAATCATGCCAAACTTGAAACCGCCCATCACCACCACTGCTGCAGCCATGGCCTACCGCCAGTCAATTTTGAAAGCTCTGCCAGAAAATAGTGACTTCACTCCTTTGATGACTCTTTATTTGACAGACACGACCAGCCCGAATGAGATTAAATTAGCAAGTGAGTCCAACTCATACACACACACACACACACACACACACACACACACACACACACACACATATATATATATATATAGCATAGGTTGCCACAGGATGTTTATTTGATGTTCTACTTTACAGCTCATGTTTTAATGTTTCGTACATGACTGTTTAATGGAATTTAAGGCATACATTGACTGGATAGTCAAATTTGTTTTTTCTTCTTCGTTTTTCCCCAACTGTTTGTATTCTATTCGTTGTTTTGGTGGTATCTGGGTCTTGATAACCCAGGAATAAGAAACAAATGAAGTTTGATAATATTTTACCTCAAACAGAGCTTAAAATTCCAATTGGCTTAGATTAAATTTCTACTGAGTTTGATCATAGTGGTTGGTGTTACCCAAAAATCTCCAATGATAATGCTGGTTGAACTCCACCGTGTACCTGGCCAAGCTTCGCCGTATACACCGAACACCTGCAAAATGGGGGCCGGAGGGTTGCTCCGGCGTACCCACTCCGACGCTCAAGTCAGATAGTGCTCAAAGAGTAGAGAGAAGAATTCAAAATGTGTAGTGAAATATTAGAAATGCATTTGGGATTAACCATACCTGAGGGATGGGTATTTATAACAAATACAATTAGAGTTTCCGGATTTTCCGGAGACAGTTATAGGGAATCTGTCAGAATTAGTTATCAAATCTTATCTGATTTAGTAACATTAAGCCACATCATGACCCATACCGAGCAGAGGTATATATCCCGAGCACCTGTATAACTATGTATCTCGAACATATCCTGAGGGCTTCTAGAAGCTCAGGCTGTTAAGAAGGAATTATTTATGGGCTTTGATTGGACCTTAGCCCTCCTGGGCTGACCACCAGCTCGGCTTATTATATGCTGAATCAGTGGTAGATGTTGTTTTTACTCTGGTGTATGGAATGATCATGCAAGAACTGAGATTTGGTTCGTGTTCGGACTTTCTTCTCCTAGAAATTTGTTCGAGAAAGGAAAATAAAAATGAAGGCATATGTCATTGAAAACAATGGTTATTTTTTACCTTGTGCCTTTTGGACTAGCAAATGAGGCTAATCACCAACCACTTCAAAGGTTAGTTGCATGATTAATGCTCCTGTTGGCGCAGAAGGCCATTTTTGTGTGTTAATTGTGTTGTAAAGTTAACAATAAGTTTATTTCGATGAATTCCCTGTACTCTAGTTCATGCTTGATATAAGTAGATGTTGTACAGGAGACAGTGGAGTTGTATTTGCTGTGAAGTTGTACCCTGCTGGTGCTACCACAAATTCTCAAGATGGTGTAACAGATCTGTTTGGAAAGTGTTTACCTGTACTTGAGGAAATGATTCAACAAAACATGCCTTTGTTGGTGAGCTTATCTTTGTTTTTTCATAAGAATTGTGCTCAAGAGTGCTATGTGTTTCAGTTAGGGATTATATTTTATTTTCTTATCCCCAATCTAGCTCTTCTATTATACACATACGTGCAATATACCTTATTTCCGCTGATTGCCTCTTTCAATCTATCTTTTCACTTTCTCTTAAACTGAGGCTGGATTTCTTTGAAACCTTGTTGAGGTGTTCGGAAGTTGTACCTTGATAGTTGTGACAAGATCCTTCTGCAAGATACTCATATTTTCATTCATTTTCTCAGGCTCATAAGAGCTACCATAGCTTGTCTCCAAAAATAATACAAATATTATTGCGAGTGCTTAGATTTTAAGCGCTCAAAACCAAAATCCACTTAGCCTTGAGCTGAAACGTGCTTGAAGTAGCAAAATGAAAGCTGATAAATCTGTTCCCTCTTGGGCTCTGTGCTAACTCAGTAGCAGCACATGCCAGG
This sequence comes from Rehmannia glutinosa, assembly GCA_016081115.2. Taxonomy (NCBI): domain Eukaryota; kingdom Viridiplantae; phylum Streptophyta; class Magnoliopsida; order Lamiales; family Orobanchaceae; genus Rehmannia; species Rehmannia glutinosa. The sequence goes on along the minus strand of CM071934.1, from coordinate 100,302,683 downwards.
TGAAAGTCTTATAGTGCATACAAAATCAACGGCATGATAAAAGTGATTGTAGGTGAAAATAAGATATATTTATCACATTTCAGGTACACATGGATATATGTATGGAAAAGCAAAAGAAATTGTGTTCTCTCCAAATTCTTTTTGTTTTTCTTCATGGTCTGAGGGGTAGCGATAATTTGAGACCTTGTCCCTTAATTTCTCAATGAACATCCTGGAAAAAGTTCAGTAATTTAGACTGCTGGATTATGAATCATGATGCTGTTTTTAGTTTGTTGACAACATAATCTTAAAGTTGGTTGCGCTAATGGAACTTTATTGCATATCAGAGACTTGTTTAGAGGCCTGGTTTTAGATTAAGTTATAAAATCCATTGGAAAAAACAAAAGTGGGTCTCAAGGTTGGTGGGGCTTTTTTTCTTTTTTTTTGAGGGAAAAAAAAAAAACTGAAGTATAAAGTATAAACCTGATATAAATGTGCTGAAAACCCAAGTTCAATAACAGAAAATAGGCGAAGAGGTGCATATGATGTGATTCCTTTTTTTCACGCAAGATCATTCTGCAGATTCCAAGTTTTCCAAAACACTTGTTGATTGATAGAAATAAAACTGATGAAGGTCAGATTATTATCTTAGCAGGTTAGTTAATTCATACAAGGGACTGCTTGTATCAATATGGAAATCTATGTTTTCACGTGTCATCATCACTCTTCATTACATTAACATTATAATTAATGCATCAACAATTGGCAAAGCCTGATGCAAGTGAAATTCTCTGCAGGTCCATGGAGAGGTGACAAGTCCTGATGTTGACGTGTTCGACCGTGAAAAGGTGTTCATTGACACAGTTCTTAGCCCCTTAGTTCAAAAATTTCCACAATTGAAGGTTGTCATGGAGCATATTACCACGATGGATGCTGTAAATTTTGTCGAGTCTTGTGACGAAGGTAAGGCATGTTTGTGTAAACACTTAAACTTAGAAGTTTTGTACTTTTGTTTAAAAATATGTCATCTTTCTTTAATTGTCATCGTCTAATTTCAGTCATATTCTTAGGATTTGTTGCAGCAACTGTCACACCACAACATCTTGTTCTTAATAGGAATTCCCTTTTTCAAGGAGGATTGCGACCTCATAACTACTGCCTTCCAGTATTGAAGAGAGAGATACATAGTATGTCTTTTATGATCTTCTATGGATAAAAACTCAATTATTGTTGCTGAATTATTTTCTTACTCACGATGCATTCCTCTATCTGATCGTCTCTATTTTTATTAGAAATGCGTGCATGATTGTCACTATTGTGCTGTATCATTGTCCATTTTGGTAGGTGCTATTTGCTGTTTAGGATTTTTAGTTTGGGATAATTACAAAAACTACCCCTAAAGATTGGGGTAACTATAAAAAAAAAACAGAGAAGTTTTAAAATTACAAAAGAAAAAAAAACTCCGAGGTTTTGATTATGCCTTAAATGTAATGGATAACTGTAATATATTTACAAATGTAAAGGGGGTGTTTGAAATGTTTTTGCTTATCAAGGGTGTAAAGTATAATACAAAATCAAATCTCGAGGGGATTTTTGTATTTTTCAGAAACATCTGGGTTTTTTTGTAATTTGCCCCAAACCTCAGGGATAGATTTTGTAATTATCCCTTTTAGTTTTGTATTTTCTTGTTTGCTCAGAGGACTCTGTCATTCATAAGTAGACATATGAAATGATGATCTGGTTGTGTTTGTCAGTATACAATGAGTAAATGCCAGAATTATCTTGATTTGGCATGTCAAATCCGTACTTGTGATTTTCGCTGTCTAAGTTTTGCTATTTTTTCCAAAAAGCATATGCTCTCTAAATCCTATTAACTATCTCATTTTCTGAGATGCTTACACTAAAGAAATAACTTTCTGTTAATGTAATCACACGAGCTAGTTCATCCTAATTTGTCAAGATGTGATTTTTCTATTTTATGTTGTAGATGAATATAGTCTTAAAACATTAATAAGTGCATATATTATTTTCTAAACCAAAATTGAAGATTTTGGAAGTAGCTGCAACTCCTTTTATACGCAAAGGAAGAACATTTGAAAATTTTGAAATCTAAGGGTAGTATTATGGGTATAAAGTGATGATATGAATTTTAATTGGCTGATCCATATTTTAATAAATAATTTTTTTGACATATATCTTTCTGTGGTTAAACAAGAGAATGATAATTAGCACTGCTTCTATTCTGCGAAAGCAATCTTCCTCTAAGCTCAATGTTATTCATATTTTGTGACAATGTATTCTAGTTTTATGCTTCTTGATTTGTACTCGTGCTAGGACGGGCAATTGTGTCGGCTGTCACAAGCGGAAGTAAAAGATTTTTTCTTGGAACTGATAGCGCTCCTCATGATAGAAGAAAAAAGGAGTGTCCTTGTGGATGTGCTGGAATCTACAACTCGCCCGTGGCCTTGTCAGTGTATGCTAAGGTTTTTGAAGAGGTAATTTTAATAATTCAACTCTAGTACATTTCATGATGAAATCTAAAGACTATTATAGAGTCTATAATGTGGCTTATATGACTATTTCAAAGTCCATTTGTTTGTTTCAGGCCGGTGCGCTGGAAAAGTTAGAAGCTTTTACGAGCTTTAATGGACCAGATTTCTATGGCCTTCCTAGAAATACATCAAAGATAAAATTGATCAAGACCCCATGGAAGGTTCCAAAATCGTTTTCTTTTACTTGGGGCGATATTGTGCCCATGTTTGCTGGTGAAACACTTGAGTGGCTACCGTCTCATGCTTAAACAGACGCAGGTTGTATGCACTTTTAATTACCTTTACTTGTTTTTATTTGTACTGTTGCAGTTTAAGGCAACTGAATTGGTTGCTACTTCCATTCTATGTGCAAAAGATTGATACAAGGATACTATTGAATTTGAAGTTGAGAAAATGGCCATTTTTACCCTTTTTGGGATAGGAAAATACTTTTCTACCCAATTTTCATAAAAACCACTTTTTTAGCCACTTTTTTAATGAAAGGTCATAAATGCCCTTATCCTCTCTCTCTCTCTCTCTCTCTTGGTTTAAGAAAATAATTTTCATTTCCTCTTTTCTTCTTCTTTCCAAAGATAACAATCTTTCTTTTTTTTTTCCTTTCCCCTTTCATGTTTTTGATTTTTGAAGATTCAAGACACGATTGGAAATAAGTTTAAGTCACTTGAACCAAACTAATGTATTTCTTGCTTCAAATTTGTGTACAATGCGGAATATTCGCTTATTTTCGAGAGAATAAAAAAAACTGGAATGTTCAACATGACATGATCGTGCAACCATAGATGTGAGCACGATCGTGCCACCATAAATGTAGCACGATCGTGCAACAATATGAGTAGCACACTATGGGGCACGATCGTGCCACCATTAATGTGAGCACGATCGTGCAGCCCTATAGGGGTAGCACGATCGTGCTGCTTTAGTAAGTGTATTTTTGTCTTTGTGGGTAGAAAATATGTTTTTTATAAAAATGGATAGAAAAGTTGTTTCACTATCAAAATAGGGTAAAATAAAACCACCCAGTTGAGTTTGCGGGTAGTCGGTGAAGAGAGTAAGAGGTCACAGACGGGCTATATCCCAAATGGGTTCTTTCCTTAAACTTTTTCCTTTGGGCTTTTCATCCGCGTTGCCACTCACGGACTTCTCACACTTAGTAGTAGGTTGCCTTAGGTTTCTTAGCAAGTGTGCATTAAAGAAAATTTAATACATATACATATAAGTTAAAACAACATCAAAGCAAACAAGTACCAATTAACATAATAGAATAAAGAAAGCAACTATTACATTGTAATTATGCATAATTATCAATCAGTAGGTTTAATTTTTGTAAGATCCCACTTTTGGATAACTGTTGCATGTGGGTGATTTTCCACTTTATGTGTGGTTGTTTCTGTAAGATCCCGTTTTCGAATAATTGCGGAACATTGTTGTAAAGAATATTTTCGTGTAAAATTTTTATTTTGTGTCTTTATTAATGTTGTGTAATATTCTAATTTCGAGTTTATTGTAGTAATTTAATATTCGATTAAGTATAGCGCGCGATTCTTGTTTGATCATGGGTATGTTTGGGTCGATATCGAATAATTATTATTGGCTGATTTAGATTTATGGAATAATTAGGTTAATAGGAATATTTTCATTTAAGATTTAATCGAATTGTTATGGGGATTTACTTAATTGTAAGTTAGATTAACTATATTTGTGGGTTTAAAAAATGCATTTTCAGCAAATTGGCCCGTTTGTTCCTTTTTCACACTTAAGTCCATTAGTTGGAGCCCAAGACCTAAGCCCATTGAAATCCGATCCAAACCGGGTTGACCCATCGGATACTATTTAAATACCACCCAACCCCCTACGGCCTATCCCCCAAACATTTTCAGCCTATTTTCACACACTTGATTACTTGAAGGTGAAATTCTCTCGTATTTCCCCTCTTCTTCTCCCTTCCCTAAACCCTAATTTTTGTTTCTCTTTTCTGCTTTTCCGTTTCAGTGTTATGTTGGAGTATTTGAGATCTTCCGATAAAACCATGGAGTTTTATTCTCCTCGAGGAAATACACAGTCCGCGCACCACCACTGCCGCTGCCGGTGTCCGTCGTTGCCGTCCGTCGAGGAATTCCCTTGCAGCCACATCGGAGACTTGCTATTTCACCACACGATTCTAATCGAAGTGGTAAAATCCTTTTCTAAAACGATTTTACTTTTAAGCAAGAAATAAAATAAAATTAAATGAAATTTGATTATAGTAATTAAATGAATTTAACTGAAGTGCCGCAGTAAACTTTAATTATTTTTGTATTTATTACAAGAATATGTACTTATTTTCTTTCTTTGTTGAGATATGTGCATTCACCTTGTTGTGGTGTGATGTTAGTCAAATTGATAACATGGACTTATATGATTCTATTAGAAATTGATTTGTAAATTCTGTATAGAACTGGGTTAATTCTTAATTTTAATGAAAAAAAAATTATATGGATCCTAATAACCTTTTTTGATAAAATCTGCTAATAAGTAATAACTACAACTAACCTCAGAGGTTGGCCTGGTGGCTGAGGGGTTGCAATTGCAATCCTGAGGTCTCAGGTTCGATTCCTGACTATCGCGGAGTTTTGGGGTTGGGTTTGCCCCTCCTCCCCCAGAGATTAGGACCATTCCTAGGAAGGACGGATGTCCCATATGCCGAAGGCAGTGTGGGGTCTGTGCCCCCAGCTGGTGTGGGGATACTCTCGGTCGAAAAAAAAAAAATAACTACAACCTATAAGATTCGTGGGACCGAACTGTAAAGCTTTCTACAATTTTAGGGTGGAGTTGATAATTTTATATAACTAGGACCCAAAAAACGAAACAGCTACTCAATTCGAGGCCAATCACATTCTTTTGTTTAATATTATGTAGAGCTTGAGTTCGACTCGATTTGTGAAAAATAATAAATTCGTGTTCGGCTTGTCTAAAGTTTGTTTGAGCTTGATTCAATTAATAGTAAATCTATGGTGAAACATAATTTTTGAAAATCGATTAAAATTTAAACAACTTGAACAATACTATGTTTGACCCGGGTAATTGAGACAAATGTAACAAAGTACCACTATTAAGATTTGAGATATGGAAGGTGGAAGCTAATCCCATTGAAAAGTTGGCTGCCAACTCCATGACTACGACGTTTGGTATTAAAAAATTTAATCTTTAATAATAAAATAAACTATGACTATGATAATAAGAGTGATGATTCGTTGATTCATACTTTAAATGAAAGAAAAATAAGCTGTCAAGTGATTTAGACTTTTAAAATAATAATTATTAAATCTCAACCTTTGTTAAAACTAGCAAGACTTTGAAATAGTAATAATATTAGTTAATCATAAAAGTCTGATTACTTGGAGGAATAAATTCAGCTTCAAAAAAAATAAAATAATAAACACTTAAATTTCCACATGAATTTACATGCCTCGATTTTCCCTATAAAACTCGAGGTTAATTATTACAATAATAAATTTTAGCAATTATTATTGAAATTGTTACATGTTTTTAATTTATGCTTTGGCCTATGGTATTTGTACTGTTGCATTTTTTTTTTCTTTTTTTCTTTTTTTTGACAGCAAAAGAACTTGAGTTTTATTAAACTTAATCAGACAAATCCAAACATACAAGTTCTTCTAGCAGTGGCATGGGCAGTACAATTAGCTGTTCTTTTGACATGGTATTTGTACTGTTTCATGTTGTAAAGTTGAAGAATGCTTGTGCTATATTCGATCAATAATTTGTAATTTCATTATAAATATTGTTCGTGAACATGATGTATATTTCTGTTTAGATTTAAACTCTTGTTACTGCCTGACTTGGCTTACGGGCAAATAAATGTCATTTCAACAAAGATATTAACTGTTTTGAGTCTTAGGTAGGTTAGACAATGGATCAGAGATGTTGCTTGTCGTCCTTGTTTGACCATCCATGGTCCTAATCCCAACTTCGAGTCGGATGAAGAGTTTGACAGACGATTGGGTTGTAGAAATGATATAATCATGAATATGACGATCTTTTGGTAAAAGTCCATAGTTAAAGAGATGTCGAGCCTATTGGGAGGAATAAGGTGATTGGGTTTGGACCAAATATTGTTGAGAGACATAAGGAGAACGGATATGATCGGTGTCCGATCAACACTGATACAACGTTTCTTGTTTCAGGTTGATAGACTGATTGACTAACTTATATTAAAATAACTTTATTTTAAAATGAGATTTCTACTATTTGTTTTAAAAATTGAGGTATATATAATTTCCATTTGAAAAGAAAAAAAACCTTTATTGTACTTGATTAATTGTTGCATAATGTGTTTTGCATCTCGTGCAATGCATTTTCCTATTATATAGTTTTATGAATTTTATCTCCTTGCATTGCAAGAATTTTCAAATAGAATCAAACAATTGTTGGAAATGCTATTTAATAGTTGTTTATTAATGAAGTCATGGAAGAAAAATGTGATATATAAGAAACATAAAAATATATTTAATACTATGTATTTGTGTTCTATCTTCGAAACTTGATTTTTCATAAAAGTGATAAAGCGCAATTGCTTCGCTTATTTGTTTTAATAATATTTAAATCTAATAAATGTGAAGATTGGTGCCATGTATTTTTTTGCGCCAAGGTTGTGTTAAATTTAGATGTTATATTTTAGAAAGGTGTTCGTATGTGTAAATTGGGGGCATATATTTTCACAAAAGTTAATTGTGTAACAATGGCTAAAAAATTATTACACATATATAGGAAGACTAGGTAGAGTAACGAAGGAAATATGCCATACAAAATATATTTTTGGTAATATTACTGGTTTTATTAGATTTTTTTGAGATAATTTTATTTGTTGCACATTTTTACATGTATTGTTTATTCTCGTTGTTAAATTAGTTTTTATTTTATTTTTTGAATTTTGTTGTGGGTTATATTGTATCCTTTGGATTTTTTAATTATTAGGTTCTATTTGGATTTACATATTTGGTATCACATGCTGCATTCTTACAAAAATATTTTTTAGTGATTACAAAAGGCCTAAAATTTGAATAAATAATTAAAATATAGAGATAAATTGATTTTATTATGTCATATGACCAATAGACTTTTTTAAAAATTAATTAAAATATAAAGATAATTTATTTATTTTTTGGTTAAAAAACATTGGAAAAAATTATTATAAACCGTGTAAAATACAACATATTATTGATGCCAAATTTTGTGCATGTTAATTGTATTTATTTATAGTTTATGTTTATAGAAAGTAATAGTTTGAAAAAAAAAATTAAGCGCCTAATGCTGAATGTTTTTTGTATTGTATATACAATCAGTAATAGCATTTCCAATTTCAAAACTTTTTTAGCGTTTGAAAAGCTGAATGGTTATCAGATTATTAAAGAATTTAATCGCATATCATCTTTTATATTACAACATAATTTTCGGGCAAAATGAAATATTTCGACAAAAAACTACTCTTGTTTTATATGTACATAGATTTAAAAGAACATTCAAACGGCTAAATTCACATACATAGTAAGGAGGTTTTAATATTTAAGTTTACAGAAATATTTTGTTTTTTGTTTTTTATAGTTAATTAATTAATTATTTTTAAAATTTACAAACGGATTAGACGGGCTAAATGGGTCATAGCAGGTTGACCCAGACCCGACTTGTTTAATTACGGGTTATTTGGGGTCGACCCAATTTTGATCCGGACCCATGAACCCTGGGGGTAAGTCGATGCTACCCAAGTAGGTTCTATACCATTAGATTAACACACACCCATGTGGATGTGTGTGTATGTGTTGATCCAATGGATTGGAACCCACTTGGGTAGCATCTACTAACCCGAAGCGTGGACCCATACATTAATATCGTGTTAGGTTCGTATTGAGTTTGCGTGTTGGGACTGAAATTGACACCCCTAATTAAAATAAACAATTTTTTGATTGAATTTAATCAACTTAAATACAATCTTATATAATTACGAAAAATTAGGCTAAGTCTAAATAACAACTTACGAGTTTCGCCCTTCAACCGAAAATAAAAACAAAGAAAAATACAAAAATAACAATAGAAACTACAGGCCTCTTAAAACACCAAACAAACAAAAGTAAAGACAAAAAGAAAAGGAAAAGAATCACAACAAGAAAAGAACAAAAACAACATCTCCATCTCGAGATTTGCTGCCGCCCAACACCACAGACCACACCACCGAAGGATTACAATGTCAAAGAATATAAAATTTTACAATACAAACTTCAGACAAATCAAGTTATAACACTTCATTCAATAATTATAAATTTTTGAATATTTTTTTGTAGACAACATTATTCTTTTGTTTATTCTTCGATTGTCATAGCCACAATATTCTTTTATACTTGGAAATGCGATTTATCGTCGTGACGCTCCATGCTCTTCACATTGTTTAGATCATTGTATGTTGGTTTCTTATCAAATCGGACCAAACATTGTTTCATGATCTATTTTTGCTTACGCATGTAAAAGAAAGTTTGACAAAGAATTTTATTAAGGGTGTATTTTGAAATGCAAAGAAATTTCTAAGAATGACTACATTGAGCATCCGTTTTATGTATATGTGAATTAATAAGTATTAATATTAATGAAACATTTTAATATACTTTTTACTCTATATTGTAATTTGAATAGCAAATTTTTATTTCTTTTATTTACTTTTTGAATCTTGTAGATAGATTTCTGTATTATTTCATAAGAGTTTCTGATTGGTAGTTGAGGCACATCTTATATTTTTGGCATGCTTCTTATGAAAATAATATAATTACAATAATATTAGTCAGAATTAATCGAGAAGTTTAGAGTTTTTTTTTTATTATAATTGATCGAAATTGATTAGAATTTCATCAAAAATGTGTCATTATGTTTTGCCAAATTTAATATTGATTGGAATTACATAAAAAATATTTTGGTTTTACCAAACTTAACGTTAATTGCCTATTTTTTTCTAACTAATTTGGGAGGAATGTTTTGGCTGGAAAAATTTTGGACTATTATAAACGATTTTCTTATTATATATTACTTTGTTCATCTACTCCGGAGCTCGATGATCTCACCCCATGATTATCATAAAGAAATTTTTCAGAGATAAAATATTTTGAGGTCGATGATCCACTGAGCTTATTTAGCCCACCCCACAAATATAAAAAAATTTATAGACCGAATATTTTGAGATCGATGAGACTGAGACGTGACTTCCAACTCAAGGTTGACTCTACATAGCAATTTCCTTTTGTACTATTTATACGTCAATGTTTGAACATTTTAATTATTTTATTTTGTAATAGTTAGGTGACTTGCAACTCTAATTTAATTATATGTTATGGGTTCATGGAGTTTCGTTGTATTTATCATTTTAGTGTTTGTTTTAGATAATAGCTCTTGATGAGACTAAACTTATTAATGTCAGGAGTACTACTTCATACTCCTACTTCATTAGATGTCTTATATTATATTTGGTTGTAAATCAGAGTGACAATTTTTATAGTGGAAAGTTTAGTTTGGATCTAATTCAGATTGTTAAACATTAGTAGAGTATTTTTTTGGCTCTCATTTTGATATTACGGTATAAAAGAAAACCTAATATTCCTTTTTAGAAAAATCTATATTTGTAAGATAAGATGTCTCCAAAAGTAGTAGATAAATTTTTCCACTCATTTTCAATTACTATAAAAAATAATTAAAATTCCTGCAATAAGAAATAATTATTATTGATATGATATTTTTTACTTTTTGGTAATCAACTTTAAGGCGCCTTAATTAGAATTTTATAAAACTTAGTTTTTCAAATTTGAGTGTGACAACATTAATTATTATATTTGTTTTATTTTTTAAAACTTAATAACTTTTTCGTTCGTAATCCATTTTTAACGTACAATACATCAAACTATTTTTTTTATGATATTCAATTTGACACAACTATTGAATATATAAATACAAAGTAAACGTATTAATAAAAAATATATTATATTTTATTCAAAAATTTATTTTATTTAAAAATTATGCATTCAGACTATTGAATATCAATTTGTATATTCATGTTTCTTGGCAATTTGTGTTGTATGTATAAATGTTATTTAGGTGTGATCCCTATAATTGTATTTAAGTTGATTAAATTTAATTTAAATTTTTTATTGTAATTGAAGAAAAATCTCAAAATATGTATAATATATGGCATATCCATGCATAAGCATCATTTACAGTAATGAAAGAAGAAATTAAATTTTTATTTATATAAAATTATATTTATAATAGTTTATTACATATAGAAAATTAATTTTTATATTTATTAACATACTTTTCATGTTAGTAGAAAATATTTTTTATATTTATCAACATATTTTAATAGTTAACTTTTAAAATTGTGATCTTCATACTTATCAAGGATCTAAACATGACTAAAATACAATGGTTAAGAAGTTGCGCCTTAAACGGGTTTATATGATATTAAGAAAAATTCAAAGATCGAACCAAATACATAGTCTTCTGTGTGTTTTTAATGATTATAAAGTATGCATTTTTTTCTTTTTTGACTTCATTAATAAAAAATATTAAATTATATTTTCTGCTTATTGTTTGATTTTATTAAGTGGTTACATTTAGAGCTGAAAAACAAGCCAAACTATTAATGAAGCCTATTCGAGATCGACCGACAAAAGCTCGTTTGAGCTCGGTTCGTTAACGTAATGAACCAAGCTTCAACACATTTTTTCGTTCGATAAGATGTAAAGCTCGAGTCAAGCTCGACTCGATTAGTAAAAAAGAATAAAATGTGTAAAACTATCAAGCTACTCGAACTTGATTCGCGCTCGACTCGACTAAAGCTCATTCGTGCTCGATTCAATTGATAATCAAACCAGAATCAAATAATATTTGAAGCTCGATTAAAATTCATATAAGCTTGAAGAGTACTATGTTCAGTTGGACTCGACTTGTTTACACCCCTAGTTAGTAGTTACAATGGAGGGAAAATAGTTTATAGAAGTATAGAACTATTAAGAAAATGCACATATTACATATTATAGTACGTAAACAAAGCCTTACAAATATACAGTTTGTGCATTCCACGAGAGTTTCATCTAGTTGAAAACTAATATAAAGTGCATTACCCCAATATAATATTCTTTTCCCTCAAAAAAAAAATATAATATTCTCAAAAAAAAATATATACATAACACCACAAAAACATATATTAAGTGTCATAGAAATTCATTACAATACGCTTCTAGATAAAGTCATTTCTCACCTCTCTCAATCCTGTTTAAACATATAAAACCAAAAACAAAGGAGCAGGTTTGGTACTACATAGTTTTGACCTCTGCATCATCAGATAGCAAACATTTTCTTTTTCTTTTTTAATTTTTAAGGAAGCTATAACACACACATATGTATATATACACAGAAAGCTTACATACATATATCCCACTATAATGCTGGTTACTGATTTAACATCCATGAAGGCAATCCCACATCAGATGGTTGATTGTGGCCTGGATTTCCTTCAACTTCTCCATTATTCTCTCCGGGATCTTGGCATGTTTCACTGCATTGATTAGAACAACCAAAATCTGATATTGTAAGTGTCTCCCTTACTTCAACTTTAAACTCATAATTACGAAAAGTATCCCGAGGTTTGGGGTGATAACAAAAAAACTCGGAGAAGTTTCAAAATTAGAAAAATATCCTTGATGTTTGATTTTGTCGCACGTTTTTTACCCCAACCGTTAGTTGAATTGACGAGATTTGCTGACTTCATCAAATATTTTACAATTTCATCTATCAACTTTTCTAAATATTATAAATAGTCACAACTTTTCGTCTTACACAATACAGTTACATCCCTAAAATATTTATAATATTACAGATAGTTAAAGGAAAAGTTGAGGCTACTTGTAATATTTAGAAAAATAGAGAAATGTAACTGTAAAATAATCGACGATTTAAGCAAATTTCGTCAAGTCAACTAACGTTTGGGGTAAATATAAGATGAAATAAACTTCAAGGGGCTTTACATAATTTTGGACTTTTATGGGCTTTTATTTTAATTACCCTAAACCTTAAGGGTAGTGATTTTTCTTTTTAAGTTTAATTTTTTATTACTTCATCAAATACCTTACAATTTCATCCCTCAACTTTTTTAAACATTATACATAGTCCAAACTTTTCGTCTTACATATTACAATTATATCCGCAATTTTTGTAAATATTACAAATAGCCAAACAAAAATTTGGGCTACTTGCAATATTTGAAAAAATTGAGGAATGTAATTGTAAAATAACTGACGACCTCAGCAAATTCCGTCAAGTCAACTAACATTTGGGGTTAATGTAAGATAAAATCAAACTTCAAGGTGTTTTACATAATTTTGTAACTTTTCTGGGCTTTTTTTGTAATTACCCCAAACTTCATGGGTCGTGTTTTCCTAAAGCTTCCCAAAGTTTAGAGAGTGTACCCGACATTAGAAGGCTGTGCTAGATTCAAACAAGATGAGTCCATGTTATGGTTTTGTTGTTCCCCTTGACTCGTTTCAGCCGATTCACTTGCCTTCTCTTTGATCTAATTAACCAGTTCAAAACTTTGGTGTGAATATTACAATCACACCCAAAACTACTTGAAAATTGCATATATGTCCACATTGTTGACTGATATTGCAAGAGAGTATATTAGACAGATATATCTATGTCTAAGAAAGTTACCTTCTTTGCAAGCAAGTTGTTCTCCTCCTGCAATGCCTTGTCCTGAAACAAATATCGATTTTATCAAAGGCTCCATTTGGATTTATGAATTCGGAGCCATGAATTTCAAATCCGTAATAATAAATTCATCGTGTTTGTTTGGATGTTATCATTTGACAAAAGAATCAAATCCTTGCCTCATATTTTGAGTTATTGTGGAACATTTCGAATCCACCTCATTTAGAGTCGGTTGAATTTTTTTTCCACAAATCATCTCCTCAAATCCAAATCCACCATTCTAAATGGAGCCTAATAGATTCTTCGTTTGAACTCAAAACCAATCCATATGATCCTCTTAATTTATGTGTAGTCGGAAAATATAAATTCACACACAGTCACATTTATATTACACACACATGTATTAGGAACACATAAATCAGGGGGTTTGAATCAAATGATTATCGTTGGGAGGATCGTCTGCTCTAAACGGGTGTTTCATCTCCTATTCTACATTAAAGATGATTGATGCATGTATAATAGTTACCATGTTAAAACCGCACAACTGTAGAATAGAAAATAAAACACAATTTTAGAATAGAAAATCCCGTCTGTCGAAGTGTATCTACATATTCGATTCTTTGATTTCAATCTTTTGATTATAGAAACATCAGGGCCATGTTTGGATCAAAGAATTTACTGGGAAAGGGAAAAGGAGCAAGAAATAAGTACAAAGTTACATCAGTAACATTTTTCCTAGTGTTTTCATAGTTATTAATGCGCAAGGCGAGGCCTAGCGCTCGACGACCTAGGCGACAAAAGGCAATGACCTAATCATGCAAGGCGGCGAGCCGAAAACAACTAACAAAACATGTTATATACTTTTGGGCTCCATTGATGAATTTGGAACTAAAGATATCAATTATAAGCTATTTTTGGAGTTATTTGGACAATTTCAAATTCATCCTAGATGAAATCATTTGAAATTCTCTCCCCAAATCAAAATTATCCCATTCAAATGTAACCTTATATTCTTCTAAAATCAACTAAAGAAATAAGAAATCATACAAACAAGGGATAATTACAATATCCCCCTAAAGTTGGGACTAATTATTAAAGAACACGGGGATTTTTTAAAATTACAAAAAAACCCTTGTTTTGGTTCTGTCTCATATTTCCTCCCTTCATATGAAAAAAAAATTTCAAAATCCCCTAATTTTAATAGAAACACTATAATTACTCGCTTAAATGTAAGGCAACAACAAACTACCAGAGATTTTTGTAATTTTCAAAAACTTCTGGAATTTTTAAATAATTAGCCAAAATATTTGGGGCTTTTCTGTAATTATTCCTATCAAACAATGATAAACTCTCTCAAATACTAATATCAATCATGAAGAAATCACAAGTCAAATATTCAATAATACAACATCACAATTAGATTAGCCCAAATTTCTGGGCTTTTTTCGCAATTATCCCTATTAAATAAAACTCTCTCAAATACTAATCTCAATCATCAAACTACAAGTTAAATAATCAATGATGTCAACAAGACAACATCAAAATTAGATTAACCCATACTTCAAGGGCTTTTTTGCAATTATCCCTGTCAAACAATGATAAACTATCTCAAACTAACATCAATCATCATGACAACATCACAATTAGATTATCCCAAATTTCAGGTTTTTTTTTTTTTTTTTTTTTGCAGTTAACCCTATCAAACAATGATAAATTTTCTCAAATACTAATATCAACTGTCAAGCAAGTACATGTCAAATATTCAATAATGTCAACAAGACAAAAACACAATTAGATTAGCCCAAATTACAGGGGCTCTTTTGCAATTATCCCTGTTAGACAATGATAAACTCTCTCATTTAATAGCAATCATCAAGCAAGCACAAGTCAAATATAATATCAACAAGACAACATCACAATTAGATTAGCCCAAATTTCAGGGGCTTTTTTGTAATTATCCCTATCAAACAATGATAAACTCTCTCAAATACTAATATCAATCATCAAGCAAGCACAAGTCAAGTAATATTCAATAATGTCTACAAGACAACATCACAATTAGATTAGCCCAAATTTCAGGGGCTTTTTTGCAATTATCCCTTTCAAACAATGATAAACTCCCTCAAATGCTAATATCAATCATAAAGCAAGCACAAGTCAAGTAATATTCAAAAATGCCTACAAGACAACATCATAATTAAATTAGCCCAAATTTCAGGGGCTTTTTGCAATTATTCCTATCAATATGATAAACTCTCTCAAAACTAATATCAATCATAAAGCAAGCACAAGTCAAGTAATATTCAATAATGTCTACAGGACAACATCACAATTAGATTAGCCCAAATTTCAGGGGCTTTTTGCAATTATCCCTTTCAAACAATGATACACTCTCTCAAATACTAATATCAATCATCAAGCAAGCACAAGTCAAATATTCAATAATGTCAACAAGACAACATCACATTAGCAAGTCGCCTATTGCCTCTTAGAAAGGCGGCGCTAGGCGACAACGAGGCGATGAACCATGGCTCGTTGCCTAGGCGTGGCCTAAGCGAGGCTCTAATAACTATGAGTGTTTTACTCACTAAAATGCAATATCCAAACATAAAGTAAACATTCTACAAATAACACATTCAGAAGTCCATAAGTTGTCACCTTTTTCTGCAACTGTGAAATGTTTTCATGCATGAGTTGATTCTGTGAGAAAGAAATTCCAAATTCAGAAACAAAATTACTAAGAGGATATATATGTGTTAGGGATAATTATAAAAACACCCTTGAGGTTTGGGCTAATTACAAAAAAACCCAGAAATTTTTGAAAATTACAAAAAAAAACCTTCAAGTTTGATTCCGTCTTACATTTTCCCCTTCATAAGCAAAAAACATATCAAAACCCCCCTGTTATTTACAGTTACCCCCTTAA
The DNA here is from genome assembly GCA_016081115.2 of Rehmannia glutinosa. Lineage (NCBI taxonomy): Eukaryota > Viridiplantae > Streptophyta > Magnoliopsida > Lamiales > Orobanchaceae > Rehmannia > Rehmannia glutinosa. The sequence goes on along the minus strand of CM071934.1, from coordinate 100,286,489 downwards.
ATTTTACACAAAATCAAACCTGATGGGCTTTTTTTGTAATTAGCTCAAATCTCAGGGTGTTTTTGTAATTATCCCTATATATATATATATCTCATTGTTAGAAATTCAATTAATTATACAAAACATACCTTGCGAGACCTAAGTTTTTTGAGAGAACCATCAAGTTGATGTTCCAAGTTCTGCAGGTTCTTCAGACTAAGGGAATCCAGGTCATCTCCCATATAATGCCTGTTTAGGACAACAAATATTAACAAGATTCATAATAACTTTCTTTGTGTGGGAGGAAATTAACAGACAAAGGAAAAAAATTAAAGAACCTTTGATTTCTTTGCAGAACCTCCAATCTTGCCTTGATCTTTGCATGTTCTAAATTCCAGCTCCCCTGTCCAAAAGTTTTTTACTTTTTTTTAAAATATTGTACAATGTTTTATATTCACATAGGAGATAAAATTGGGGTGCTGAAGTTAGAATTCAGGGGGTGGAATTTCAATTATTTTATCTTTGGGATAATTACAATACTAGTATTAGGCTTCATTTGGATTAATGGATTCGAAGCTATGAATTTCAAATCCATAATAACAAATCCATTGAACTTGTTTAGATAAAATTATTTTATAATGGATTTCAAATGAAATCCTGCTATATGGATTTGAAATTCACCACACGATTTTTGGCCCGGATGGTTAGCACCGGCCTATTTGACAACTTTACTCCAAAGCCATTGCAAAACAATCAATAACAACAACAACAACAACAAGACCAAGCTAAGCCTTATTCCCACTATGTGGGATCGGCTATACGGATCATATCGCGCCATCGTTTACGGTCATAAGCCATATTTTTATTTATTTTTAGATATAACATGTCTTGTTTAATAGCTTATTTCCAAGTCTTTGTAGGCCTACATCTGCCTCTTTTGATTTGTGTAAGTGATTCCCTACCTTCTAAACATCGCACATGTGCATCTAAAAGTCTCCTATAAACATGTCCAAACCATCTTAATCGTGTTTCTCTAATTTTCTCATTTATTGGTGTTACTCCCACTTTGTTTCTTATGTGTTCATTTCTTATTCTATCTAATCTAGTGTGTCCGCACATCCATTTTAACATTCTCATCTCTGCTACTCTCATTTTTTGTTCGTGTTCATATTTAGTCGCCCAACATTCTGCTTTATAAAGCATTGCGGGCCTTATGACCGATTTACAATGTAGCAAAATAAATAAAACTTTGTATCTTCATTTCTAAAGATTAATAATGGTCTAATGCTTAAAATGCATTTCATATTTGATTGTGTATATGATTATGTTACTACTTTTATGTTGTTATCTTAATTTATATCTTTAGGATGATGTTAACTATAAAGAAATCAACTTTGGTTTTATAGGATCTTATGATTTATTTAAAGAAAATCAAAATTGAGACAAGATATTGTCTCCGCCACAGATGTAGAAGCTCATAATCGCCCGACAACGAATAGGAACGAGGGGATGGTGGCCAAGGACGGAGCCAATTGGGGGCTGGCAGCGGCGGCTGCTTCCCCTCAACTTTGAATTTTTTAAGATTAATATAAATTTTGTATATAAAATTATTAAATTTCAAATTCCCCCTCTCTAAAAAATAAAATTATCCTTTTACCTATTAGTTTTAAGGAATGATGAATATCATCCTAAACTTCATTTTCTAACTCTGTGTTTAGGTATCCTGGTGGGATGGATTGCAACAAACATTTGGTCGGTCCTGACGCGCATCAACCGGTTGCTCAAAGGACATAGGACAATATCATGGTGACAGCGACAACTGAAGGCAAGGAGTTGTCTTTTTGGGTTCCAATCACAACAGGCAATACCCTTGCTACAACCTCCGACTAGTGGCTTGACGGACGGTAGGTGATGTGTGACGTCCAGGGTCGATGAGGGTGGAATGATCACCCTGCTAGAGATGAGCCACAAAGAAGAAGCAGCTCCTAACATGCTTCTAGGTGGAGAGAAACGTTAACAAACCAATCACAACCGAAGAAAAAGAGATTCTAAAACTATCCAAGTATGTGAGTGTACAATTTAAGAGAACTTAAAAGATTTGGTAGGTACTACTCATACCAATAAGATGCATTTTCTTTAAGGGAGCTACCGCATAAAAGCTCCAATTGGGAAGTTTTCCCACGGAGCATGTAATTGATGATAAAGTGCACTGAAAAGACTATTGTTAGTTTCTGGGGACAATTATCGATTTGGTTGGTGGGCCATAACAAATGGTATTTGTTATCAGTGCAGACCTCTCATAAGAAAATTAATTCATTTTGGAATATATAAAAGGTTGTGTGCGTGTAACCTGTGTGAATATTAACCAATCTAGAGGAAGGTGTGTATCTAATGGAATTGCATGTGCACTTGTGGTAATAAACACATCACGATTATTCGATTTTATATATAAACAATAAATCGATCCAAAGAAAAAATTATAGTTTGATATGTTCTTATTATCGATGTTTGATTATCGCACCACAATATTAATTACAAGTTAGTATTTTGTCCATTACTATTTTGTCAATAAAATATTAATGGAGTGTTGATATCTTGAAATGAGATTTACATTTATTTGAACATATTATTTTGATTCTGAGTTATTTATGTGAAAATGGCTTGTTTTCTATTTTCTAGATTCCGTTATGTGTACTCCAACTAATATTACTACCAGCAACAACTGTGTTCCTTTGTTAAATGGCACAAACTTCAAGTCATGGAAAGAGAACGTTTTAATAGTTCTTAAGAGTAATGATCTTGATGTTGAGATAATGATCGATTCTCATCCATCTCTTATGGATAAACGTACTTCAGTTGAAAAGTGAAATATGACAAAGTGGGAGGAAAAAAATCGCATGTGTATAATGATCATGGCATTCTAGAAGCATTCAAGGGCGGCATTATGCTTAATAAGTCACTACAGCTATGGAATTCCTTGTATATGTTGAGAAATGATTTGTCAAGAACAAAATAGCTCAAATAAGTACTATATTGACAAAGCTGATTTCAATGAGGTATGGTGGTAAGGCAATATCAGGGAATACATTATAGAGATGTCTCACATTGCTTCAAAATGAAGAGTACTTAATCTAGAACTCCTAGTGCTGGTGCATTTGATTTGAATAGCTCTTCCAGCACAATTCAACCAATTTAGGTGAGTTACAACTATCAGAACGAGTATTGGTCTCTGAATAAGCTCATCTTACAATGGTGTTCAATGAAAGAAAATATTTAAGCAAGATAATACATGAAGTGTTAATATTGTCTCAAACTCCAAAATCAAGGCAATTGATTGAAAAGGAAAAATAATATGCAAGTTGCAAATACAATACCACAAAAAAACAACAAAAGGCACCTAATGTAACAGAAGGTACTAGTTCTAGAACTAGTACTACGGGTTATTACTTTTGTGAAGCTGAAGAGCATAAGAAAAAGCAGTATACCAACTATCACACTTGGATTGCTAAGAAAGATATGCTACTTAATTTGGTTTATTCCACAGTCAATTTAACTTTAGTTTTGTACAAACTTAGTGGATATATTTTGGTGAACAACTCAAACAAATGTGTTGTACAGGGTTGTCTCTGTTGCTTTTCTAAGTGATTGTGAAAGATACATCTATATGGGTGATGGCACAACAATTGAAGTTAAACAATATAAAAATGTATACTAATGTTAAGGAATATATTTTATTTGGATCTTGGTGATATATTTATAATGCTGTCTTTTATACGGAATTTGATCTCTGTTTCTACTTTGGACAAATTGCATTATTCTTGCTCTTGGAGATTGATAATTTAGATTGTTTTGGTTGGTTTTGGTTATTTATCCAGTTATGATATTCTTTATTTGATAGATATAGTTGATTTATTTAAAGAACATATTCATCTTCATACATGAGATATATAGAAAAAATTAACCAATGAGAATTCAACTGCGTTATGACATAAAATATTATGTCATATCTCCAAACGGAGAGTTGAGGGACTTGTGTTGGATGAAATTCTAGACCTCTTAACTCTTATAGTTTTTGATATTTGTGTTAACTATGTTAAGAGGAAACAAACCAATAGAAGGATATTTGTAGCCTAGAGAACTTCGGGTGTCTTAGAATTTATACATACAAATATTTGTGGTCATTCCCTACGGTTGCATGGAATGGTGAACGATAATGTTCGTATATGACTTTTAGATATGGCTACATAATTCTCATTAATGAGGATCATAGTCACTAGATGTGTTCAAATCTTATAAAGCTGAAGTTGAGAAGTAACTCGACACAAGGATTACAAGCTTCAAATGTGATTGTGGTGGTGAGTACTACGACGGATATGATGGTTTAGGTGAACATCCAAGACCATTTGCTAAATTCATAGAGGAATGTAGTATCTCCCATAATATATGATGCCAGGTTCGCCCACTATGAATAGTATTGCTGAAAGACATAACATAACGCTTAAGGATATGGTGAGAACTCTGATTAGTCATTCCACCTTATTAGAATTACTTTGGGAGAAGACTTAAAACTGCATCATATATCCTTAAAAGGTTTCCAACTAAAGCGACTAAAAAAACACCTTATTAAAAGGTGTGGGGACGTCGCTCAGGCAATGCATTATAAGCCGAATCAGAAAGAGATTGGTCTTAAAAGACAATTGGTTGTTTTTTTGTTGGATAATCTGAAAGATCAAGAGAGTACAAGTTTTAAGATCCCACAACTAAAGACAATTTTGAATCAAGAAATGCTTAGTTCTTTGAGGATGTTGAGTTTGCAGGTAAAGATACAATTACGGACGTTGTCTTTGAAGAGGAATATGTTGATATTCCCATAGGCGTTATTCGCATTGATCACAATTTTATTCCCGAAGGTCCATCGAAGAAAGAAAAATGTAATGCTAGATGATTAGATTATGGAAAATGATCCGATCAACTTCCATCAAGCTGATGGAATGCTCTAATTCTAAAAAAGGATAGATGACATGAATGATGAGATAAAGTCTATGAATGACAATAGTGTAACTACCCACCTTCTGAATCGACGACTATCCCCACAAACCAACACGAGTCTTTCCAATGCGCTTTATCCTGACTCACGCGCTCCCTGAGAGAAGCTTCCCAGAGGGTCACCCATCTCATAATTTACCTGGACCAAACACGCTTAACTTTTGAGTTTCTATGAGATCAACACTAGAAAACAAATTGTTTTAAATTTTTCTCAACTGTACAGATTCATACCTGTGCAGTCTCATAATCTCATCTTTTTCGGGTATGAGATTGGTTCATTCATGTCCCCCTTCACCTAGAAGCCACTCATTGTCAATGCATTTTCTTTGCACCGAGAATCACTCTCCACCTAACTTGTAATGCCTGAAGCTAAAGAGAGCGGGGAGTGATCATTGGTGCAAAGAGAAGGCACGAATAATGAGTGTTTCCTAGCAGAATTGTAGGCGGAGGAGGACATGAATGAACCGATCTCACACCCGAATAAAAGAGATTCTGAGACTGTGCAAGTATGAGATTATACAGTTGAGAAAATCTTAAAAAGATTTGATAGATACTACTCATATCACCAAGATGCATCTTCTTTTTTGGTGCTCATATCATAGAAACTCTGAAATTAAGTGTGCTTAGCTCAACAATTATCAGCTGGATGACTCCCTGCGAAGGTGCTCCAGTGAGGACCCATTGCGATGGAAAGATTTGTGTTGGTTTGTGGGGACAATCATGGATCTAGAAAGTGGGCCGTTACAGACGGTATCAGAGGGAGACTCTCCTAGTTACAGTCTGGTTTAGGGACGAACCAAGTGGAAGTTGATGGGCATGTGACACCAAGGGCCCAAGAGGGCGGGGATTGATCTCTGATGCAAAGAGAAGGCATAAACAATAAGCGGCTCCTAGCAGGCTTCTAAGCGAGGGGGACATGAATGAACCAATCTCACACCGGATGAAGAGAAGATTCTGAGACTGTACAGGCGTGAGACTGTATAGGGTACTACTCATACCAACAAGATGTATGTACTTTTCTGGTGCTCATCTCATAGAAACTCTAAAGTTATCCGTGCTTTGCCCAGAGCAATTATTAGTTGGTGACCCCATGGGAAATTGCTCTCAAAGAGCGCATGAGTGATGACAGAACGCTTTAGAAAAACTTGTGTTAGTTTGTGGGTATAATCGTCAATCTGGAAGGTGGACCGTTACAAATAACATGTGGGATCTTGTCTTATTTCCATAAGGTGCTAGCCCATAGGTTACAAATGGATATTTAAAACTAATTGGAATTCAAGAGGCAATGAGTAAAGGTAAAAAGCTCGTCTTGTCGCAAATGACTTTATATAGAAAAAATGCATCAACTATAAAAATACTTTCTCTCCAATTTTCTGATACTCTTTCAAGAGTATAATGGTGTATGTGACATATTTTGATCTTCAGCTACATCTGATGGAGTTAAAGACAACATTTCTCAATGGTAACATTGAAGAGATGTTTAATATAATGCAACTAGAAAACTCTGTGCCGTAAGCCTCAAAGAATATGGTATGAAAACTTAAGAAATCTATACATGTATCGTAAACAAAGAATATGGTATGTAAACTTTAGAAATCCATCTATGTAGCTCAAACAAGCTTCTAGACATTGGTATTTTAAATTTCATCAAGTGATCTTCTCATTCAATTTGGATGAATTTAGTCGATGACTGTGTATATCATAAGTTTTGTTGGAGCACAAATATAGTTATGGTTTGTATATCGATGATATTCTGCTTGGCAACAGTGATGCACTTATTGCACGATACTAAGGGATTTCTAGCATAAATTCGAGATAAAAGATCTTAACAATGTATCTTTTATGTTAGGGATACAAGGACACCAAGATCATTCTCGGGGTATTGTGGAATTATCACAAAATAACTATATTAAAAAGATGTCATACATGCTTGTAACCTAAAAGATACCCTTATGGCTAAGGGAGACAAGTTTAGTCTCAATCAGTGTCTTAAAAATGAGTTTGAAGAAAGGGAAATATAGAATATTCGTTTTGCATCAGCAATAGGGAGTTTGGTGTATGCTCATGTATTTACACATAGGGATATTGCATATATTGTAGAGATGTTTGGTAGATATTTGAGCAAGCTAGAAATATACCATCCTAAAGCAACCAAATGAGTTTTGAGGTACTTGCAAAGAACAAAAGATTACGTTATTACATATCGGCATTCGGAAGCTGGCGGGCATGTGACCCTCGGGACTGAAGAGGGAGAGGAGTGATCGCCGATGCAAGAAGTTACGGACAAGGAGCGGCTCCTGGTAGGCTTCTAGGCGGAAGAGGACATGAATGAATCGATCCCACACCCGAAGAAGAGGATATTCTGAGACTGTGTAGGTATAGGACTATACAATTGAGGAGAGCTTAAAAGATTTGATAGGTACTACTCATACCAACAAGATGGATCTTCTTTTCTGGTGCTCATCTCATAAAAACTCCAAAGTTAAGCGTGCTTAGCCCAGAGCAATTGTGGGATGGGTGACCCCCCTGGGAAGCTGCTCTTAGGGTGCGCGTGAGTGAGGACAAAGCGGCTGAAAGACTCGTATTGGTTTATGGGAACAGTCGTCGATCTGGAAGGCGGACCGTTACAGATGGTATCAGAGCGGGACCTCTCCTAGTAAGGTGTGGTTTGGGGACGAGCCAAGCGGAAGCTGGTGGACATGTGACTCCCAGGGCTGAAGAGGGCGGGGAGTGATCGCCGGTGCAAGAAGACATGGACAATGAGCGGTTCCTGGCAGACTTCTAGGCGGATGGGGACATGAATGAACCGATCCCACACCCGAAGAAGAGGAGATTCTGAGACTGTGTAGGTTTGGGACTATACAGTTGAGGACAACTTAAGAGATTTGATAGATACTACTCATTCCAACAATATGCATCTTATTTTCTTGTGCTCATCTCATAAAAACTCCAAAGTTAAGCGTGCTTGGCCCGGAGCAATTGTGGGATGGGTGACCCCTGGGAAGCTGCTCTCATGGTGCGCGTGAGTGAGGACAAAATGCGCTGGAAGGACTCGTATTGGTTTGTGGAGACAGTCGTCAATCTAGAAGGCAAGCCATTAAAGATAAATCAGCTTAAGACCATTGAATATACTGACTCCAATTTTGTTGTATGCTAAAATGGTATCAAATCTACATCAAGTTACATATTTCGGCAAGCTGGGATGCTATCTCCTAGAATAATGTTAAACAATATTTCATAGCCTCTTCCATCATGTTAACATAATTTATAGCATGTTATATGTGAATTAATTATGTGTTGTTGACTGTCAAATAAGGAGAAACCCAGTTTAAAAGTGATCAAATAACGATTCTAAGTAATTAAGCTTTAATGTATCTAATCATATGTTAACCTTTAATGTGCATTACACGTAATTTCTATTTTAAGGATGGACCAAAATAGAAGTACCAAATATAACACAATTATATAAAGTTATGATCCCTAGGTCACACATCGTCTAACATTCTAAGGTAAATCTCTTTTCAGACCATCTATGGATCTAATCCGTTAGACGGATCCAAGTATCCAACCTGCGGTCAATCCGCATATTGACCCGCACAACCACTAACACTATAAAAACAACATTCGTTGGTCGCTACTAATACTTTTTAGGAGGGCTATTAATACTTTTGAGGAGAACTACTAATACTTTTCAGTAAGATTATTAATACATTTTCGAGGGAATACTAATACTATTGTGTGAAAAAATCAATACTTTTCATGAAAAATACTTAAAAAAATGTTCAAGGGTTACTAATACTTTCCCATGGTATTAATAATACTTTTTTGATGCTAATACTTTTCAAGGGAAGAACTAATACTTTTGAGGGTTGCCTAATAGTACGCCATCGTCTAATACTTTTCAATGGAACAATTACTAATATTTTTGAGGGAAAAAATCAATATTTTTCATGAAGGCTACTACGAATAATATATAAGAGGATTACTAATACTTTTCAAACATACTACTATTACTTTTCAGATGTACTGTTTGGGAAAAACCAATACTTTTAACAACCCCTAATATTACAAAAAATGCCACCGCTCCAGAGATCCTATGATATTGCTCCAAATATTACAAAAATGATACTGATGCATAAATCCTATGATACTGCCCCCAAAATATTATAAAAATGCCACCGATGCGTGAAATTACAATAAACCTTGGGTCGGGTTGGGTCCGTCTAACGTAAAAGACCTGTTAAACAGTCTAACCCAAGTTTTTTGTCAATATTCTATTCCACCATCTCATCGTTAAAAAGAAAAATATTGAGAAATCCAAAGGGTTCTCCAAAAGCGTTTGAGAGATATATAGATATAAAAGGCCCATCTCAAAAGATCCAATGGTTATGGATTCAGGTACATTTCTGAACATTAATCTTTAGATTCTTGATGATTCAGCCTTAAAACACTCGTGATGGTTCTAACAAATGAGTATTCAAAATTATTTTTAATACTTCCAATAAATTGGCTATTAATTAAGCACATGATTTGTTAATCATAATGATATGAAAATTTATTTATGTGTTTAAATTCACAAATGAAACTAGAGTGTGATTTCGATTGATGAATTTTTTAAAGGAATCTCAATTATTAATTAGTAATTCAAACATGTAGATAATATATTCAATTTTAATTAGTCAGAATCCTAAGATTTTAAATTCTTATTTACCTAGTACTAGTGAGAACGACATTCTATTCACTTTTTTATAACTTTGTTATCGATAACATCATTTGTGTTTCATTAAACACTGGACCCAAAATTTATTGTTGCTTTTGTAAACGGACTTCACACTATAGCATATATAAAATATATTGTAGGTCCTTATGATGGATAGTTCCCTCAAAAGAAAAGAAAGTAATAAGTATGTTATGTTTATTTTACCACCAATTAAATTTAGAAGTTGAACTCAAAATTTAGTACCTTTAACTTTTTATTTGTGCATTATGTAAGTCCATGGAAAATTCAACTAGTGATGGGTGGCTATTACATTGAGAATATATAAGTATGAATTTCTTAACATATTTTTTTTAAATATATATAATTTTTTAATACTTGATATTTTTGTTTGTAAATTTGTAAACTATTTCATTTTATTATTATTTAGAAAATAAATTATTCTTTAAAGTTTATGCCACATACGTTGCTAAGTAAGCACCATGTCAGCAAATTCTATCCACGTAAATATTAATTTGGCTTTATTGCAATTTTAGTCCTGTAATTCGTAGGATTTGACAATCTTAGTGTTGTAACTTTTTGGTGTAGCAGTTTCAGTCTCTTAATAATTTTATTCTTTTAAGTAAAATAGCAATCCCAATCTTGTAACTTTTGATGCTCGTATATATTTTGGGTACTTTGGCTATAGGACAAGGGTATTGTAGGAACATGTCGGATATTGAAACACATAGTTGAGACCTAAATCACACAAAATCGGAAGTTGTATGACCAAAATTGCACAAATTACAGTTTATGGGATCAAACTTGTACACAATCACAGGATCAGAATTGCTACCTAAAATATTTACAAGACCAAACGTTCAACTTTTTGCAATTAAAGCCGGGTTAAATTTTGTACCACGTCAACATTTCAGGAATAAGATATCCGCAAGACCAAACGTTCAACTTTCTAAAGTTTGTGGTTGATCAACATCACCCTTAAAACACAGAGCACAAAAAATGTATATAGGTCAACTTAAAAGGACCATAAATAAATGTCAACTACCAAGAGTCTCTTGGTAGACATCATCATCCATGAGTATTTGCACATAAATAAATGTTTGAACAAGGAATTTAAACACAACAATTTTCTACTATTTCCAATTTCATGCAGCCAAACACGACATTATGAAAAAATAAAAATTGAAATCATCATATTCCATGTACCGGTGATTCAAGAGCAGGGGCTTTTAGCTGTCTTTCAACATACGAACATCTTTCATATCGTTCAAGAATCCTTTCCATGCTGCAATAAAAAATAAAAAAATAAAAAATTAATTAACACTTATTTTAATTATCATCAACAATTTTTATTTTTATATTTTTTAGTATAACAATACACATAGTTTGGTTGATAATGTGTAGTGTGGATGATGAAGTGTTACAAAGAATTGTTTGGACACAAAATGCAACAATACACATAGTTTGAAAGACAAATTATTTAGGGAAAATTTCAATTTTACCCGGTCCGGTCCCTTGTACTATTCATTTTGCATCAAATACTCCCTTCTACTCAAAACCTTCAGACAACTTCCTAGACCGCGAACTATTATGTTGATGGACAAAAATACCTTTAATTTAAATAACATATTAAATTTACCTTGCATTCTATATGCACTTTGCACTTTCTATGATAAACTATGAATACTTTGGTCTTGTATTGTTATATTTCCAAGTGCCTATTTTCATTCTGCAACTATTCATAAAAATATAATCTTGTTTATTTATAAAATTTTCCATTGGACGTCTTTATTTTCACCTTTTATTTTACATATAAAACAATATTTCAATACTATAATTTTAATTCTCTATCTTATACATTACATTACATCACTTATCAATCACTATTCTCATTTTTTTTAATCTAATCATACCCGTGTGATCCACCATTGCCAAATCTATTTACTTAAAATTGTTATTCTAAAAATTCACGTCTAGTTCCAATTAGTCTCCACCTAAGCGCTAGGCCCCCCATTGTACGCCCGGCGTTGTTCTTCCGATTAGTTTACGCCTAACCCCACCCAGACTCAGGCTAGGCGCTATGGCTTAGTTTGCCACCTATCTAGAACTTTTTAGAACATTGTGTTAAAATATAAAAAATTTAAATTATATATATTTAGTAGGACCCACCACCCACAATCCTACAAATATAAAATTATAGATTCCATTTAAAATATTAGAAATGGACCCACCACTATCATCTTTTCAAAATATCATATACATAAAAAGCTATTTCGAAACTACTCAACCAAACATATTTTTCTTTTCAAACCTACACAAAATCAAATTCATTCATTAATCCAAATATAATTTCAATTTTCGTACGAAAATCAGTAAAGTTTGAAAACTCATTTTTCATCACTAGAATCTAGAAATTGACTGTGGAAACATAACCATACAAGACCTCTATTCCTTAATAATTAAATATCGATTAATTTGATCTCAAATAAACTAGCTATATTAAATAAGCTTGATCTTAAATTAAACTAAATTAATTATCTAGCAAGTTTAATTTGAACATTATACATAAAACACATTTTCTTTTGGTTAAAAGGAAGAATACATGAATTTATTACTATTATTCTAAATATGTAGCCTCAATAGTAAAAACTTTGATTCTAAATTAGTATATTCCTTTAATTGTGAATATAATATTATCTATGGTGCACATGTGTTAGTAAAATATATTAACTTATCAAATTTCAATGTATAGTTTTTAATTATATGTGAAAGGAAAATTAATATTAAAAAAATATATTATAAGATGTTATTACAATTAAGAACTTTCAAGGGAAGAACTAAAAAAATAAGAATCTAAGAGATTCATTCATAAAACAACATAATATAAATTTATTTGAGATACTTTTTTAAAGATAAATCCTTCTTTTATTTATGTTATTAATATTGTATTTAACTATTTATTTATTTTCAATTTAATAAAGATTTATTTATTCACAAACTAGTGTTAAACAAGAATTAGATCCAATTAATGACATTTTACTATTATATGTTTGTTTTGTATTTTACAATATTTATTTATCAATTTCATTTATATATTCTAGTTACACATGCACATGTTATATAATAAAAATATTTATAAATACAAATAAATATAAACTAATTTGACCTTAAAATTGAATACTCTTGTTAAAGCAATATATACACATAAATATAAATTTATTTCTTTAGAAAATTAATGTCACATCTCTATAATATTGAAATTATATTTGTTATTTTATTAATTTATATTTATTTATTTAATAAAATTAGATTCAAGTAAAATATATGATCAAATTAATTAAAATATAATTATAGAGAAGACCAACATATGAAATTAACATGTTAAATAGTTTAATGTTATTTTTGTACATTCTTATATATGTTTTTCCTATTGATTTAGGATGGTAGGGTATTTGATACAAAGCCAAGAATAAAAAGGGGTAAAGTGAATTTTACTAAATATTTATTTCCCATGTTAAAAAAGCTAGTGTATTATATATGTATAGCACATTTGCACGATTGCTCACTTGAGAACAATGAGTGACTATGTACTATGAGGTTATAATATGTATGATTCATCAATAAACATTTCTTGTAATTTGAATGGATGGATTTGGATTTGATAGAAGAATTTGATGAAATGATTTGAAATGATTCCATCAGGACAAATTTGAAATTCACTACAATGAATCAAAATATAGCTCAAAATATAAGCTCAACGATTAAGAATTGAAAATCAGTTATTACGGATTTGAAATCATTAATTTCAAATACTTCAATCCAGATACAACCTTAAATATCGTTTGCATTGATGTATTTGAAATTAAGACACTTCAATGCATAATAACAAAACCGAACCTGTTTTGAGTACTTTCAAATTATATTCAATGGATTTTAAATATATGAGCTTCCATTTTGAGTTATTGTTTAAATCATTGTGGTGGATTCCAAATCCATGTTACGTGTAGTCTTTTGAAACTATTTTTCCCATAATACCCTCCTCAAATCCAAATTCTTTCATGAAAATACAATCACAGTTTTATCTAAAAATGAAAACTATGGTTGTATTAATAAATTTCAAAGTTTCAAATAATAGAGTTGAAAGTTTGTTCTCTGAAATATATGTTAAAAGAGTATTAATATTTTTCAGAAATGAAATTTTGTTCTCTAAAATATATGGCATGAGCTTGGAGAACATTAATTGGCAATTGTCCGAAACGGGATGAGATCTTCGGTTACACTTATCCTGTTCCGTCCCCTCTTTCATAGATTGGATAACTGACACATTTATAATTGTGACATCATATTGTATACGTATCATTAGTCCGATGCAATGGAAAATGACCAAAACAAACATATATTTGTACTGAAAATACCAAACTTTTCTAACAAGAATTCACAACTAGTTAAAGTTTTGCATATATTTACATTGAATATAATTAGTAGTTAAAATTAATAACATCATATAGTATAATTACTTTATATGAGATATTGATTTTCTAAAAAAATAGAAATCATTTTTGAAAACCTACATCATAAGTTTTGTTGGGGAGATAGTTTAAAAAAAATAAAGAGGAAAAAGATAGAAATAGTAGACTACAATTTGTAAAGAAAGCTTATATCTATTCATCAACGAATGAAAGCAGAAAATGGTAGGGTATATACCCTTTATTGATGAAAAAATTATCATGAAGATCACTATTATTTATGCCCGTTGAATTAAACTTACAAAGATGTGAGAGATATAAAAGAAAAGAAAAAAAAAACTCTAAAAGGGTTTTAATGTCGACCAAAGACTATATTTGGTAATATTTAGTTGGAATAATTTCATATTTGGAAAATGCCTTTTATTTTGTTCTTTTTTACTTTTGGAGAGAACGTGTAAAAATTATTTTGAGAAATGAAAATGACTTTTAAGAGTCTAATTGAATATAAGATGAAAATGTGATTATGATAATTGATGTGATATTTTTTTTAGTATAATAATGAATAGATGTGATTGGTGATTTATAAAAATAAGAGAGAGCAAATAATGTATTTGTGATGTGATTGTATAGTAATAATAATCGATATTATGGTTTGTTTTTTTAAACTATAAAGGGATGTGATTGATAATTGAAAAAAAGGGAATGAGTGATCAGTGAATTATTTGAATATTTTCACAGATAATCGCACGTTCATTGAGAAATTCGTCCGAAAAATGAAAGGGAGAAATTTTATTCACAAGCAAGCACTACTTATATTTTTGTTTTCTGAAAGTAGAGTAATAATACGCTAATATTGATATATACATATAAATCTATACTTTCTAATTATATATGTATATTCATTTACACACATTTTTATACATATTCCACTAATCAAATCAAATTACACACACACACATATATATATATATATATATATATATATATATATTCAGTCATTATTACGTACACTAAATAAATATATATCTTTCAATCTGAATTCTAATCAAGTTAGTATAATAATAATATAATCACTATATTTGATGTGATGCTAACCAAACAAAGATTTATTACATGAAACGAAAATTGTGATCATATAACCAAATCTTACTTTAGTTAAGCCCATTTTTTTTTAAAAAATATTTTCTCTAAACTATTGAACGTAACACCAAAATTTTGCATGAAAATGCAGAATGAAATATGCTTTAGCAAATAAAATATGCCTACAAAGAAACTAATTCTTGAAAACAATACATCAAGAAAACAAGCAGAAATCATGTACAAAATGGTATTGAGAAAGATATAAGTATTAATGTTTTTGATTAAACAAACAAGAGAAGTGGGAAAAAGAGGGACAAGGCAAGATATTTATTTTAACATTGGACAAAGACAAATATCTAAAAAAAGTCTTTAACCGCAAAGTAAAATTTTAAATAGAAAAAAAAAAAATTTGAAGTCGGGCAACAAAAGGTTGAGTGCTCAGTACCCATATATATCCCATATCATATGGTCTTAAAAACTAAAAAAAAAAAGGACAAAAAAGAAAAAAAAAACACATTTTTTAGCAAAAGAGTGAAACAAAAAAACTCACCAACCTGGAACAAAACAATGATAAAAAAGGCAAAAAAAAATAAAACTATATAGAACAAGAAACATGGTATCACTACTTGAAAAAAAAAACATTTTCTGAGCAAAAGATTGAAATAAAAACTCAAAATTTTGAAAAAAAAAAGACAACAAGAAACATGGTATCACTACTTGAAAAAAAAAAAAACTCATTTCCTAACCAATAAAATGAAACAAAAACTCACTAATCTTGAAAAAAAAAAAAAACAATGATAAGAACCCAAGAAACCATCAAAACACCAACAAAAACTAAATTATCACCTACATATACACTAACACACAAATAAAATATCCCAAAACCACACTTTTTAAAAAAAAAATCCCCAAATCCAAAAAAAAAAATCCCCAATTTTTTTTCAATCAAAAAAAAAAAAATCCCTAAACTTTGCATGAAAACAATAATCAGATAGTTCAGAAACATTAACAACAACAACAACAGCAAAAACATCGTAATAATAATTACCAAGAATCAGTAGCATATTCAAAGAGTTTCCCTTTTGTTGAGAAAACAATCAATCCCACGTCAGCATCACATAGCACAGAGATCTCATGAGCTTTCTTGAGCAACCCAGATCTTCTCTTCGAAAATGTCACCTGTTGATTCACTTTATTCTCTATTCTCTTCAGCTGAACCCTTCCCCTCCCCATTCTTTTTTCTTTCTTTTTTGTCTAACCAAACATAGTATACCGTTAGTGTGTGTGTTTCTGTGTGTCTGTCTAAATATATATTGACTCAAAGGTTTTTAAACAATTTTTTTCCATAAATGTGCGCTGTCTGTCTTACCACCACAAAGAGATATTTTCTTTATGGGTTGTCACCTTATTTGGTAAAAATCTAAAATTACTAAGGATGTTTTATATGAGACCGTCTCACGAATCTGAACAAACACAAAATTATTGGGTTTGGGTTGAAATTTTATTGATGTAGAGAGTCCGTCTGTTTGATAGATGAGCAGGCAGGACTCTTGTGACAGTGTGAGATCGTGAGACTGTAATACTTTTAGTGTAAAAAGTGATACTTTTAGTGTAAAAAGTGATACTTGTCGAAAGCATCATTTATTACATTAACAGTATCACTGTCTCACGGTCTCTCAGACTTTCACTGTCTCACATAAATTTTTGCCTTTGTAAATTATATCAATGAGAAAGTCCCGTACGAGTTTTGTCGATTCTTGTTGGGTTCTGGTGGTCTGGTCGGTCCCGTCAGTAGATCCTGAACTGCCACATGTACATAATAATTATTACAAATTTATCCTACTCCGTTTGGGTATCATCAATTTCATAAATTATATCCATGAGATCGTCTCGTACGAGTGGATTATGTAGGGCGGTGAAGATTGAGTGTAGTAGATATTTGTAAAAGGTTTGTTTAAATGTATATATTTATATGTGCATTAAGGAGAAACAAGGGTGGTTTCAGATGTGGTTTATGTGTGGTTTTGGAAAACAAGGTGGTTTTGTTGAGAAACGCTGTCTAACTGTGATAGGTTAAAAGGGCTTTAAAGGTTGCTGTCCCACGCAACTGTTTGTACTGAGTGCATTGTTGGTTGTACTCTCAGATGTCAGATTCTTGTTTCCCTCTTTTTAGGCTATACACTAGCTCCAGCTGCTCCGGGGTACTAGAGGAAAATTATTCGAATATAATATCATATGTTTGTGTGATGTTGAGATTTTATAAAACCATGATATACATGATCAACTCTATCTACGTAGAGGTAGAGTTGTCAAAATTAACTCGATCTAGTGATAGGTCAGGTTGTGATACTATAAGTCCGAAAAGAGTCGGGATTATTTGGCTTGAACCATTAGGCCCAAAATTCATGGGTTGGGTCTGATCTGGTCTAACCTGATTTTTTTTCTTCTCTCTCTCTCTCTCTCTCTCTCTCTCTCTTAATGGGCTTGCACCGACCCAGACCCATTTAACAACTCTAAATCTAATGGTAGCAATTGGGGTTATCATATTGGATTCGTCTTTGGTTTTGGATAGATTACGTATCTCTCATTAACTTTAAGTTGGGTTCGTGTTGTTGTTAGAGATTGACACCCCTTAAAATCTCCTTAAATTTTTTTGTAATAAAGAGAATTTTTACTATTTCATACTATTTTAATTTGTTTTCAGATAAACAAATTACGTAATTTTATTAGATAATATAATAGTTATAATAATTTGTTGAGAATCTTCCCACAAAATTTAATAATTATATAAAATAATTATATATTTGTGTCGATATATTTCCAAATTAAATTGCGTATTATACTGATGATTTTTGTTGAATAACTGATCTAATTAATCAAGCTATTTTCATATTGTTTCATATATAATATCTGAAATATAAATTTTAAATACTAGTTAATTGTTCTGGAATATTCTTGAATCTTGACAATGACAAAATATTGTTTTTATTGAATTATTGTATAATTCAAAAATTCAAATCAAAACCATTATTGCGGCAGTCTTACAAAATAATTAAACTATTAGTACGGCTCTTTGTTATTGATTTTTTTTTTTATAACTCGCTTCCAGGCTTACGCCGACTATGCTGAGGACAACGGCTTTCGGCTCCTCATTGCTTCAGCCGCCAAGGTAAACCGCGGATGTGCACGCATCGCCGTTGTTCTAACGGTCTCGCGCGCGTACAACCGAGATCCTCCCAAGTAAAGAGAACAATTATATTCGACCCCCAATCTACTAATAACGATCTCTCCCGAATCGAACCCACACGGATGCTATTCAAGATGAGTTCCCACCAAATCTTCACTACCGCATATGCCCCGGAGCAATTTGATGGAGTAGGGATATAAACCCCGACCTCCACCCCACAAACAATTTGATGGAGCAGGGATTTGAACCCCTGACCTCCATCCCACAATTGCTTGTGGTGGCCAGGTGGGCTAAACCACCTGATTATTTGATTTATTATATAACTAGCTAGCATACTGTAGTAGTTTGAAATCAAATGAGTTTTACTTATAATTTAGTGCTTATGTTAATTAGTTTTACTATTTAATTATGATTTATTGTAAATTTAACTTTACTATTAACTTATATATATATATATAATATATTGTGAGTTGTGTTTATTATTAATTATTTAATAGTGTCTTTATTCATGTTTGGTCTACTTATTATTAACTAATTAACTGGTAAAGGCGTTATTAATTAATTTAAGTGTGTATCTTAAACAACAAGATCATATGAACAATTTTTTATGATTTGATTGAGTGGATGACTAATCGTCCATCATCATTGGATTTCAGTTTTTTCTCTTTTTGCTATTTTATCCATCATCATATCTATTATCATATAATAAAATGAAATTGAATTAATAGAATTTATGAAATGAGTTGAAGTTGTTGCACACTTGCACTGGTCTTGTTATCGTTACAACATAAAATAAAAATTGTAGCATTTTTCCATACAAGACACGTGTAACACGAGTCTGTAGACTGTAATATATGTAACATTTTTGTTTATATTATAATATATGCAACATTTTTGTGCCACTTTATTAATTTATTTTGTAACAATTTTAAATAACACTTTTAAGTATCACTTTTTGTTATTTGTTTTTTGTAACACATGTAGATTTCAGTGTAATTAAACGACACTTTAAATAACACTATATTTAATTAATTGTAATATATTTTTGGCTATATTTTGGAGCTAAAAATTAAGTAGCTTTTAAAAAATAATGTGAACGATTTATTTAGCTAATTGATACCGCAAAATTATGTGAGACAAAAGCATTATTTTTTTCTTAATTTTGGTTTTCTTTTTACAAAATTTTAGTAATATTAAACTACAAATATTAATAAATGCTAATTTTCATAGAGTTTTACCCTTTCTCTTGCCTCTTTTTTGTATACGAGATTTTAGTTAGTTTATTTATTGCATTAACATAATTTCAAATTTCATAAATGAAACATACTTATTTGTTAATTAATAACTTATTGGTATTAATTCTATTATATGGAGAGTGTATAATACACATACACACACACACACACACACATATATATATATATATATATATATATATGACATAATCAATTAGTAAGTGTTGTATGACATTACACGTGTAGGTTCCAAAGGGGTGAGTAGTAAGGTTTAGAAGGGGGGTTGGATAAACCTTACCAAATTTTTGATTTAGTCATTTTAAATGATTTTCAGAGTTAACTCAAATCAGCTAAGTCCTTGAGGGAGAGCTAGGTTGGCTTACTTCAGCAAAGTTACCCACTCAATAAACTCGACTGAGTTGTTGATAGTATAACTCAGCTGAGATCAACTAACACTTAAATTCACAGTTGATTTGGTTTTTGTTCAGCGAAAGACTTTTTACCCTTAATGTTTTAAACTTATTTTTCAACAGTTGTTTTTAGCAAAGGTTATTATCAGTTGAGTTGCACAATTATAACTTAGCAGCATATATATATAATATGCGAGAAATTAAAATGTTGTAAGTAAATAAGACACAAGCAGTTTAAAGTGGTTCGAGGATGGGCTAATATGTCCATTGAAGAGATAGACATATATTTAAAATTCCACTCGTAGGTTGTTGGGATGTCTTGTCCTTGTTCTGCAGCTTGTGATAGTGACATTTCCTCATTTTAATGAGGTGTGCAACTTAGGTTCTGACACATGCTCAGTGCTTCCCATTGGTTTATTTTATTTGCACGCTTCTGGGATGAGCACTTTTAGACATTTCAGCATGGACATATTACTATAATAAGTAATGTCCTTGACTTTTGTGCAACAGATTTATCACAATCGACTTGACTTGACAGTTGCTTTACCCCTCTGACTTGAGTCGGCTCCAACCTTTTGGGAATGACTCAACTGTCTGACAGTTGACGAACTTAGTTTTCAATTGACATGACTATTACTTTTTCATCCTTTACTCAGCTGTCTCACAGCTAGGTCTTCTCTTCAGTCGAGTCTGTAAGTTTCAACTTGACTTCACACAGCTGACATTCAGCTGAGTTTTCTCTTTAATCTTCATTAGACTCTTGTGAACTTCAACTTAGCTGACTCCAACTCAGCTAATGCAGTCCTTTCTATTACAAGTTGAATTTCAAAGAAAATGGGGTGCCAACTTCCTATTCTAAGTTTTACATGGTATCGTCAAAATCTAAACATAAATTTTCCTCACAATTTCCCCCTTTTTGATGATGCAAAACTTAAATAATTACAACAAAATAAGCAGTGTAGTAACAAATAATGTATGTGTAGAATATGTCAATTTTATTGATCATATCATTCTCGTACTTTACAAATGCACTTTACAAAGTTGTTTACAAAGTATACCATATACATTGTATCGAGCTATACTATCTATTACAACTGTATCAGAGCATATTATAGAGCTAAAATACAACAGATGTTAGAGCAATATGATATTACAAGAGTACTTACAATTTTTGTATTTACAGTTAAGTAAAATACACTGAAGGGGTTTTAGCCGTCTTCAATGCCTCGTCTGCTTCCTTTTTCTCTCATATTCTTCAGCTCTCTTCCACTTTCTTTCTTCTTCTTTCCCTTTTCTCTCCCCATAAGTTCTTTTGGCAGCAGAGTCCTCCTTTCGCTGCCTTTCTTTCCATTCTCAATTTACTCTCTCGTTTTCAGCTTCTTGTCTTCTTCTAGCCTCCTCATTCGTGTGCTCCACCACCCAAGTAGTTGATTCCTTTCTTTTGTGGATCAACCTACCTTACATCTTTAGGTCTTGGATGTGGTGGAGTACATCTGTCTCTTCCACCACTTCCAAACATTCCCCTTTCTTGATGAGCGACACAGTTCCTCCTCTAGGAGTGTACTATATAGGAGTCTTCCTAGTCGACTGACTACTAGAACTATGCTGCTTCTCAACTAATTTGCATAAATCGAGTCATTTTTCGGAATACAAGTCCCACGCCTGTGGTAGAGTCATGTTCTTGAAGTAGCCTTCAACCTCTAGAGTTTGAAATTCCTCTAGTGATCTAGGTTCAGATCATGCATCAGGCATTGTGATTTCTCGAGGGGGTCTTATAGCTGGGGAATCGTTTAACAAACCAGCTGGGGGGCCTTCAAACCTTATTTTTATATTTTTTATCCTCTCAAAGTGCTTCTCAACTACCTTGTCAAACTCAGCTTCAATGGCTTTTCTTGATTGTTTGACTGTCATTTCAGCTTTCTCTTCTACGGTCAGCTCTTTTGGTAGTTTGCTGAGAACTGGGGTTGTTACTTCACTCTGTTGTGGGGTCTTAGCAAACCTTCCCCCCTGCTTGCTTCCCCTTTTACTCATTCATTATCGCTCCGCTGCCTTTCTTTCATTTCTTCTTCCCTTTTTTTTGGCATGATCACCAAGGGGTAGAGCCAAGTTAGGGAATATCCCACCGAGGAGTAGATCAGTCTTGTTATTTGTCTTGGAGTATGCTGTTCTGAATTTTGATCTCAAGGCCTTGGACTCAGCTACCATCAGCTTCATTTCAGTCGGGAGCACTTTTATCTGTTGTTTAACATTGGCCTCCATTCTTTGAATTTCTAATTTATGCTGAGCCTTGAGCAACTCCATGTCAGTTTTAAATGATTCATCCATCCTAAACATGTGGTCCATTTGCCGTTGCTGGAACTTGGCATTATCTAAGCTCCAAATCACCATTTTTGCGAATAGAGATTTAAAGTAGGTGACATGCTCGCGCCTCAATGCCTTTATCTGTCTAATCCATTATCTGATCTTGAACACTATGCCTCGGTTATCTCCAGTGACAGTAGCATCTCTGTTGTCTAGCCGTTGGTCAAATGCTGCAAAACCATGCTCCATATTTTCTATCTCAGCACAGATGGCTTTGAAGGCTTTATGAAAGTCGGCTACATCAACGGATTATTCCTCTAGCTATACATCATCGAAATCAAATCCAATCGGCTCCATAGTGGTCTCAGTTGAAGTTCCAATTTCTTCTGGAGAGACTTGGACATTGTATCTAGCACGTTCTATGACTGACTCAACTTTGAAGGGTATGTGAGCTTCAAATGAAAAGTACTTAGGGAAAATAGGAATCTCCACGTCCTCAACCTGTGGAGCTTTTCCCTTCTGTTTCAAAATTGTTTCAGCTCTATGTGCCTCAGTTGTTTCAGTGTCATCGTCAGTTTGAGCAACTGTGTTAGACTGCTGAGCTGACTGATCCTCAGTTGTCTTAACAATTTCTTCCTGTTGAGTTGTTTGGTCCTTGACTGACTTATCAGCTTCATTGGAGGGTGATGGTGCCACTGGGGGTGGGCCATCGACCAAAGTGAATTTCATTGGAGTAGCCTTATCACTAGCTTGACTCATCTCTGTCTATGTCTCCTCATCAACTTTGTCCTTATTAGATTTATCAACGGGGTTGGACTCAACTTCATTTTCAGATTCCAGGAACTCAGTATCAACGTTCTCCTAATAATCGTGAAGGGCACTAATCTTTTCTTCCTCAGTAACCTCGTCATGAGGGGAAGGCACATCCTCAACTATTTTCTTACCTAGGGAAGTCTCAACCTCCTCCAGGCCTTCAGTACCCTCAACAGTTTCAACCGCTGATGGGCCTTGTACATTTCCTTTTGTAGTCTCAACTTTAGCAAGGTCTCCAGCAGTTATCCCTTCAGCAGACGAAGCTGCTTTAGGGTCTTCAGTGGCATCCTTCGGAGTCTTAACTCCTTGGATTGCACTTTCAGGGCCAAGATTCTTAACTCCCATGGCTTCACTTCCATCATTTGCCTTAGCTGCATCAGCAACGTCATCGGCCTGCATGGTAGCTGAAGTTTCAGCTGAGACAGTCTGAACCATCTGAGCTTCGTCAACCTCAGTTTGCTGAACTGAAGCATTCTCACCATCACCTCCTAACTCCTTTTGTGGTTGGTCTCCCACAGCCTCCTCCGACCTAGCTGTGGTGGTTTGAGTTTCCCCCTCAGCCGGTGCACCAGCTGAGTCTTGAGCAATGAGGTTACTGAAAACCTGAGACCCAACTGTTTGTCCAATTGAGTGTTCAGCTGTTAGGGCAGGTGTCCCCATACCTTCTGCAGGGAATGGCTTAGCTAAGGTTCCTGTGTCATCACCATCCTTAGAGTGCACAAGAGAGGTGGTTGCTTGAATATTTTTCACCATCTCCATTATGTCAGGGCTAGTGGTAATCATGATAGATGAAGATTCCCTAGGGCCCCTATTCAGTTGTTGCTCGTGCATCTCCTTAGATTCCCTTATTGCTTACTGGAACCCAGTTTTCTTGACTGCAACAGTAGGGTTGATCTCCTCAGTATCATTGTCACTGCTGTCAACTGACTTCAGGGCATGTTCAGGTGCATCTATGAAGGCACATGAATGAGGCTTCTTCGACTCTGCGATAGCCTTGGCCTTCTCAATAGCTTTCAACTTCTCATCATCCTTCTTTTAATAAAGGGTGGTTGTGCACAAATCAGGGTTAAGAGCGGAGCTAACTGATATATTTCCCATAAAGTTCATGAGCTCTTCTTCTTCCTCTACAAACTCAGGCCTCTGGAATTGTTATCTGGCATAACTCAGTTTCCAATGCCTCTAGATCCTAAGTTATTCTTGAATATCCGGGTAGACAGGAGACAACATTTTGAGGTCGTCATCCTCCTCCAGAATGGGTGCAAGTGGAGCATGTTCCTCCTCAAGTGTTCGGCATCGGTTTGAGAGGACTGAACAACTAACTCTTCAGACGAGTCAGATGTGTCTGCTTCATGTTCTTCAGCTGTTTCCTGAACAACTAACTCTTATTCAGTTTGTTGACCCTCGTAAGCAAACTCCTCCACTTCAGTGGTGATTACTTCACCATCTGCAACTTCTTTAGACTGCTCTTCCTAAGCTTCAATAGTCTCCTTTGCTGGTTGAGTGCCCGATTTAGTTGGCTTCTCAAGTTTTGATCTTTTGAACAATCTTCTTCTTTTGGTTGGAACCAGAGGGACTTTTGGCTCCATATCTTCAGGCTCATCAAAGGTAAAAGCCTTTTCGCATATCTTCTGCTTCTTGGACGCAGCAGCCTCTCTAGGTACATCAATGCATTTTTTCTTCACGACTTGAGAAGGTACAAGAGTTCCTTCTCAGTCTTGGCTGCTAGGGCAGGGGACGGTTCTGGGACGGCTACATGGGCAGATGTTTTCTCTGAAATGGCTGCAGGGGTAGGTGATTTCTTTGTTGTAGCAGTTCTCTTCTTCTTTTGAATCGGCGAATCGGCTTCGGAGAAGGAGCTGGGGTGGTTGCAGCAGTGTCCTCAGGGCAGCTGACTCACCTTCACTGGTGTCAGCTCTTCTAGCATGAGCTTGCCTCTGAGCTCCAGAAAGGTTAGCTTTAAATATCCTCTTGCTAACATGGAAAGGTTTCCCATGCATGAGTGGAATCCTTTTCATATGGCCAATGACCAGGCCATATCCCAAACGAGCTCAAAAATAGACCATCATCTTTTATCTTCTTATTCATGATATTCTGGCAGATTCGGTTGAAGATAAACTCAGGCCAGTTCACCTTCTTCTCTTCCAGGATAGCAACCATAACAATCAGCTACGTTCTAGACAACTGATTGAAGCTGCCGAATTTCATGTTCATGCACTTGGACACAATGTCCATCAACTTGTGATAGTCATCTTTGATCAACGACTTCTTGGCTATGTAAATGGCCTTAGCAGCAGACTCTGGCTTGGCAATGTCCTTCCATGCCCAACCAGGTTCACGTCTTTTTCAGCAATGTCCTTCATTCCTACTGAAGGCAGGTAACAGTGTTCAACTAAGTCCGCAATAGTAATCTTGATGTCCTTGTTGTGATCGAAGACCTTATCTCTCCATCGTGAACCTCAACGTTCACGTAGAACATAGCAATTTATTCAAGATAAGTGTGTGAGTATTCCATGGTGAGAAATCCTTTAAGGACATATTTCTCCAATTTTGCAGCAATCTTCCGAACCAGGGCTTTGTCAACTCCTTGTTTCACCATTCCTTCAAAATCCACGTTGAGCCTGAGTGGATCTTCTCAGCCAACTTGACAAAATCGTAGCACTCATTTCTCTAAAAATAACTGGTGAAAAACTTGTAGAACAGACACTTTAAGAACTAGGGTTTTACTTGCTTTGTAGAGAGAAACTTGAACTTTCTTGCTGGAGAAGAGAGTATTATGAGGAGAGAGAAAAGTGAATTTGGTATATAAGGGACGTGAGAGGATGGTTTTTGGAATTTAAAAAGGTTGATCAAGATCAACTGTCAAGGTTAAATATTTGAAACCGCATTAATTTCTCTGCATTAAATGCATCAACATTTATATCCAATCATAGGCTAAATGTGTACAAGCTTTACCCTGACACCATAATTACGTTGATGTAATGCCCAAAAATATTTTCGCTCGCAGAAAATGATTGCGTTTTGTCACTTAGCTCATTAATAACTCAACAATCTTCCAAAAGTGACTCAACTCTGCTTCTCTCTCTTCACATGATGATCACTCAGCTGCCAGCTAACTCGATACAGCTTATTTCCCATCCTGGCTGTTTCACTTGCCTGGAAAGTGAAAGTTTGCATATTTTTATTTCTCTCTTCTTTGACTCTGCTGATTGAGTCTTCTGAGTCTCCTAACTCAGCTCAATCAAACCTTGATTCACATAAAGACTTAGTGAATATGTCAGCTAACTGCTTATCAGTTGAGATATATTCCAAAGTGATGTCATTCTTCTCAACATGATCTCTTATAAAATGATATCTGACATCAATGTGCTTTGTTCTTGAATGCAATACTGGATTCTGAGTGATTGCAATAACACTTGTATTATCACACATGATTAGAATTTCTTTTTCTTCTATAACACAGTCTCTCAGTTGTTGCCTCATCCATAGGACTTGGGCACAACAGCTGCCTGTAGTTGTGTACTCTGCTTCAACTGTCGATGTAGCTATTGAATTTTATTTCTTGCTGAACTAAGAAACCAATCTATTTCCAAGCATTTGATAAATACTTGATGTACTCTTCATGTCCACTCTACATCCACCATAGTCTGAGTTTGGGTAGTCTACTAGCTTGAATCCTCCATCCTTTGGATATCATAAGCCAACTTCTTGGCATCCCTTCAAATACCTTAGGATTCTCTTGGTTGCAGTCATATGACTCTCTTTTGGTGCCGATTGAAATCTAGCACATACACCTACAACAAAGTGATGTCTGGCCTTCTTGCTGTTAAATATAACAATGATCCAATGAGAGCTCTATATCTGGTTTGATCAACAGATTTGTCATCTACATCCATACCCATCTTAACTGAAGTGTTCATTGGGATCTTCACAGATGACTTTACTTCTATACCAAATTTCTTCATCAAATATCTGGTATATTTGGTTTGACTTATGAAGGTTCCATCCTTCATTTTGCTTCACTTGAAGACCTAGGAAGAAAGTCAGCTCTCCTATCATGCTCATTCCAAACTTCTCTTGCATGAGGTTTGGAAACTTGTCACACATCTCTTTATTTATGGATCCAAATATGATATCATTCACATAGATTTGAACAAGTAGTATACTCTCCCCATCTTGAATTCTGAAGAGTGTTCGGTCAACTCTCCATTGTCAATTAAAAATTGTGACAATGTGTCATACTAGGCTTTTGGTGCTTGTTTCAGTCCATACAGTGCTTTCTTGAGCTTGTAGACTTTATCTCCAATAGTTTTCTGCTCAAAACCTGGTGGTTGTTCAACATAGACTTCTTCTTCCAAAAGTCCATTTAAAAATGCACTATTCATATCCATTTGATACACAGTGAAGTTCTTGTGTGAAGCATCAACAAGAAACATCCTTATTACTTCCAATCTGGCAACAAGAGCAAAGGTTTTATCAAAATCCATTCATTCCTCTTGACAATACCCTTTAGCTACCAATCTTGCTTTGTTTCTTACTACAGATCTTTTCTCATTCATCTTGTTTCTGAATACCCACTTTGTACTAATAACATTTTGGTGGGTAGGCCTTTGAACTAATTCCCATACTTTGTTCCTTTCAAACTGATTCAGCTCTTCCTGCATAGCCTGAATCCAATGTGTATCATCCAAGGCTTGAGATACATCTTTGGGTTCTATCTGTAAAATGAAACAAGTAAACATGGATTCATATTGAGCTCTGGATCTGGTTCTTACTCCATCTCTAACATCTCCAATAATTAGCTCAGGTGGATGGTCTCTCAACCATCTCACAACTGGTTGAAATAAGTCTATTGGATTCAACCGTCTCGCAGCTAAGTTGTCTTGAAAAGCTTCTTCATCATCATTCAACTGCATACCTTCCAGCTGTCTCTAAGATTCAGCTCTCTCATCTTCTTCAGTATTGAGTGCTCTCACATCTGCATCAACATAGGGACTCTTCTGCGTAGTTGGTTGATTTTTCTTCTTAGCTAACTCATCTATGTCTTCTCCACTTACATTAGGTTCATCAAACACCACATGGATAGACTCTTTTGTGACCATAGTTCTTTTGTTCAACACTCTATAAGCTTTACTTTCAGCTGGGTATCCTAAAAAGATACATTCGTCAGCTTTAACATTAAAAGCTTTTAAGTTGTCTTTGCCATTATTGTGGATGAAGTACTTACATCCAAAGATCTTGAAATATCCAACATTTGGCTTCCTCCATGTCCAAATTTCATTGGGATTTTGGGACTATTGCTTGTTAATCATACACCTATTCTGAGTGTAACAAGCAGTTGATGGCTTCAACCCAAAATCTCTTAGGCAATGCAGCTTCAGCTAACATTGTCCTTGTAACTTCCTTGAGAGTTCTATTCCTTCTTTCAGCTACTCCATTCTGCTGTGGAGTTCTTGCAGCTGATAACTCATGAACAATACCATTTTTAACACAATACTGAGTTATAATCCCATTGGCAAACTCAGTTCCCCTGTCAGATCTTATCTTAATAATGGTTTGACTCTTCTCATTTTGAACTCTTCTCATCAACTGAGGCAATTTATGCAATGTTTCATTCTTTTTACACATGAATTAATAATCCACATATATCTTGAATAATCATCCACCACCACTAAGGTGTATTTATTTCCACTGATGTTGGTTGGTTCAACAGGACCAAATAAGTCCATGTGCAACAAATGCAATATCCTTGTTGAAGAAGGATTTAACTTGTCCTTGAAGGATGATTTGATTTGCTTTCCCATCTGACATGCATCACAAATGCTTTCCTTCTTGGACCTGAGTCTAAGAAATCCTTCCACAAGATTACTCCTTACAAGATTATTAATTGTCTTGAAGTTCAGGTGACTCAGCTTCTTGTGCCAAAAATCAATTTGATTCGGCTGTACTCTTTACTAGCAGACATGTGATTGGTGTGGCAGTTGACCAATCCACTACATACGTGTTTTTCTGCCTTGTTCCTTGAAGAATAATTTCATTTTATTCATCATCTTTGATTTGGAAAACTCCCATGTTGAATCCCACATTGTAACCTTTGTTACAGAGTTGGCTGATGCTTAGCAGATTGAAATTGAGACCTTCAGCATATGCAACATCGGTGATCTACAATCCATTTTTCCTTATGGATCATGTGCCTTTGATTTCCCCTAGAGCTTTATTTTCTCCAAATATGACTTTTGCACCTCTGATTTCCTTGAACTTTGATAGATTTCTCTTGTTCCATGCCATATGTCTGGAACAACCACTATCCATGTACTAGGTTTCTTGGCACTTAGCTGCTCATTGAACCTGCAATCAAGGAAATTAGTTTTTAGGCACCCATACTTGCTTGGGTCTTGAGGGGTTAGTGTTATAAGATGTTACAACCAATCTATAGCCAGATGATCTGACTTTAAGACATTGCCATCTATCAGTTCCATAATCATAGTACACATTAGCAAATTGCTTGGGGGTTTTAGGATCATACAACTGTCTCTTTTGTCTATATGCATATGTATTTGTTTGAACATTTTCTTTCTTGGGGTAATAGTGGAATTTTTGTGCTTGATGGGTTTTGTACATGGGTGCATATATGTGCTGATGATAACTCTTTTGCCTTGGGAATGACATGTGATAAGGTTGAGGTCTTTGCTATTTTGGCTTGTATCTCATACGTCTTGGCTGATATCTCACTTGATTATTTCAATCAGCTTGGTTTGGATAGTTTCTGACATTCCCATCATATGATTTTTTTTGCTGAAATCTCTGGGGCTGTTGGTAGCTCTGTTTAGCTTTCACAGAGTATTTTCTGTTTGGAGTTTGCTAATGGACTTTTTTGAATTTGATTTCAGCTGTCCTTTCAGCATACTCACTGGCTTCTTGCCTTTACCCTTATATCCAAGGCCAGTATGGTTGTGATTGTGTTTTTTGTGTGGGTGTTGGTGCAATATTTGGTGTTTTGGATTTTTGGACTCATTTATTACTTGAGGATCCTTTTTCCAAAATCATTCTTGGAGCTTGAGCATGCACAAAGAAATTGAATCATATGCCTGTCTTATCTCCACACTCTTTTTAAGTCATTATAAGTTCATCCAATGATTTATATGTCTTTGTAAATGAAGCAATCACATTTTTAAGATCATTTTTTCTCTTTTCTGTAGCAGCTAACTCTACTTGTATCTTGGCAATTTCAGCCTTCAGAATTGTATTCTCATCAGCTATGTGACTTAGAGTACTCAACTCTTTAGTCAGTTGTGAGTTTTGACATTTAAGATGGCTACTTTCCTCATTTAATAGTGTGTGTGTGTGAGGTTTTGATATGCTCAAAGTCTTTCATTATTTTGCCAATTGAATCATAAAGATCTATGGGTGATGAAGTGTTTGTGTCACAATCATTATCACTAGAATCTAAATGAGATGAGTTAAAGTGTACCTCATCTTCTTGATCTTTTGGATCTTGTTCTTTGGCAAATGAGGCAGATCATAGCCTCTTCCTCAGTATCACTGGAGTAGTCTGTTTCATTACTATCTGAGTATGTTGGTTCCTTGCACTTGGTTGGTCCAGCTGTCTCAGCAGCCAACATGTCTTTATTCATTTCTTGTCTTCTTTCTCTGAAGACTCTTATATCCTATTCATTTCTATATTTGTTGACTGGGTGATAAGAATAGCCAACAACAAAATGTCCTGGTTGTCTGCAATTCCAACACAGGTTTTTAGCTCTCTGCGAGTCAACTCTCTCAGCCCTCTGATTATCAGCTCTCTGATATTCAGTTCTTGATGTTCAACTCTCTTAGGTGGTCTATCCTCCCTTTGCTTTGGAGGGTGTTGATTGTCTTCTTGAGGATTCACCCTTGTTTCTTTTGTAGTTCTTATTTAAGAATTTGTTGAACCTTTTTACCATTATGGCAATTTCCTCTTGGTCTATTGTTTCCTATGGCTCAACTTTCTTCCCTTCACTGGCTATCAGTGCAGCTGTCTTGGGCACACCTGTTTCTTGTTGCTCCTTTCTTCTCAGCTCAAACTCATATGCTTTGAGGTCTGAGAATAGCTCATGATTTGATGTTTTGGAGAGGTCCATGGAATGTCTCAAAGCCATGACCTTCATTTTCCACTCATCCGAGAGGATATTAGGATTTTCATACACATCTCCTTCGTGTGTACTCCTTTCCCCCAGTGAAAAAGCTCATTTGTGATTTCTGTAAATCGGCATCCAGCTGATCCAGACTTTCACCTGCAATCATTTTAAAATTTTCAAATTTTTGGACTGCAACTTCAAATTTATTTTCTTTGATTGTTCAGATCTTTCACAAATCAAAGTAAGTTTTTCCCAAATTTCTTTGGCTGTTTTGCAAGATTTGACTTTATTAAATTTGGTCTTATCCAAGGTTTTATAAAGAATATCCTTGGCAACATTATCAATATTGTATCTCTTTATGTCATCGTTGGTCCATTCACAACAATGTATTTCAACCATAGCAGGTCTGGGTTCTGCTGCAGCATCCTCTCCTTCAGCTGGAGGTGCTTTTCTTACAGCAGTGTTGACCTTTAGAATTTGCAGTGACCCATCCTCTATCACTAGCTACATATCATCATGCAAAGCTGATAGATGAGTCTGCATACAAATTTTGTAGTCATCAAACTCTTCCACAGTGAACATGGGAATGCGAGTTAGATTTGTTTCCATGATAATAACTTTGCTTTTGAAATAAAAGCTTTAAAAACTCAAATGTTGTTTTTTTTTATAAAAAAACTGAGATCTAGTTCAGTAGCTAGTGTGGAAGGCTCAATGGACCAACCGTTCTGATATCACTTGTAGGTCCCAATGGGTGAGTAGTAAGGTTTAGAAGGGGGATTCAATAAACCTTACCAAATTTTCGATTTAGTCCTTTTAAATGATTTTCAGAGTTAACTCAAATCAGCTAAGTCCTTGAGGGACAATTAGGTTGTCTTACTTTAGCAAAGTTACCCACTCAACAAATTCGACTGAGCTGTTGATAGTATAACTCAGTCGGGATCAGCTAACACTTCAATTCGCAATTGATTTGGTTTTTGTTCAGTGGAAGACTTTTCACTCTTAATGCTTTAAACTTGTTTTTCAACACTTGTTTTTAGCAAAGATTATTATCAGTTGAGTTGAACAATTATAACTTAGCAGCAGATATAAATAATATGCAAGAAATTAAAATGTTGTAAGTAAATAAGACACTAACAGTTTTATAGTGATTCAAGGATGGGGTAATTCCTCTAATCCACTCTTCTCCAACTCCTGGAGGAATCCACTAAGTAACAAATTGATTACAAAGCAGTGAAC
Source organism: Rehmannia glutinosa (assembly GCA_016081115.2). Classification (NCBI taxonomy): domain Eukaryota; kingdom Viridiplantae; phylum Streptophyta; class Magnoliopsida; order Lamiales; family Orobanchaceae; genus Rehmannia; species Rehmannia glutinosa. The sequence goes on along the minus strand of CM071934.1, from coordinate 100,253,908 downwards.
AGTCCGAGTCAGCCGTGATCACACAGCTGGCTGCTCCTAGGACTCATATTCTTCACAAAATAATTGTCTTGCTACTTCAGTTCCCTCGAACTCTTGGAATTGATCACCCAGCCTTCCAACGAGCCCAAAGCTTTTGGTTCGAACTTGAACCTTACTACTTCTCCTTCAACCTTGGAGAGTAGACCCTTTTTGTTCTTCAAACAGTTTCCTCTGCAACTTGATGAAGTATTCTTTCCTTCACTAAGCGTGTTGGATGAGTTCCTTCTATATTAGGCTTGAGGATTATCTTTAAAAGCTTGAGAGTATTTGTAGGTTTGCTTGAATGCTTGTATGCTTATAAATTCGTAATTGGTCACTTTTTCTCACTTGCTTCCTCAGCCTTTTATAGTGAAGATTCGAAAATATGTCCGTTGAAGAGATAAACATATATTTCAAATTCCATTCGTAGGTTGTTGGCATGTCTTGTCCTTGTTCTGCAGCTTGTGATGGTGACATTTTCTCATTTTAATGAGGTGTGCAGCTTTTTAGGTCCTGACACACGATCAATGCTTCCCATTGGTTTATTATATTTGCACGCGTCTGGGATGTGCACTTTTAGCAGTGTTCTAAAAAGCGCTAAGCGCTAGTCGGGCGGCAAACTAGGGCCTAGCGCTTAGGCAGAGCCTGGGTGGGGTTAAGCAGGACTTGGTCAGGGTTAGGCGGGAGCCTAATCGGAAGAATAACGTAGACGGACAAGTGGGGCCTAGGCGGGGACTAATCGGAGCTAGGCGAGGATTTTTAGAATAGTTACTTTTAGACATTGCAGCATGGACGTATTACTATAATAAGTAATGTCATTGACTTTTGTGCAACGGATTTATCACAGTCGACTTGACTTGACAACTGCTTTACCCCTTTGACTTGAGTCAGCTCCAACTTTTGGGAATGACTCAACTGTCTGACAGTTGACAGACTTAGCTTTCAATTGACTTGACTGTTACTTCTTCATCCTTTACTCAATTGTCTCACAACTAGGTCTTCTCTTCAGTCGAGTCTGTAAGTTTTAACTTGACTTCACACAGCTGACATTCAACTGGGTTTCCTCTTTAATCTTCAGTAGACTCTTGTGAATTTCAACTTAGCTGACTCCAACTCAGCTAATGCAGTCCTATCTATTACAAGTTGAATTACAAAGAAAATAGGGTGCCAACTACCTATTCTAAGTTTTACATGGTATCATCAATGTTATCTCTTGGTACGGTGATTGAACTTCACTTGGCTACACCAACCTCTTCTAAGGATTGGTGGTATGATTCTCAGCCATTTATGTGTGCAATTACAAGGAATAATTCAAAAATTACGAAATTCTGGATGGTCAAAAAATTGTGATGGCTAATAGTGTGAGGGCCATAGTGCTTGGAAAGGGAGATGTTCATTTGAATTTCACATCCGGCAAGAAAATGGTTCTCACTATGTGCTTCATGTTCAATATGTTGTAAAGAACCTTGTCTCTGTGGATATTCTTAATAAGAAGGGTCTGAAAGTTGTAATAGAATCTAATAAATGCAATCTTGTCTAAGAATAGTGTATTTGTAGGAAAAGGGTACTCTTGTAATGGTTTGTTTAAGCTAAGTATCAATAAAGTGAATGATATTTCTGTTTATCTGATTGACTCTTCTTATTCTTTGTGGCATGGTATATTAGCACATGTTAGTAATAAAGTTATTAGTTACATGTCTAAAAATAGATTCATTTCCTGTAACGACTATGTGAATAAGAAGTGTGAAATTTGTGTGGAAGCAAAAATTACAAGATTACCTTTTCCTAAAGTTGAAAGACACACTCAGTTGCTTGATCTTGTGCATTCGAATGTGTGTGAACATAATAGTTTTCTAATAAGAGGTGATAATAAATACTTTTTATTACTTTCATTGATGGTTGCTCTAGATTTGTGAATGTTTATTTGATGAAAGCTAACGATGAAATATTTGGCATGTTTAAAGCTTATAAATCTCTTGTAGAAAACCAATTAAGTAGAAAAATCAGAACTTTGAGAGTGATAGATGTGGTGAATACTTTTCTGGTGAATTTTCTAAATTCTCTAAAGATACTGGCGTTGTACACCAATCTAGTGTTCTATATGCACCACATCAAAATGGTTTGGCTTAAAGAAATAATAGAACATTACAAGACATGGTGCATTCCATGCTCTTAAGTTTTGCCAACAATTTGTGGGGTGAAGCTTTGTTGGCCGCATGTCATGTACATAATCGGGTTCTTTCGTTAAGACTAAAGTGTCCCCATATTACTTATGGAAACAATGAAAGAAAAACTTATCTTACTTAAAAGTTTGATGTTGTATAGACTATTATAGAGTCCCGGACAATAAAAGAACCAAATTAGGACCTAGAGCGCTTAAAAGTGTATTTGTTGGCTATCTTGAAAATTCTAAAGCTTATAGATTGCTAGATCTTGTATCTAAGGTAATAGTTGAGTCACGGGATGTTGAATTTTTGAGGATAAGTTTCTCAAAAATTCAATGATGAATATGGATCCATCACAAGCCTAATTCATCTCAAACTGCAGCTTCTAGTGAACCTAAAAGGAAAGAAATTGACACTTCTATTGAACCTAGGAGAAGTCAAAGACAAAGAAAGGAAAAAGAACTTTCTTCTGATTTTAAATCCTCACAAGGTATAGTATTCCTTGTGGAAAGTAATATGAACTCTATACTTAATAAAACACCTATTTTATTTAGTGTAGAAGATGATCCTAAATCATTTAGTGAGGCTATGAAGTCTAGAGATGCTGCATTTTATAATGAGACGGTACATGACGAGATGGACTCAATATTGTCTAACAATACTTGGGTTCTAGTTGATTTACCTCAAGGTTCTAAACCAATAGGCTACAAATGGGTATTTTGTAAGTGTAGGTCCCAAGGGGTGTGAGTGTAAGGTTTAGAAGGGGGGGTTGAATAAACCTTACCAACTTTTCGATTTAGTCCTTTTTAAAGTTCGAGTTGATACTACACACAGTGTGTCCTTGGTGGACAGCCAATTTAGTTGACCAAGAGAGTTAGTCACTCAACAGACTCAACCGAGCTGTTGATAGAATAACTCAAATTTAAAGATCAATTAGCTCAACTCGTAGTTTGTTTTCATTGAAGACTTAACACCCTAAATTATGGTTAAGCAATGATTTAATACTTGGTTTTAGTACTTAGAGATTATCAAGTGGATAGCAAATTTATCAACAGAGTTAAACAAATAAGATGCGAGAATTAAAGTCTTTGAAATGTAAATGACACGATAAGTTTTTATAGAGGTTCGAAGATGGGGTAATTCTTCTACTCCTCTCTTCTCCAACTCCCGGAGGAATCCACTAGGTATTGATCGGATACAAAGTGGTAATAGTCCGGATACAAGTCTTGATCACACACCGTGACTTGATCCTTTGGGACTCGATCGAGATGCGCTTGATCACTCACTTCTCGTGCGACTCGGCCTTCTTCACAGGCGGTGCCTTTACTACTACACCCACTTGCTCAAGCTCTTTGGATTTGATCACGAAGCCCTCCAAAAACTCGAGACTGGTTCGACCTTGAACCTTTCTACAATCCTTTGTGGAATGTAGACCCCTTTTTCTTCAAAGGTTTCCTCTTCAACTGATTGAAGTTATCTTTCCTTCACAGGTGAGTGTTGGATTGATGTGCTTCGTAATGTAGGCTTGAGGATTAATCTTGAATGATTTGAGAATATTTCTGGTTACAATTCGAATGTTTTCTTGAATGTTCGTGGTTGGGTAACCTTCTCTCGTCATTCCTCGGCCTTTTATAGTGATCTTTCAAAAATCGCCCGTTGAAGAGATATGCTTATTTTTGAAAGTCACTTGTGGACGTTGGCTTGTCTTGTTGCGATCCTTGAAATTGCCACTTCCTCGTATGAATTGTTCTTGACTTTTCGTAGTTCGACACGGTGTAGTGCTTCCCATTGGTTTATTCCTCTTGCACGCTTCGGGGATCGAGCACTTCGAGAAAGGTAGCATGGAGATATTACTTGTTTAAGTAATTCTCTTGATTTACAAACGGATTTCTTTCGATTATCTCGCCTTAATCGCATTTCCTTGCTTTCCCCGGTGACTTAGAGTCGACCTTCCAATCATTTGATGACTCTCCTGTCACTTCGACTTGAGACTTGGCTATATTTAGATGACTTGACCGATACTCCACTCACCGCATCTAAGTTGTTCCTTCATCGAGTCCCCTGTCTTCTCTTCTTTGCCATACTCAAATGTCTTGCAAATGAGTCTTCCTTCTAGTCTTGATTGTCTTTTTGCATGTTTAGTCATAGCCGACTTAACTCACTTGACCAGCCCTATTTATTACAATACGATTCTGACAAAAAATGAGGTGCCAACTTCCTATTCTAAGTTTTACATGGCATTCATCAAAATCTAAACAATAAATTTCCCAACAATTTCCCCCTTTTTGATGATGCTAAAACTTAAAACATTCAAAATGTAAATAGCAAAGATACATACGATAGTGCATTCACATAGAATGTATGCATAGAATCAATCCTTTTATTGATCATAACATTCTTGTTCTTTTACACAATCATTTTTACAAGGTGTATCGAGCAAACATTTATGTCTACGCAAAAATAGAGAATTTACAAATGTATATCACAAAGACTTACATAAAGTGTATTTACATGGTAAAATACATGAAGGGGTGGACAAAGAACACTCCATCTCCTTCGCCGCTTCCTCCTTCTTTTTCTTCTTCTTCTTCAAAGATATTCTCGCTTCTTCTTCTTTTTCTCATCTCCAAATTTCTTCTTCTTCTTCTTCTTTTTTTCACATGCCTTCCGGCACTTCATCTCTTCTTAGTCTCTCTTGTCTATCCTCCCAAAGCTGAGTTTGTCTTTTATTTTCTTCTTCGATTCTTTTCACATACTCGGCATTGTTTTTAGCCACTTGCGATTGGCTACTTGGTCAAGACCACCCAAGATCCCTCCTTTCTTGCCTGGATCTATGTACTCAATGTTTTTGGGCGAGGTCTAGGTCCAAGCCTCTTGCTTCACCACCGCTTTTTCCTCTACCTCTCCTCCGGCGTGTATTGTATCTTTGGGGTCTTCTTTTTCCCAAATTGAGTGACTAGCGGAGTGACCAAAGAGTGATCGCTTGGTAGTCTGCTTTTTGTCGGCTTTCTTCACATAGCGTGAGACCCTTTTCCCAAGATAAGTCCCAAGCTTGAGCCATGGACATGTTTGCAAAGTATCCTTCGGATGCGGCGTTTTAAATTCATCAACTGATCTTAGCTCGGTTTCGGCATCGAGATGGCATAAGTGTCTCTGTCTTTGGAATGCCTCCATGTTGTTTCAAGATATTCATAACTCGGGCATCCATTCTTCCTTCCACTTCCTCCATTCCTGCTTCAATCGTCTTTCTCTTTTTCACCCATAGATATAGCAGAGTGTTGGAGTTGCGAGTCACTGGGAGTTTGTGCGATAATATCGGATGTGACAAGACCTTGTTGGGGGTTTGTGCAATCATCAAGGTCACATCTTTCGATCCTTCCCCCTCAACGACTTTGCTTTCTTTTGTTTTGACACTTCCTCACTGTCTTTCCCTTCACAGTTGCTCCTCCTTCTCAACATCGCTCTCTTTGCTTTTAGGTATTTCTCTTCCCCCTTTTTGGCATTATCAAAGGAGAGAGGAACCCCCGAAACATATCTTGCAAGGGAAGTCGAGTCTGCTGATAACCGAGTTACGCCTCGAGTCCGCTGCGGAGTATGCGGCGCGAAATTCGAGCGAGTAGCGTTGGACTCACTGAAATTAGCTTCATCTCACCATGAGAAGGCTGAATTTTCTATCCATGTTTTCTTCCAGACGTAGGAGGTCACTCTTATTTTGCTCACGCAGCAGCTTTATCTCAGCAGTGTGAGCTTCATGCATGTGCTCAATGTGTTCTCTCAATTTCGTCTTTGCATCGGCATTCTCATTTCGCCATACCAACGACTTGTTGAACAATGTCCTGAAGTATCTAGCTTGTTCCACACGCATTGTTTCTTCTTTGTTGCCACCATTCCCCGATTATGACTATTATGCCTCTCAAGTCGGCCAGTAAGGTTGGCATCTCTGTTGTCGATCTCATGTCCATAGAGGCACTGGTGCCTCTCCATCCGTTCCATTTCAAAGAAATAATGCTTTGAACACCTCCCGAACTTCGATTGTTCCTTCCGTTGCAGCTGACGGCCAAGCAGCATCAAAGTCATAGTCAGTTGGAACGATGGTATCTGATGGAATGACAGGATCTAGTCTGTGGAAGCGGGCGAGATCTCTCTCGACTCTTCAGGGAGGTCGGTACCTCCGAGAGAAGGGAAATGATTCTACAAAGGAATCATCACGGCCAACCGGGATTTGTTCAATGATGAGTGGTGCGCGTGAAGTTCCTTATGGAGTCGAACCTGCTGCGGCTTGGGAGCTGCGCAGATGGACTCTGTTTCACCGGGGGTCTTTTGTGAAGTGGACCCGACTTGCTTGCCGAGCCTCACTGTCTCAACAGCTTCGTCGGTCTCGATTGGTTTCTCCAATTGAGTGGATGGTCCTCGGCCTTATCGAGCGTCATCGGACGATGATGAGATTTCCATTGGTGGCTCATCATCAAAATTGAAAGTTTGACGAGTAGTCTTGAGGTCGACTTACTCGTGGTTGGAACATCCTCACCGAGTCTTTTGGATCTCACACGGGGGATGACTCGGCTTCTTTCGTCGCGCTTTCGATCCCGGAAAAGTTACATCGGGATTATCCTAGGAATCATGAAGTGCACTTATCTCCTTTTCTCGATGGATCAATGATAGCGGGAGGGATGTTCTCTACTTCAACTTCTTTTTACCCGGAAGTCTCAACCTCCCGTTGGCCTTCAATACCTCATGCGGTCTCAATCTGCAGCAAGGCCTTGACATCCCTTTCGGCAGTGTCGGTATCTGAGGGTCTTCTGCGGTGGCATCCATTGAGTCTCAACCCCATGGATTGCATTTTCATCGCCTGAGTGTTAACTCCTGGGCTGTTCCTTCCTGTGCCTCGATTGCATCAGCGATGTCATTAGCCTTCGTGAGTAGTTGGCACCTTAGCCGAGACAGTCTCAATCGTCTGAGCTTCGTTGATGGCAACTTGCGTGTACTTTGTGTTTGTTCCTTCTCCACTTCGCCTCCTAGATTCGTTGTGGAGTCATTTGCAGCATCCTCCGACCTTGCTGCAGGTGGAGGAGTTTCCCCTCGGTGGTGCACCAGTGAGTGACTTGGAATGGGGTCACTCGTCTCCAAACTCCCGGTGTTTCTACCGAGTGTTCAGCCGTTAGGGCGGTGGTAAGACACCTTCAATAGGGGTTGGCTCGACCGGGGTCCCCACTATCCCGGTTTCATCGTCGGTTCCTTATTTCCTTCTTCCGAGTAAGTGGGAAGTGGTGGCAGAACAACGGTGGCGATATCTTTTGCACCACTCCCATTGGATCTATTTCCAGCTGTGTTTTAGAGGACTCTCCTGGTCCCTCCATCAATTTTTGCTCGTGAAGGATTCTGGATTCGTGCAATGCCTGCTGCATTTGCATTTCTTCTGTGGCGGCAGCAGGGTCCAGATCCTCATCATCACATCGATAAGACATCAAGGAGATGATGTGTGTGTTTTGTGGTGCCGGTGATAGGGCGGATCTTGGCCTTCTCACATGCCTCGGCTTCCTCTCCTCGTGTCTCTCCTTCTCTTGTCCTTGAAGATCTGCAAGATATCTTTGCGCTTTTCTTCATCCATCTTTGAGATCACAAAGTGGTCGACCCAAGAAAGTTCAACAGCTTCCTCTTCATCTTCTATAAATTTAGGCCGTTGGAACTGTTCCATTGATCGACTCAATTTCCACTTCCTCCACTCTCGCAGACGATTTTGGATGTCTGGATAAGGTGGGGATAGGATCATCACATCACTATCATCTCTATCGCTTCTTCTTCTTGCTGTCCCTCATGCTCGGGGATAGAAGGTAGCAAGCTCGTGTGCTCCATATCATCTTTTGTCGATTCTTGCGTGCATTGCGAGGAGGATACGATCCTGTCAACAGCGAGTGCGCTTTCTCGGCTTCTTCTTGTGTCTCACTGTGTGAACTACGATTGGGTCTTGATTTGCCTCTGTGACGCTTCTTCAGAGAGACTTAGTGTTTCATCAATAATATCCGGAGACTCTACTTCTCCAGGCCAGCCTCCCAGATATGCTTCACTTGGTGAGTGGTGACTCAGGCCGGTTACTCAAGCTCGGAGCGCTTGATGATTCTTCTTCGTCTTTTAGTTCGTACCATAGGGATTTCTAGTTTGGAGAGAGTTTCTTCTCCGAGTCTTGGGCGGCGGGGCCGTGCTGGTGTTTTCTTCGAGGAGCCGGCCGTCTTGGCTTATCGCTTCTCCTCTTTTTTGACGATCGGAGAAGGTATTTGAGAGTCCTTCTCGGCCACTAGCTGCTTTGGGGCAGAGACACGGCTGCGGGGGCGGGTGACTCGGAGCTGCGGGGCGAGGAGCAAATTTGTTTTTCTTTCTTTGCGGGCAGAGCAGTGCTTCTTCTTAGCGATTGCGGGCGGCCTTTTCTTTTTGGTGGAGAGGAGACAATCAGTATCTTCAGTGGTCACCGATTCCCCTCACTCGTGTCGCTCTCTTGGCGTAGGCTCTCTTCTGTGCGCTAGAGAGGTTTGATCTGAACATCCTCTTGTTTACATGGAACGCCTTTCCATGTCTAAGAGGGGCTCCTTTGACCTCCATCAATCGACCGATCACCAGACCATATCCCAGGGATCCTCCAAATGTACCATTCTCCTTGAAGGATTTGTTCCCTACATTCTGGCAGAGTCTGCTGTAGACAAACTCAGCCCAGTTTATTTTCCTTTCTTCAATGATCGCAGCCATTACGATCAACTTCGCTTTGGACAGTTGGTCAAAGCTGCCAAATTTGATGTCTATGCATTTGGCAACTATGTCCAACAGTTTGTGGTAGTCCTCCTTCAAAGAGCCTCTTGTTGGTCATGTAGACTATTTTATCAGCATAGTCGGACTTGGCTACTTCCTTCCAAGCAGCAGCCAAGTCTACATCAGCTTCATTGATTTCTGATGCTCCTTCCACCGGTAGTGAGCAGTGTTCTGCCAAATCCTTGGCATAGATGATGAACTCCTTTCCGTGAACAGAGGATTTGATCCCCTCATCGTGAATCTCAGCGTTCACGTAGAACTGTGCGACCTCTTCCACATAGGTCATCGAGAACTCCATCGTCAGAAATGGTTTTAGCCCGGACGTTTCGAGCTTGTCAGCTATCTTCTTTATGAGGGTGTCATCGGACCCCTATTTGACCATACCCTCGAAATCCACAGTAGACCCGGTGTGGATTTGTTTTCCTAGCTTGACAAAATCATAAGTAGGAGCCATTTTTCAGTATTTAGCCGAATAAAACTTAGAGGTTGATTTGAAGATTGATAGGGTTTTGAGAGAGTTTTTGCCTTTGCTTCAGAGAGAAAAATGAACAGTTTTGGTAATGTGTGAGAGAAACGGACGAAAAAAAGCTTAAGTATGGTTCATGAAATGACGTGCGGGTGGTTTTTGAAATGTGATCATCAACGGCTTAGATTTTGCACGCTGATTTAGCATTTAATGTCTCGTATTTAATGCGGCAGCATTTATATCCAATCATAAGCTTGGTGTGCGACTTTTGCCTCTGCACGCGTCATAATTATCTTTGGCGTCATTCTTAAAGACATTCCCGCTTAGTAAAAAACGATTGCGTTTTTGTCACTTTGCTCATAAATGACTCGACTTTTCCTCCCTCATTTAACTCTTCTTCTCACAGTTCTCTTAGTGACTCAAATTTGTCACTAATTCGGCATAGCCGTCTTTTCCGATCTGGTGATTCACTTAGGCGATTTGAGAGTTCACTCTTTTTTTCCTTTTTGTGTTTCATTTCTTTTCTTTGATTCTTCCGAGTGTCACCACTCAATTAATCCTAACTCATGCTTGAGTTCTTCAAATCTTGACTCACATAATGGTTTTGTGAATATGTCAGCCAACTGTTTATTAGTTGAAATATACTCCAAGGTAATGTTCTTCTTTTCAACATGATCTTTTATGAAGTGATATCGACATCGATATGCTTTGTTCTAGAGTGCAACACGAGATTTTGAGTGATTGCAATTGCACTTGTGTTATCACACATGATTGGAATTTCCTTTTATTCAACTTCATAGTCTCTCGCTTGTTGTCTCATCCATAGTACTTGGGCACAACAAATGCCTTTGCCTATGTATTCTCGCTTCACCGTAGAGGTGGCTATTGAATTTTGCTTTTTGCTAAACCAGAAATCACTGTTTCCAAGCATTTGACATGTGCCGAGGTGCTTTTCTGTCAACTCGCATCCAAAGATAGTCGAGTCCGAATAGCCAATTAGCTTGAATCCACCTTCCTTTGGATACCATAAGCCAACTTCTTGGCTTCCTTTCAAGTATCTCAAGATCCTCTTAGCCGCATATCATATGGCTCTCTTTTGGAGCAGATTGAAATCTTGCACATACACCTACAAAGAAAGGTGATGTCCGGCTCGCTTCTTTGTGAGATAGAGCAATGATCCATAAGTGCTCAGTATCTTGTTTGATCTACGACTTGCCATCCGCATCCATGTCCATTTTGATGATGTATTCATTGGTATTTTCACGAAGACTTCTCTTCCATACCAAATTTTTCATTAAATCTCTCGTGTATTTTATTTGACTTATGAAGGTTCCATCCTTAAGTTGTTTCACTTGGAGTCTAAGGAAGAATGTCAGCTCTCCCATCATGCTCATTTCGAATTTGCTTTGCATGAGGTTTGAGAATTTATCACACAGCTCTTTGTTTGTGGATCCAAAAATGATGTCATCCACATATATTTGAACAAGCAGTATACTCTTCTTGTCTTGAATTCTGAAAAGTGTTCTATCTACTTTTCCTTTTGTGAATCCATTCTCAGTTAAGAATTGTGACAAAGTATCATACCATGCTCTGGGTGCCTGTTTCAATCCCTATAGAGCTTTCTTGAGTTTATATACATTATCTCCAAGAGTCTTCTGCTCAAATCCTGGAGGTTGTTCAACATACACTTCTTCTTCCAATAAACCATTTAGGAATGAGCTTTTTACATCCATCTGATATACAGTAAAATTCTTGTGAGCTGCATAGGCAAGAAATATCCTTATAGCTTCCAATCTTGCTACAGGGGCAAATGTTTCATCAAAATCTATCCCTTCTTCTTGGCAATATCCTTTGGCTACTAATCTTGCTTTGTTTCTTACCATAGAACCTTCCTCGTTCATCTTATTTCTGAACACCCATTTAGTGCCAATAACATTTTGATGGGTGGGTCTTTGAACTAATTCCCATACTTTATTTCTTTTAAACTGATTCAGTTCTTCTTGCATAGTTTGAATCCAATGTGTGTCATCTAATGCTTGTGACACATCTTTAGGCTCTATTTGTGAGATGAAGCATGTGAACATAGCTTCTTGTTGAGTTATGGATCTTGTTTTGACACCTTCTCTTATATCTCCAATGACAAGTTCTGGTGGATGGTCTCTCAGCCATCTTACATCAGGTTGGAGTAAGTTAGCTGGATTCATCATCTTGCGGTTGTGTTGCTTTGATCGCCTCTCTCGTAATCACTTAGCCGCAAATTTTCCAAATTTTTTTGAGATTCACTATCTCATCTTCATCCGAGTTTATAATTCCGCTTGACTTGAAGATAGGGATTCTTCTGCACGGTTGGTTGATTTAGCTTATCAGTTGATTCTTCAATGTCTTCTCCATTAACATTTGGTTCATCGAACACCACATGAATGGATTCCTCTGTAACCATAGTCCTCTTGTTGATTACTCTGTAGGCTTTGCTTTCAGCTGAGTATCCCAAGAAGATACCTTAATCCGCTTTAGCATCAAACGCCTTTAGATTATCTTTGCCATTGTTAAGGATGAAGCATTTACATCCAAATATTCTAAAATATGCAACGTTAGGTTTTCTCCCTGTCCAAATCTCATAAGGAGTCTTTGTCACCGTCTTTTATCATGCATCTATTTTGAGTGTAGCATGTTGTGTTTATTGCTTGACCCAAAATCTTTTTGGTAACCCCGCTTGACTAACATGGTCCTTGTCGCTTCTTTGAGAGTTCTATTCCTTCTTTCTTCAAACTCCATTCTCATTGTGGAGTCCTTGCAGCAGATAGTTCATGACCAATACCATTTTCAATACAATATTGAGTTATTATCCCATTGACAAACTCGGTTCCTCTCGTCGATCTTATTTTGATAATGGTTTGCTCTTCTCATTTTGAATTCTCTTCATCGATTTGTGGTAGTTTCTCAGTATAGTTTCTTTCTTCTTACACATGAATATTGTCCATGTATATCTTGAGTAGTCATCTACTACCACTAAGGTGTATTTCTTTCCACTTATGCTAGCTGGTTCCACTTTGGGCCAAATAGATCCATATGTAGCGGATGCAATATTCTTGTTGAAGATGGGCGTCTTTTCTTTGAATGATGATTTGATTTGTTTTCCTTCGACACGCGTCACATATACTCTCCTTCTTGTATATCTTGAGTCCGGAAGTCCTTCCACAAGGTTACTTCTCGCAAGCTTGTTAATCGTTTTGAAATTCAGGTGACTCGACTTTTTTGTGCCATAGCCAACTTGATTCAAATTGTGCTTTTTTGCTAATAGACAGTGTTGGGTGTTGCGATTGACCAATCCACGACATACATGTTCTTTTGTCTGCATCCTTGCAACACAACTTCATTCGATTCAGCATCCTTGATTTGGCATATACCCATGTTAAATCCAACATTATAACCCTTGTCATAGAGTTGGCTGATGCTTAGCAAGTTGGAGTTGAGTCCTTCAACATATGCAACATCTGTGATTTCTAATCCATTTTTCTTGATGGATCCAATGCCTCTTATTTCTCCTGGAGCTTCATTTCCTCCAAATATGACTTTTGCTCCTTTGACTTCCTTGAATTTGGAGATTTTTCTTGTTTCTGTCATGTGTGCGGAATGCACCACTATCCATGTACCAGGTTCCTTGGCACTCACTGTTTCTTGAACCTGCAATCAAGGAAATTAAGTTTTAGGTACCCATACTTGTCTAGGTCCTGAGGGGTTAGTATTGTAAGATGATCCAACCAACCTATAGCCAAATGAATTGACTCTAAGGGGTTTCCATCTATCAGTGCCATAATCATAATTAATTTTGGCAAATTGTTTGGGGATTCTAGGTTCATACAACTGTCTCTTTTGTCTGTATGCCTGTATATGTGTTTTAGCAATTGCCTTCTTTGGGTAGTTGTGATGTCTCTGAGTGTAGTGATTAGGTGCATATGTGTGCTGATGAAAGCTCTTATACCTTTGGAATGGCCTTTGCTGAGTTCTGGGCCTTTGCCATTTGGGCTTATATTCCATAGGTTTTTGCTGATAGTTCACATCATTCCAATCAGCTTGGCTTGGATATTTTCTACCATTCCCATCATATGTATTTCCTTTATAGATTTTCTGGGGTTTTTGGTAGCTCTGTTTATTCTTTACAGAGTATTTTCTATTTGGAGTTTGCTGAGGAACTCGGCTGAATTTCTTCTCAGCTGTCCTTTCAACGCACTCAACTGGTTGTTTTCCTTTTCCTTTATAACCAAGGCCAGTTTGCTTGTAATTGTGCTTTGGATTAAATGTGTGTGCACCATTTGGAGTTTTGGAGTTTTGAGATACTTCATTGCTTGAAGATCCTTTTTCCAAAATCACTCTTGGAGCCTGACATAGCACAGTGGAATTAAATCCTAAGCCTGTCTTGTCCCCACATTCTCTTTGACTCATAATAAGATCATCCAATGATTTAGATGCCTTAGTAAATGAGGCAATCACATTTTTGAGGTCATTTTTCCTCTTTTCTATAGCAGCTATTTCTGCTATTAACTTTGCATTTTCAGTCTTTAAACTTTCATTCTCATCGGCTATTTGACTTAGAGTACTCAACTCCTTAGTCACCGTGAGTTTTGCTCTTAGTAGACTGTTTTCCTCATTTAGTAGTGTGTGTGAGGATTTAATGTGTTCAAAATATTTCATCATTTTGCCTAATGAATCATAAAGATCAGTGGGTGATGAAGTGTGTGTGTCACATCACTATCACTAGAATCGAGTTTGATGAGTTAGAGTGTACCTCATCTTCTTGGTCGAGTTGATCTTGTTCCTTGTCCATCAAAATGATTAGGGCTTCTTCTTCGAGTCACTTGAGTAGTCGACTTCACTACTCTCGACTCGGCTATGTCTTTTGACTTGGCTGTCTCGGATCTCTGCCCAACATTGCCTTTTTCTTTTCTTGTCTTCTTTCTCTCAAGACCTTTCTTTCTTCTTCATTCTTGTATTTGTTGACTACAGGATATGGGCGATCAATGGCATAGTGACCTGGTTGCCTACGAAAGATAGATATTCAACCTTTTGATCGCTCTTTCCATTCTTGGATTGCCCTTTGATATTCAACTTTTTGATGATATGTTCTCTTGGTTGGCCTATCTTCTCTTGACTTGGAGGAGCCGAGTGTCTTCCGGAGGATTCGCCCTTGCCTCTCTTGTAGTTCTTATTGAAGAACTTGTTGAACCTTTTAACCATCGTGGCTATTTCTTCCGGGTCAATGACTTCTTTGACCTCGGCTCTCTTTCCATCCTTAACAAATAGAGCGGCTATTTTGGGTACAACTGTCTCTTCCTGGTCTTTTCTTCTCACCTCAAATTCGCAGGCTTTGAGGTCCGAGAATAGCTCATGGTTGGATGTCTTCGATAGGTCCATGGAATGTCTTAGTGCCATGACCTTCATTTCCCATTCAATTGGAAGACTTTTTAGGATCTTCATACACTTTTCCTTCTCGTGTATATACTTTTCCAAGTCTTGATAGCTCGTTGGTGATTTCGTGAATCGAGCATCCGGTTGATCCAGTTCTCTCCTGAGATCATTTTGAAATTCTCAAATTTCTCGATGACCACCGATAATTTGTTTTCTTTGATTTGCTCACGAGCCTTCACAAATCAATGTTAGCTTGTCCTGCATTTCTTTAAATTTTTTGCATGATTTGACTTTGTTGAACATGGCTTTGTCCAAGGTTTTGTAAAGAATGTCCTTGGCCACATTGTCCAAGTTATATCTTTTTCTGTCATCATTTGTCCATTCACTCTTGGTTTTTCAACCATAGCTGGTCTAGGAGCAACATCCTCTTCACCTTCAAATTTGTAGCTCTTCTTACAAAATTGTTCACCTTTAAAATTTGCAGTGGCCCATCCTCTATCACTATCCATATCTCATCATGTAATCTTTAGATGAGCCTGCATACGAATTTTCCAATCATCAAATTCTTCAATTGTGAACATAGGGATGCGTGTCAAATTTGCTTCCATGACGATAACTTTTAAAGATAAAAGAAGTTTTTTTTTTTTTTGAAAACTTGAGTACTAAAACAGACTTTGAAAAATTTGGAGATCTAGTTCAGTAACCAGTGCGGGAGGCTCAATGAACCAACCACTCTGATACCACTTGTAGGTCCCAAGGGGTGTGAGTGTAAGGTTTAGAAGGGGGGGTTGAATAAACCTTACCAACTTTTCGATTTAGTCCTTTTTAAAGTTCAGAGTTGATACTACGCAGCTGTGTCCTTGGTGGACAGCCAATTTAGTTGACCAGTAGAGTTAGTCACTCAACTGACTCAACTGAGTTGTTGATAGAATAACTCAGTTGTTAAGACTGGATTAGCTCAACTGTAGTTTGTTTTTCATTGGAAGACTTAACACCCTAAATTATGGTTAAGCAATGATTTAATACTTGGTTTTAGTACTTAGAGATTATCAAGTGGATAGCAAATTTATCAGCAGAGTTAAACAAATAAGATGCAGGAATTAAAGTGTTGAAATGTAAATGACACGATAAGTTTTTATAGAGGTTCAAAGATGGGGTAATTATTCTACTGCTCTCTTCTCCAACTCCTGGAGGAATCCACTAGGTATTGATCGATATACAAAGTGGTAATATCCGGATACAAGTCTTGATCACACAATCGACTTGATCCTTTGGGACTCGATGCGGAGATGCCTTGATCACTCGGTTGGCTTCTCGTGCGACTCGCTTCTTCACAGGCAAATGTTTGCGCTTTGCTACTACAACATGTAGGCATTCCGGTGAGACAGAGACACTTATGCCATCTCGGATCTTTGGAACTGAGCCAAGATCGATTGATGAATTTAAAACGCCGCATCTCGAAGGATACTTTACAAACATGTCCATGGCTCAAGCTTGGGACTTGTCTTGGGAAAAAGGGTCTCACGCTATGTGAAGAAGGCGACAGCAGACGGACTCGGCGGGTCACTCTGCTTTGTCACTCCGCTAGTCACTCAATTGGGGAAAAAGAAGACCCCAAGACAATACACGCCCGAGGAGAGGTAGAGAAAGAAGCGGCGATGAAGGAAGAGGCTTGGACTGGACCTCGCCCAAAAACATTGAGTACATAGATCCAGGCAAGAAAGGAGGGATCTCTTTGAGTCTTGACCAAGTAGCCAATCTGCAAGTGGCTAAAAACAATCTTGAGTATGTGAAAAGAATCGAAGAAGAAAATAAAAGACAAACTCAACTTTGGGAGGAGAGATAAGAGAGACTAAGAAGAGATGAAGTCGCCTTAAAGGCATATGAAAAGAAGAAGAAGGCGGCTGGAGATGAGAAAAAGAGAAGAAGAGCAGAAGATGCTGAAGAAGAAGAAAGAAAGGGAAGCGAAGGAGATGAAGTGTTGTTGTCCACCCCTTCATGTATTTTACCATGTAAATACACTTTATGTAAGTCTTCTGTCATAAACAATTGTAAACTCTCTAGTTTTGCGTAGACAAATGTTTGCTCTGATACACCTTGTAAACAGTTGTGTAAAAGAACAAGAATGTTGTGATCAATAAAAGGATTGATTCTACGCATACATTCTATGTGAATGCACTATCTGTATGTATCTTTGCTATTTACATTTTGAATGTTTTAAGTTTTGGCATCATCAAAAAGGGGGAAATTGTTGGGAAATTTATTGTTTAGATTTTGATGAATGCCATGTAAAACTTAGAATAGGAAGTTGGCACCCCATTTTTGTTGTAAACGCATTGTAATAAATAGGGTGGTCAAGCCGAGTTAAGTCGGCTATGCCCAAACATGCAAGAAGACAATTGGAGACTAAAGGAAGACTCATTGCAAGACAAAGTTGAGTATGGCAAAGAAGAGAAGACGAGAACTCGATCAAGGAGCAAATGAGATGCACTGAATGAAGTATCGATCAAGTCACCAAATACGGCCAAGTCTCAAGTCAAAGTGACAGGAGAGTCATCCATGATTGGAAGTCGACTCTAAGTCACCTGGGAAAACAAGGAAATGCGTCAAGTCAAGATAATCAAAAGATCCGTTGCCGAAATCAAGAGAATTACTTAAACAAGTAATATCTCCATGCTACCTTTCTCGAAGTGCTCACCCGAGGAGCGTGCAAAAGGAATAAACCAATGGGAAGCACTACACCGTGTCGAACTCCGAAAAGTCAAAGAACATCTTATACGAGGAAGTGGCAAATTCAAGGATCGCAACAAGACAAGCCAACGACCACAAGTGACTTTCAAAAATAAGCCTATCTCTTCAACGGGCAAATTTTTGAAAGATCACTATAAAAGGCCGAGGAATGACTCGAGAGAAGGTTACTCAACCACAATCATTCAAGAAACTATTAGAATTGTAATGAAAAATATTCTCAAATCATTCAAGATTAATCCTCGTGCCTACACTACGAAGATCATCAATCCAACACTCACTGTGAAGGAAAGATAACTTCTATCGGTTGAAGAGGAAATTATTGAAGAATCAAGGGGTCTACATTCCACGAAGGATTGTAGGAAGGTTCGAGGTTGAACCAAGTCTTGAGCTTTTGGAGGGCTTCGTGATCAAATCCAAAGAGCTTAAGCAAGTGGGCGTAGTAGCAAGGCAACTCGCCTGTGAAGAAGGCGAGTCGTACGAGAAGCCACCGAGTGATCAAGGCGTCTCAGATCGAGTCCCAAAGGATCAAGTCACCGGTGTGATCAAGACTTGTATCCGGGATTACCACTTTGTATATTGATCAATACCTAGTGGATTCCTCCAAGAGTTGGAGAAGAGAGGAGTAGAAGAATTACCCCATCTTCGAACCTCTATAAAAACTTATCGTGTCATTTACATTTCAGCACTTAAATTCCCGCATCATATTTGTTTGACTCTGCTGACATATTTGCTATCCATTAGATAATTTCTAAGTACTAAATCAAGCTTTAAATCTCTACTAAACCAAACTTAAGGGTGTTAAGTCTTCCACTGAAAACAAACTACAGTTGAGTTAATTTAGTCTTAACAGCTGAGTTATTCCATCAACAGCTCAGTTGAGTCTGTTGAGAGACTAACTCTACTGATTAACTAAATTGGTTGTCCACTAAGGACACAGCTGTGTAACATCTACTCTGAACTTTAAAAAGGACTAAATAGAAGAAGTTGGTAAGGTTTATTCAACCCCCCCTTCAAAACCTTACACTCACACCCCTTGGGACCTACATAACCCAACCTTCTTCTAGTACTACCCCTAGATTGAAAGGTTTAAAGGGTGAAAATAATCAAGTTACTAAGTGATTGTGAGCACCTAAGTAAGTGTATATCATTCTAAGTGTAAGGTGCATATTTGTTACTCTTAAGTGAGCAAGTTGAGAAGTAAACTCTTAATGGAATGATTTATTGGTGTTTATTTATGTTCACTTAAATAAAACTTGAAGTAAATTCACCTATATGATCATAAGAAGTGGTGCTGCTTCTAGAAAAAGTTTGGGGTGCTCTTTTGTACATGATCATGAACTAGGATGAGCACATGACCGGTAATAGTGCTAAAAAGTTTTGTGAATACAAGAATGCGATTGATGGTTCATGTGTGAATATATTTCTTATTTATTTTGAGTGTTGATGTAAGCAAGCTCGCTACCAAACACTTAACTTAGATTTTTGAATTATTTTCACTAATGAAAAGTTTAAAGCAAACATTACTTTTCTTATGCGTGACATGTACGAGTGTTGTTTGAAGTTATATTTCAAACTAAGTAGGGGAATGTTGAATTAATAGTTTGAAATATATCAAAGTCGCGAATTTGATGGTGAATATTGCGGCGTTATGGACGACTTTACAAAGTAACCACAACTTTGCTTTTGAAACTGAAGGCAAAATCGCGGCTTTGATGTGCAGACTTGAACATGTGTCTGCGTTTTCTTCCGAAAAATTGCATCTCCTCCTAAGGAGTTGAATCCTTTCAATCCAAAAACGTCTGGGGACCAAAGAACTGTATAAATAAGTGCTCTTTGTCATATTTAAACTAACTTAAGCATTCTTATTCTTGTAGAAACAATCCAATAACTTGCAAATTGGTTGTTTCTTTGTGTCTATTGTATTCTAGAAGTAATTTGCCTACAAAACTTGTTAGCAAATGTAGTGAGGGTAAATAACACTTTAAGAAAAGTGATTATCACGCCTTAGACTTGTTTCAATTGATTATCCATTGTTGTTGTGTTCATTCAAGTTTGATATATAAAATCCGTTCTTCTTCATATTTTACAAGTTACAGATGTTATCGTGTCTTGTTCATCTCCTACGAATACCCCACATATATTTTTTCACAATAATTGAGTATTATGTTCTTTCTATGTTGGTATATATAGACACAAAATTAGTTGGTCTCCCCTTTTAGTTGCAGCTTAAGAGTTCCAAGCCACTTTCCCATATTATTGTGGTGTGTATATTCACAATTGTCATGCATAATTCAAAGCTTTCTATATGGATCATATTCAACCTTTTTTTTTTCTTTAGGGCCAAACTGAAATTTCATTCATTTAGAAGGTGAGGGGTGAGCCTCCGCCTAATGGCAGAGCTAGGAGACCCTAATAGGGTTGGCTGATAGATGAAAAGGGATTGACCAATAGACAATCCAAAAAAAAAAAATACAAATTATAAGTAATATTTTTTACAAAATATTTCTCACTAATTTGTTTTTTTAAAAAAAAGATGGGTGGGTCGGCCCAGGTTGGCCCACCCCTGAATCCGCCAGTGCTAGGACTCCACCTGCACAGTATGTTCAAATTCAGGAGGAATTAAACTAGAATACAAGCTTACTACATGAACTGGAAAAAGTAAAATGTGCAACAAAGTATGCTAGCTTCATTCAATAATTGGTTGCGAATTTAATATTTCTATATTAAATTGAACCTAGCTCTAACACATCAATGAAGAAATCATATATTTTCTCTCTTTTTCAAAAGCACATTCAAATATGATCAAGTTACCATCATTTGGTTGGTAGCAGCATGCACTGGATTTCATGGAATTGACACTTTGACTTCACAAGACTTCTTTTACTGTCGGAAAGTAAAATTTTAAGGATCTTAGATTTCTCCACTATACATCTTGCATATGTTGTAATAGAAGATTCTGATTCTGTATGGAAGTGAACATGCAAGGGAACTATTTACCTAGAGTGCAAAGTTTTGTTCTTTCTTGACTCAATAGTCATCAAATAATTGAGAACATATAAATCGCAATACGAAAGTCATGTGCGACATACTTGACCTCATGGTACAGATGTGGAGATCCGAACTTGAGAACTATTGGCCTGAAGAATTCATCATATTCCACCGGCCCACCCCATACTAATCAATAATTTATTTAATCATTGGATTAATTAAATTAATTTTGTTGGTGAGATTAGTAATCAATTAAGTTGAATGTTAGGTTAATTGGACCTTACTTCATTAATCCATAAGAAGTTTTAATTTATTTAGCAAGAATTTAGCCACATGAAAAAATGGCCCTTTTGTTACATATCAATTATGGATAGTCACCAGCGTGCTCCCACAGCTTTTGGTCAGTAGTGGTTTCTATAACAGGAGCAACAATCTGCATTATTAGAAGCTTTTGACTTGCAGCAGTTGTGCATCGACCTACTTATGACTTGTACAGTAATTTCTACAGCAGTTGTATATTAGTCTGCTTCAATAGCTTTGGATTTGAAGCAACTTTTCTAGTAGTCATGTGACAATTTACTTAATCAGTTAAATTGATTTTCAGCTACTTCAGTTATGCTTGTGCTTGTGCATCCATAAGCTTTTGAAAACTAATTTTATAGTGAATGTTATATTGCGACTAGTATTTAAACTTTAAAGGGATATTATAAAATCACAAACTACAATTTTAGAGTTTCACTATTCTAATTTCTAACTTAATTTATTATTTTCTAATTATTTTTAAAAGAGAAATTAAAATAAAAAATAAATCATATTTTCTTAATTAAAAGAGAAATACAATTTTGCAATAGAAAATCTCATACGATAACCAACAACCCATGTTTATATTAATGACACTTGTTATTCATCCAGTTAGATGGAATATAAAATAGAATAAGAAAGTGGAACGAGAAATTTGGTCCTGTTTTTATGGTTTGAGGGGCCGGGGCCAGGGCCGGGGCAAAGTAGTACCGTGCATGTAGTTGAAGGTCCATATACACTGAAATTCACCTAAACACTTGAACTCACATGTATGTACAATTTCAGACATGGGTGTTGGAATTTTGGACACAATGCCCATAAAACTTCTTTCTCTGTCTCTGAGTCCCCTAATTCTGTTTCAAATCATGTCTTTTTTTTGTCACATTTTTCTTAAAACTATTCTGGCAGCATTCACCTCAATAATTTATTGTAACAATGGACCACCTATTCATTACATATATAATTGTACTCTCAATTTGGTCCATATATCTCAAAGATTAATAAAAAAAAAACCTTAAAATGTATATATATGTTCTTGCAGACATTGCATTTTGTTCTTCAGCTGTACTCTGCATATATTTTCTTTGTTTCTTTCTTTCTAAATTTCTTGAAATCTTAGCTTTTTCCCACAATTTTTTCATAAGTCGGAGTTGTCAGGTGCGATTTTGCAAGTACATATATGGGTGTAGGAAAGATTGTCAGCTCAAGAAAAAGACTATCACAGGATCGGAGGCATAAATTAAGTTTTTGAAAAGTTCACTCAGAAAAGTTAATGTCAATGGAAATGGGCAGAGGTACTTCTGTCAGCAATGTAGCAGGTTCTATCAAACTCCCCCTTTTTGGGTAATAACAGAAAGGCCCCTAAGATTTTGGGCTAATTACAAAAAAATCGAGACGTTTTTTGAAAATTACAAAAAAAAACCTTGAGCTTAAATTTAAGGGGGTAATTGTAATATTTTGTTAAATGCATGGGGGCTTTTGAAATATTTTCTGCATATGAAGGGAGAAAATGTAAGAAGGTTCAAACCTAAAGATTTTTTTTTTTTGTAATTTCCGTAAATCTTTGGGCTTTTGCGTAATTAGCACGAACATCAGGGATGTATTTGTAATTATCCCTTTCTTTTCGTTCTCCCATGCACTTTTGCAATCTGGATATATTGAGTAAGCATTAGGCAGTTGTGGACATTTTAGACCTGAAAAAATGAAGGGAAAATTGCAAAATTAGTCCCGCACCTATAGGGGTGTTGCAATATTAGTCCTGTAACTTCTGAAATTGCGATTTTAATCCTATATATTTTGCATTTATTACAATTTTGGTCCCGTAAGTTTTAGGTTTGTGCAATTCTGATCCTATATGTTTTAATTTAATGCAAATTTGGTCCTAATGGCTATTTCAATATTTTAATTATTCCCAAAATGCCCTTGATAGCCCAAACAATCAATATACCTAAGATCAAGTTTAAAATGGTACCATAGCCTATATTTTATTTACTTGAGTAGAATTTATTTATCACTATAGATTGCCTAATGATGGAAGAATTTTAGATTTATGAATCCAAATCAAATCCGAGATACGAGTTCTACATGTATTATTTCCTAATTATGAAAATACAAAAACACGTACAAATATGCCAAAATTTGTCATTTTGAATAATGGGACCGAAAATACCACAACTAAAATATAAAAGACTAAAAAAGCCAACTTCTAAAAATTACATAATTAAAATTGTTATTTTGCTAGGGGCAAAATTGTCACAGGACTAAAATTGCAACTTTAAAAGTTACATGACTAATTTTGCAATACTCCTATAGATACAAGACCAATTTTGCAGTTTTCCCAAAAATGAAATGATCTTTCCAATATTAAAGAGGACATCTTGAGAACGGCAATTCTGCATCCCTAGTATGGTACATGTATGTAGGTTATGCTTCCAAAAACTCGCGAGTGTGAAACGAATGACTTACAACCATTCCAAGCTTCTTGAGGTGTTTTTCCATGCACACTTTTAGTGTAATATCGGCTCATCAAGTAGATTGCACAAGAAACCGCTTCGGTCCAAAACTCCTTCGGCATATTTTTGCTTTTCAACATAGTCTTTGTCAACTACCAGCTTGTAGCTCTGGTGTTATTACTAATCCTTTGAAAGGGCGTTGACCAAAGTTCGAACCCTGTATCTTTCAATTTTTTTGAAATTTAACCCCTCCCCTCTACCACTACTCCAAAGTTATTATGAACATACTCCTCGTCATGTTAAGAATAGTCCGATTCTTTCGTTCGGGTACTCTATTTTATTGTGGTAAATATGGAGTTGTCATGGGACAATGAATGTTATTTTTCTCACAATTTTTTTTGCATTCATTTAATTTGATATAAATTCACCACTAGGGATGGCAACAGGGCGGGTTTGGGACGAGTTTGGCTAAACCCAGGACCCGCCCACCAAGAAAATCAAGACCTGGAACCCACTCACCCACCCCCCACCCCGCTCGAAAACCCGTCGGGGCGGGTCTAGGTTCACCACTATTTTCTTAATTACAATAATTTGTTTTTTTGTATTTTCAAAAGTAATCCAATGCCAATAGGTTAAAAAAATAAATGTAATTATGAAATTTATTATAACTGCATTTTGCGACTATTTAGCTACTATTAGGATTTATTTTATTTAAAAAAAACTACTATTAGTATCATGCAATAATACTCAAATAATACTTAAAGTAAATATTCAAAATACAATATTACAAGAATTTTTTAAAAAATAAAATTACAATATTACAAGATGTTATAGTAGTAAATTAAAATCAATATAACACTCAAATCTAAAAGTAAATAATGAAAAATATCTAAATACATATTAAAAAATATAAGAAATATTAATGTGACGGGGCAGGTCCGGGCGGGTCCTATTGGACTGGGGATCCGCCCCCGGACCCAGGGGTTTTTGCATTTTTAGACCTGAGACCCGCCCCAAGACCCATTTAACCGAGCCTAGACCTGCCCAGATGGGATGGGTTTGATGCGGGGGCGGGTTAAAACTCGCCCCATTGCCATCCCTATTCACCATTTCTATCGGACCGAAGAGCTTTTATGGTAACCACTTTGCTTTTCCACCATCGCCTTGAACTTTTTGAATGTTTCACTTCTAATTTTCCTTCAAAAAGTATACTCAAGTTTTCCGAGAATAGTTATCAATGAAAAGTACAAAATAATTATTCATACCAAGTGAATATGACTATGGATGTTGAGCCCTAAACATAGACTCATTCAAAAAACTCTTTCTAGATTGCTTACCATAAAGACATCCTTCACAAAGTTGATTTGGATGATTTGTGGAAGACAATCCTTTCACCATTCTTTCTTTGCCCATCATGTTGAGTCCATCAAAGTTCAAGTGTCCAAACCTCAAATGTCATAGTCAAGATGCATCTTTAAAACAAGACTTTAAGTACATGGGAACGTCATTTTGAATGTTAAATAAAGACATTCTATTCTTCATCATACGTACCATGACCAACAATCTCTCATTTTCATCTTTCATGGTCAAACTTTTATTTTGCAAGTGTATATCATATTTTTTCTCCAAAAGTTGTCACAAACTCAAAATGTTACTTTTCATAGCAACATGAAAAACATTAGAAATAAATTGATGGATTCCATCATTCGACCGAATCAAAATCATTCCTTTTCCTTTGACTTGAACTTTTGAACCTCCAAAAACTGATTCATCAAGTTCCATGAACAAATCTTTCTTTCCACAAATGTGGCTACTTTCACCGGAGTCAAGATACCATTGATTCCCCTTCTCATCTTGTGATTATTGTTGCAAGCAAGAAGCAAAGTGGGATCTACATCTTTTTTTATCATTACTTTCCACAAGATTACTTGTCTCGTCCACATTACTTCTACATTCCCAAGCATAATGACCAAAGCGATGACAGTTATAACACTCATATTATGATTTGTTATACCTTAGTTGATTTAGCTTTTATCTTCCACCTCTCAAACCTCTCCCTTGTCCACGACCTCTTCCTTGGTTGAAGAATTGGCTCGTGTCATTATTGTTTGAGGTGTATTTTTCACCTCGTCCACCTCTTCCATGACCACGGCCTCTACATTGGTCTTGTCTACTAAATATTCCACGTCCGAGACCTCTTTGGGACATGCCTTGGTTTGTCTTTTTCTCTTTCAATTAAAGTTTTGCTTTCAAAGCATGTTTAACCGATTCTTGAACCGATTTCTTCAATCTTTCTTCATGAGCTTGCAAAGATCAGGCAAGTTCATCAACGATCATGGCGTCCAAGTCTTTGAGCTATTCAATGGCAACAACATAACTGAATTTTGGATCGAAAGATCTCAAAATTTTGCCAACAATTTGATCATCCTTCATATCATCTCTATATCTCTACATTTGATTGGTGATGGCCAAAACTCTTGAAATATAATTCAAAATAGACTGGGAATCCTTTATATGTAGAGATTCAAACTCATCTCTTAAGTTTGAAGACACGCCTTCTTTACTTTGTCGACACCTTTAAAAGAAACTCGAATAATTCCCCATGCCTGTTTGGAATTAATCAGTTGCCACAACAACTTTCTCGGAAATCTTCTCATCCAAACTTTGATGGAAGAGTGTGAGTCCATTTGGTCTTTCTTCTTGGTAGTTCCGCCATCTCCTTCAACACCTTTCTCCACAGGGTCACATACTTCATTGGCTCCAAGCAAGGCTTTCATTCTGATACACCAATTATCGTAATTTTCTTTGGTGAGTGATGGAACTACAAATTGTGTTCCATTCAATATTTTTCTTCAAACTTCGGTCTCCAGACACAAGTGGCTCTTGATACCAATTTGTTAGAAATTGGAGAGCATATATCACTCTAAAACTCACACATATAAGAAAATAGAGGAGAAAACTTATATTATTTTATTATCATTTTCTTGACTTGTTCCAAATGACTCCATAACAAGGGTATTTATATGTGATACCCAAGATTAACATACACTTAATTCATGCTTCAGTATTTAATTTCATATATTTACCTATCATTCATGTATAAAATCAAAAGTCATATTCACGAATTTCACCTATTCATGTATAGAATATACTAGAACTATTTGATTTCATGAATCTACTTTAATAATTCAACGTATAAAAGCAAGATGCAGTATAATTTTACTGTTTTTAATTTAGACAATTTGCAAAACTTAAATTAAAGAAATGAATGGGGCCTTCGACTTTGCATAATTGCATGTCTTTCTTGTCAAATAGGATTTGGTTGTTCTAGTAAGAACTACAGGATGTAAAAGATTGAAAAAAAAAAAGTGGGAAAATAGACACTAGTGATGATGTTGAGAGGAAACCAAACGTCCTATGCTATTGCTATGTTTCATGCATAATCTTCTTGATCACAATTTTGAATTTTGAATTTTGAGGGTGTCTTTATGTGAGACCGTCTCATAGACTTAAACTAATGAGATGGATCCTACATAACACAAAAAATATGTGTTTTTTATGGGTTTGGGGTTGGATTGAAATTCTAATTATATTTTGGATATGTCACATGAACAATGTCCATAAAACCGTCTCATACAAATTTTTGCCTTAAATTCATTCTTCAAAATTCTTGAAATCTTGTCGTGGCTTCTAACTATGGAATTGACACAAATAGAGTACCAATAATCAATCTATTCATCAATGAATCATGCAGATGAATCTTGAAAATATTTAATGATATCGACAAATTCTATTAAGTCAACTAGTGATTGCAATAAAATATAAAAATTGAATCAAACCTCAAGAGATTTCTGAAATTTTGAATCTTCCCCGAGTATTTTTGTAATCACCACAAACCTCTTAATTATCTCTAAAATGTATTTCATATTGCTACTTCTTTTAATGAATGCATGAATGATCCAAATTAAATTTCTTTGAATGCCTTGTAGCTATGAAATTGAAATAGCTTAAATGTTTTAGATTTATTGCGGACCTTAATTTACTTGTATTTGCTATAGATTCTAAATGTGAATTAGATTTGTTAAAAGAAATGCTAAAAATGTATTATGAATATTGTTTCTTTTCGAATATGGATGATGGGATGGAGATATCTAATGTTTCATTGATCCTATTTCAAGCTAGACATAATTTAAATGAACTTTATAGCGAATATAATTTGAAATATATGGAAAATTAAAGTAACTCATCAATAACAAGAAACACAAAGCGGCCTTCAAGTTCTACTATAGAACTTGGAAATTACCACTCAATTGGATATTAGTGATGTAGATAATATAGAGTTTTACATTTTGTGATAATGGTCGCAAAAGGTTCAAACATATTCGATCATCTCAAGGGAGATTTTAGTATGTCGCGTTTCAAGTGTAGTCGGTGAACAAAATATCGGTGGAAACATTTTGGATGAACGATGTTCATGCTTGGATCCCGACTCATTGGAAGCCCAATTTTTCTCGACAATAGTCGAGAGCGGATAGACGAACACAAGAAATAAAAGATCTAGAGTATGTAATTAAAATTTTTATTTGGACACAGAATGAAAAATAAAAATTGGAACGAGTGGCTACGGAAGTGATTGAGTCATGTTAATACAAAATTAAAACAAATAAGATAACTATGTGGACTTTGATTTTGGACGGCTTAATCTTAATTAGAAGCCCTTTATTATGATGTGTTTGTATGTTTTCTTAAATTTTAAGTTCTTACATTAGTTATGAGTTTTCTTTTATTTTGTATTAGAAAACTAGCTTGTATAAGAAATTGACCTGACGGGTTTGTGAGTCGACCAACCTTTAACCTGTGGTTCCGACACTTAATCTACACTAAATATCAAATAAAAAAAGTAAAATTGACACATGTCATCATCTTATTAATCTTGGAAATTTGTTTAATACTTTCATCCTTCCAATTCAACACGGATGCAGATTCACATTTATTTATGTGGCAATTATATCTACAAATTGAAATGAATAAAATTTAAAAGATAACAAATAATTCAAAAAACTAACGGTTCTATCTACACAATCTTTTAAATTTCTTATCCCAAAGAAAAATAATTAGCTCACAATTAACTTGTTTGGAAAAGTCGATCATGACAAATTAAGAGATAACAAATAATCCAAAAATCAAGAATTCTCAAATGTACACTATCTTTTAAATTTGTTATCTTTTAAATTATTATTATCAAATAAAATGCAATGTTATTCAAGCAAAAGAGAAAATAAAACCGACAAATTTATGAGACTAAAATTCTATTCTTTGACAAATCTGGTATAAAAGACGCGCGTTATTCTAGTTAAATATATTCAAATATTTCAACTCACAGTATGATTGTCACGTATATATGATATTATAATATTATTACTTTAAACTTTGTATAAACCAACACCATGCTTGCTTAATAACAAAGAGATCCATTAAAAAAGAAGACCGCGACAAATGAAAGAAAAAATCAAAGGTGTAGGTAGATAACGCTGACATATTAAATTGATTCCATTCCAAAATCGTACCTAAGAAGTAGGAACATTAAATGCCCCATTTAAAAAATAGTACGAGGAACATTATAAGATTTTCTTATTTCTATTCTCCCAAGGGATCGTCAAATCAGCTGGCAAAAAGTTAATTGGATAGTACCCAAGTTTTTAGGTCGGCAACTCACTATTAGTTGCTCTTGAAAAGTGGCAAATAAGTGGACATTTGCATGTCGGTGGTCTTGTTTTGTAATATGGAAAGATCTATTTAGCACGAACGAGTTAGGCACTATTAGATAGGGATGGTAATGTACAAGGAAAGGCGGAGCGGGTATCTAAAGACTTACACTGGTCCCGTTCTTTTTTTTTATGATAGGGAACCCGCAGCTGCTATTCTGGATAAATCTTCAGATTGGGCGTACTAGCCTGCAAACTACGCCAACCAGGTAAACCACACTAAGCAAGCCCTGTGTGATAGGCTCAACCAAGAAAGTGTTGGTAGGGAAAATCGAACTCGTGACCTTTCAGTCCTGCGCTCACCTACTCCACCAACTTGGCAACCCTTGCGGGTTACACTCGCCCCGTTCTTAGAATATGGTGAGGTGGTCGACTCGTTATGATCCGAATTAATTAAATCTACATAGAAAAAAAAAAGAAGAAAAGTGGAAAATATGTATTTTAATATATTTATAAAAATATTCTTTACAAAAGTTCTTATTTGTGTAATTTATAAATTCTAGATATAATATTAAAAATAAAAAAAATATATATTATGATATATATTATATATGCAAAATATATAATAAATATATTAAAAATAGACGGGAGAGCGCGGCGCGGGTACCCACACATCGAAAGGGATACCCAGACACGCCCCGCAAAATTGCCATCCTTATTATTGGATATGCTTTCATTTTTTTTCCGACGTAGAGGTATCTCCACTGTCCACACCAGCTAGGAGTGTAAACCCCACGTTTCATTTACGGTCAATATGATATTCGTCCTTCTCAGGGATGATTCTAATCCTTGGGAGAGGATGATCAACCTCAACTCCTGATCATTCCGCCTTAGTCAGGGTTTGAACCTGGACCATGAGGTAAAAATATTTTGAATTTTTTTTTTTTTGCTGAAAAATAGGTAAGAATATTTTTGAAAGAAGAAAATGAATTTTGAGAATATGGTTGGATGAAAGTTGATTTGATATAAAAATAGTAAAATAATGATTCAAAATGATTGGTGATTGAGAAATGTGTAAGATGATGAATATTTTCTCATTCCCAAATATATAGTCCATTATGTCTTTTTGGAATGTTTCAAATATAGTTTACTTTCAATATTTAATAGTATTTTTCCATTCTTTTATTGGTATAACCCTATTTAATATGCAAACTATTAATTAAATAAGAACAAATCAAGCAAATATTTTTCATAATTATAATTTCTAATACTTTTTTTAATGTGTGAAAAGTTAAGTTGAATAATACAATTGAGAAAGAAAAATTAATTGTGGAAATATGTGTAGTAATAAATTATTTTTGAAAAGTGTGTACATGTAATTAGTAAAGAAAAAAAATAAAAATAGGTGAAAAATGTATTTTCAGAAAATTCCTTCCATATTCAACCGCAGCTTTAAAAACTAACAACCCTCTCAATAAGATGAATCTTTTTTTTTTTTTGTATGCGCTCAAATTGGGTATACTTATTGTATTTTTAATATTATTCTAAAACGAAAGGGGCGAATTTGGTTCCCACATGTATTTAAACATAAATACAATTTTTTTATTTGTAAAAAGATATAATTTGTAATATAATAGTTATATTACTTTAATTTTCGCCCAAAATTTTGATTTATTGTGACATATTAATATTATTATTTTTTTGTTACATTTTTTAATACAAACAGTTTATAAAACATTTCAAAAAGCTTTTAAGCTAGTCAAAACATATTCTAATGAGATCAAACTTTTTTTCTATTATTTAATGAGTTCACTGTTCACCTTTTAACTTCAGAGTCCAAATTAACTTTAGAAATAAAACATGTTTTCCATTGTTTTTTTTTCCTTTTTTGACTAATTAAAAAGGGATGATTACATTAAAAAAACTGAGGTTCAGGCTAAATATTTAAAAAAACCAAAGAAATTTCCGGAAATCACAAAAAAAAAGCTTTTAGGTTTTTGATCCATCTTACATTTTCCCCTTCATATCCAAAAAAATATTTCAAAAGCACCCCCTTATATTTATCAAAATATTATAGTTACTCTTTTAATTTATGACACAATCAAACCTCAAGGGATTTTTTGTAATTAACCCAAACCTTAGGGGGCTATTTTATATATCCCAAAAAAAATAACACATTCGTTCATTCTTTATGGTGTTTCAAAAAGTCCATCTGCAACTGTATTTTCCTCATAAAGTACGGCTTTAGGACCATCATACTGGACAAACAAAAACCATCAACATAAATTTGATCACTGAAAATGGGATTGAAAACCAGCTTAAACTTAGTAATAAAATTACATGTAAAATACCAATAAATATGGGATTCTAAACTGAGGTACTTAGCAATATAATCTCTAAGCAAATTATGAGAATGTATGCAAACTTAAATTAAAAAAAAAAAAATAGTAATTCTCAGCTTTCACACACACTGAAACTCTCTGTATCTGTCCAAGCCTTTAACATGAGCTTGGGCACAGAAGACTTCTCACTACCCATTACCCAACCATACTATCTGGCATGAAATTTTCGATCAATCATTCAATTCCTTCTACTAAGCCGAGCTGAGCCATTGGGAAATCCGGCCAAGGTTCCCAACGGATTAAGCTCATCCCATGCATCAATCCATGTAACCATAGCGTCTGACAACTTATTAAAGTAATCGTCCACCTTACCAAGCTTCAGCTTGACTTGCTTGGAGAGTTCGATGTAGTATTTTTGCACGGTAGTGCAGTCTTTCGGAAGGGTAACCGATTGGAAAAACGGGATTAGCTCCTCTTGCCAGTAAATACCCTTGTATTCTTTTGTAAAGTTCACAAATGAGTTTCTAGCCTTGCTATGGCAAATGCAAGATAAAATGGTCTTCACGCCTAACCAGATGTGGTCGCAAGTTACCTATACGGGAAAAAGATGAGTCATTATACGAAACCCCTGAGGTTTGGAGTATCTACGAATAAATACACAGAGAAGTTTCAAAATTACACAAAAAAAACCCTTTAAGCTATTTTAGGAGTCATTGTGGCGGACTTCATCCACATATCTAAGATAGCACAAACTAATTCGTGGAGACCCTGAGTCAATTACGAAAGGACTGAAAGTCAGTCTGATTCTGGGGATTCAACAAGGGGTTCGACCTCTCTTCGTGCCTCAAAATCCAAAGCATTATTAGTTTTAGAGCCTGGATCCGTTATTCGTTCAATAGGAACTATCATTGGCTATTTTTCGGATAAAAGTCCAAATCCGGTAACCTCTAGTTTGATCAGGGAAAACTGAAAAGGAGTCCGACTTCCCTCAAATCCACTTTATACAGAGTCGTTGGATATACGTCCCTCAATTCATCTCCTTAAATTCATATTATACTTATGTCGAAAATACTATTACCCTGATCAAGCTCCATGAACTGAAGAATAAACGAAGCTATATTCCAAAGTCAGCTAGGTACAGGGTACTATATCATTTAAAAGCTAGAAATTTTCATCGTATTGTCACTTTTCCAGCTTGGTTCAATAAGCTAACCCATAACAAAATCAGTAGAAAATTGCTAAGCAACTCGATATCAACCAAATCAATATTTTAAAATCACATGTTAATTGACTCGACTCAATTTATTTACTACACTGTAAGTAAAATCTTGAATGTGTGAAGAAATGTTAATCTTCTTGTCAATTAATAAAGAAACAAAATGATGTTACAATTGGTGATAAACCAACCAGCAACATAAAGCTCAGCCCGGTAGCCCAGTAACTTGAACATCACAAGCCAACGAGCGAGCCTAAAGAGTGCACTCCAGACAGAGAATTCATCAAACTGTCAAGAAAGAAAATCAGAACAATTACAAAGAAAGGCACATGCTTTTGAGTTACTTCAGCTATACAGCCTAGTGATTATCACTTCCCAGGCTAATAAACTTCAACTAGAAAGTAAAAAGGTCAAACTGATCACAAATAATGAGACATGGAGCCTGAGAAAAGAAGCTCGTGCACTTGAAAAGGGCAAGCACGGCTTCGAAAATTCAAGTCACCAAACAAAATTATCTCATAGTAGAACTAAAGGCAACCCTTTAATGCTGAGGTGAGAAGAGATGCAATTGGCACTCAGAAAGGTTCCACACGGTTTATCAAAATATGTCGTCTCAAGGAAGAAATGGGGTGTAAGGCAATACTGTCAACCGAAGATCATACCTCATCTTGCCAGGGCTGTGGACACCTGCATCCTCCTGTTTACGCTCAGGTTCACAGTATGTTGCTGTGAAAAATGCAATCATCACTTTACTATATTATATAGAGAAAACAAGGTACAACAAAACAAAAGGAATAATTACACAAACACTCCTGAGGTTTGGACTAAATACAAGAAAAACCCAGAGATGTTTCAAAATAACTAAAAAATTCCTCAAGTTTGATTCTGTTATCAATTTAAGGGGGTAACTGTAATGTTTTTATAAATGTCAGGGGACTTTTGAAATGTTTTTTGCATATGAAAGGGAAAATGTAAGACAAAATAAAACCTCAACGGGGCTTTTGTAATTTTCAAAAATCTCTGGGTTTTTTTTCTGTAATTAGCCCGAACCTTGGGGGGTAAATTATCCCAAAAAATAAAAAAATATTGGAAAACCTCCTGAGAGAAAGAGAGGCATGCACAGTTCCTGAGACTTTAACTTAGAAAAAGAATCATAATATCCATGGAATGGAAATACCGATATTACTTAAAGAAGAAAAATTAAGGTGAACAAACAATTGAAGCTGTACTTGTGATTGAGTAAAGAAAGAAGAATAAAGTATGCTATATGGGCAAAATATTGACAAGACTTAAGAATCATGCATATAAACTATTGTTAAGTCAAATTTGATGAATTTTTTATTTTTCTTCTTCTTTTTCTTTTCAAGGCTTTGTCTTTTCTTAAACGATACTGAAATTGATCGTGGCAGGTTCAGTTCATACCAAGTTTGAACTTGAAAATTGTCGCTTGCCAGGCTCTCAAGTTCGCTCTTCTGCAAGAAGTGAACTCGAACTTGAAGACCTACATTCCCGAGGCTCTCTTGTTCATCTAGTATGTTCCTAGCTGAAACAATGGCAGAATCGCTGCAATATTCCAACTGAATAAATTGAAGTGTTGGTATTTCTCCAATATCCAATGGTATCTCGTTTAAACTTTGTAACATTTGAAAAACAAGGCGCTCAAGGCGTGGAAAATGGGTGCTGTCTGCATTCCAGTTTATGAGATCTTTGCACCACTCAATTTGCAAGAATTTCAGGCAGAGGAATTCCCCTTCGACTGGATTCCACTCAGGTCCTACGAAGGACCCAACTTTTAATTTGAGTACTTCAAGATGGGGTAATGTACCAATCATCGTCATATCTTCCCAAAATAGTCCACATCCGTGTAAAGTCAGCTTCTTGAGAGAAAATGGGAAGGCAAAGTTCTGTAGCAACACATTTCGTTTCGGCTTATACTTAAGAAAGAAGCAAGATAGTGATTCCAGTTTCTCTAAACGGTCAAGATTGTTTAGACAGTAATGAGGCCATTCCTCATATCCCCCATAGGCTTCGTCATAAGTAATTTTCAATTTCTTGACATTCGGGATTTTCTTAAGGACCTCTTCACTAAACCGAAAATTTTCTATGTTCATCAGAGTTAGCAGGTTTTCCAAAACGACGTAATCCCGCCCGTCCATTCGGTTAGATGGAGGATCAGGGAGAAAAACCACATCGAACTTTAAATGCCTAAGTTGTGGCATGTCCCAAATTTCGGGTGGTGCAATTGTTGTACCCCAGGTTCCTCTCACAACTAACGTTTGTACATTCCTGAGGAAGCATACGGAAGAAGGAAATGTGGAATTCAATTTCCAATCAGTTCTAAAAGCAAGGTAACGTGAGTTAACTAACTGAAAAATAACGTCTAAGGGATACTTATCCTCGTCATCTTTTGGTTTGTAGGAAAATTTATCAACCACATTTAATACCCTTAGTAATCTGAAAGTAAGTGATGGCAAAACCTGGTCAAAGTTGCATATCAATGAACGTGCAAGTGACGCTGATTGCAACGCACCGAGCACTTGAGGGCTATATATTTTCTCCAATGTGCCTTGATTAATAACAATGCGACGCACACTATTCATACCCTGTGGAACATCAAGGCTATGTGTCCTCATGACACAAAGAAACTTCTCCCTTCGAGCCTCCCTCAAGCATAGGTCCCTCAAGAGATCATGGATGTTGCAAGATTTTATTTTCCCACTTGACCCCCACTTATGAACCAAAATGAGATTCCTTTCTATAAGCTCCCTTAGAAACTCTTCAGCACTTTCTTCCAAGCTTTTAGCTCTACACGGTTTTAGAAATCCCTCAGCAACCCAAAGTTTGGTCAGCTCAGAGACACGAATTTCATGGTCTTCTGGAAATACCGCAATATAGAGAAAACACGGTTTTAGATGAACAGGTAATTGGTTATAACTTAGAGACAACACTTTCAAGCAATGTTCATGGTCATCTGAATGTGCAATTGAGCTTACATCTTCTGCAACATGCTTCCAATATTCTACTGTTTTCTCGGAATTCGCAAGAAGTCCTGCAGTCACGACAATTGATAGAGGAAGTCCTTTGCAGTTTTTCGCAATCTTCTTCCCGATTTCCTCCAATTCAAGAGGGCAACAATCTTGTGCAAATACTTTTTCACAAAGTAAATCCCAACTATTGTCCAAATCTAGAAACTTCAACTCAAGGCTACTAGAGCTAAGATAATTCGCCAGATTCGATAGCCTTGTAGTTACCACGATTCGACTTCCATTATTGTTATCTGGAAAGAACATCTTTATCTTATCCCAAACCTCCATACTCCACATGTCATCCAATACAATCATATATCTCCTTCCTGATAAACTTTTATATAGCTGTATTCCTAAATTCTCTTCACTTGTTTCACTCATTTGGTTACAGAAATCCACAAAATTTTCCTTGGTCCCCTGCTTTCTTTGGGCAAAAAGAATTCCAACAAGAATTTCTCTCAGATTATATTCTTGAGATATTGTAACCCAAGCACGAGTATCAAAATGATGCACGATAAGTTTATGATCATAAGTAGTTCTAGCAAGCATAGTCTTACCGATGCCACCCATTCCCACTATTGGGACAATTCGTCGAGCACCTTGTGGGCCTGTGAGGTTTTCCAAGATCTGAATCAATTCATCATCAAACCCCACCATTTTAATCTTCCCATTATTGGGAAGAACCCTAGACGAACCAGCAGGGAATGCACTTCTGGGCTGCAGACCTTTGACTCCATATTTCTCCTTCATCTCTGTCACATCTTTCTTGATAAAACCCATTTCTTCTATTACTTTTTGTATACCTTGATTGGCCTTATCATTCTGAACTTTAGATCCAGCAAGAATTTGATCCACGAAATTGGATTCAATGGCATCTTCTGCTGCATAAGCAGCATCTGCTATTCGACTCTCCAAACGTTCTTCTCCATTTATATTGCTTCCTTCGAGAAATTCCCGCAAGAAATTGACTCTTTCGCGTACAGATTCAATCTTTTCCCTGTCAAGAGAAATTAGATGGTGAGCTTGATCTATAGTGTGCGTAAGAGAAACTATGGCTGCATAAGCTGACATCTTTCAAGTGTTTTCTTGTTTTTTCTTGCACGGGCTTGGCATGGCGATTTGGTATAATAAGACATAAATTGAATGTTCCAAAATGTTTCAGGTTCACAACTTGCCCCATTTGGAAATAATTTAGTGTATACAATTAGGCAACTAGAACTGTCTTCTTCACAGTTCACATTCATTTGAAATGATTGACTGGGTATTATTCATGTTAGACACACCACATGTAAATTTTCTTTTCGCTAGAGAATAATGGAAAAAAAATTGATGAAAGTTTTTGAAAATTTTTTGAGAGTGTGAATGGATATGTAATGATGAAAATTAATTTGATTTAAAAATAGTAAAATAATGATTGGATGTGATTGGTAGTTAGAAATATTTGAGTGAATGAATAGTGAAAATTGTGGGAGGATGTGTAATAATAATTAGTTTTATATGAAAAAATGTGTAGATGTAATTGGTGAAAGGAATAAAAAGTGAAAGTGATAGAATGTTTATATTTTCTGAAAATTTTCATAAACAATCGCATGTTTGGTCAAAAGAAAAATTCTCCAGCGGGACGAAAATGAAATCTTGTTCATATCCAATCACAGCCTAAATGGTATGGCTCAAGCAGTTTTGAGTCAGTTCTAACGTCTTCGGTTAAACGGGTCGTTATTAAATAAGCCGGTAATATTTGAACAAATCCTGACCCTAGCGGGTTTTAGGCTACCGTGCTGTAAGTCAAAAAATTAAGAATTATATATTTAAATCTAAGATTTTAAACTTGAACATAACATATATGTTTAATATTGTTTTATAATAAATTTAAGTTTAGCATTTTAAGTTACAGTATTCATCATAAAAAACATGCATAGTTTCTAATTCTATTGCATTAACAAAATTATAAATTTAAATAAATGATGATCTAAATATTGAAAATAAAACAACAATAATAAAAGCTAGCATTATATACCGATATAAAATGAACTAAAATTAACAATTTTTACTGAAATTACTCATATGGCTATAAGTTAAAATTTTCAATATTATATATTTAAATAAATAAATTTAAACTTGAGCATATTTAATATTTAAGTATAACATTTAAAGTTAAACTATTCATTAAAAAAATATCATGCATAGTTTATAACTACATTGCATTAACAAAATTATAAAATTAGATTTAACATGCCATTTAGAAATATAATTTATATCCTAAATAATCTAATCAAACTTCGTGACATTTTAATATTTAGAATAAAAATCGAAAGTTAAATATTAAGTAATAAATAAAACAAATAAAAAAAAATAGCTTGTTTGTTATAAAGTTAAAGACTTAAAGATGAGGGAGATGTGAATTTGAAAAATATATTTACTATAGTAGGTAATAAAAGTAGATATATAGTATTAGAATTATATTTATTTTGTAAAAGAAAATGGTGATTAGCGCGGTTAACCTTCGAGTTACCCCTAAGGGGCTTCACACTAAACTTTTCGTGCTAAGATAGGGGGCCCAGATTTAAATAAACCAAACTAAATCCGTTCTAATATTCTTTTTTCGGTTTAAATGTTCTCGGTCAATGAGTCGTTACCCATTTAATATTCATAGGGATAATTACAAAAACACTCCCAATGTTCAAGTTAATTATAAAAAACTCAGAGATTATTAAAAATTGAAACAAAACTCATTGAATATTGATTCATCTTATATTTTCTCACTTCATAAGTGAAAAAATATTTCAAAAATACTATGATATTTCTAAAAATTTTGCAGTTATACTCTCAAATTTAAGAGTATGTCTCTTGTAAGACCGTATTACGGATCTTAATTCGTAATACGGATCCCAAAATTTGGATCCGGATCCAATACCCAGATTTTATAAATAAAAAAATGTGCCAAGTGAATTTGACGAACAATTGCAACGGAAGAGATTCAGTTCCGAGGTGAAAACCTTGAAGGCCATGAGCTCTCATAGTAGACAGGATTTGAGCTTTCCAGAAATGAAAATTGGAGCGAACAAGACGAAGTGGTAACGAAAAGAGATGAGGAATTGAATTCGCCATGAGAGAAGGAAAAAAAATTCAGAGACAAATTCCACCAGAGAAGATGACTGAAAAATCTCGATGCCATACTATCGGTGGAATGGTGACCATGACTAGAGGGGTGTATACAAAGTGGTTCTAGAACTTGACCGATAATCATAATATTATTTTTCAGGAAAATACTAATACTATTCAGAGAAAAACTAATACTTTTTTGGGAAACTATTATATATATATATATATTACTTTTGTTATTTTAAAAACATATACTTTCCAGAATAAAAGTGATAATTATTAGATAAAAACTGATATTTTTCGAGTATAAAGATGTTAGGGGAACTACTAATATAATTTTTAACTTTGAAAAGATATATTTTTTAGAGTAAAAGTGATATTTTTTAAAATAAAAAGTGATAATTTTGAACTCGTTTGTATATAATTTTGCAAGTAATAATCAATTTTATTACTTTTGAAAATGTATACTTTTAAGAATAAAAGTGATATTTTTTAATAAAAATTGATACTTTTCGAGTCTAAAGTGGTACAATGTTGGGGGAACTACTAATATATTTTTGTTATTTTGAAAATATATACTTTTTAAAGTAAAAGTGATACTTTTTTAATAAAAAAATAATACATTTCACTTTTGAACAAAAATAGCATATAAATTTAT
Organism: Rehmannia glutinosa; assembly: GCA_016081115.2. NCBI lineage: Eukaryota > Viridiplantae > Streptophyta > Magnoliopsida > Lamiales > Orobanchaceae > Rehmannia > Rehmannia glutinosa. The sequence continues at coordinate 100,214,514 of CM071934.1, read as the reverse complement.
AAGTAAATAATTACTTTTGTTACTTTGAAAAACGTATACTTTTCAAAGTAAAATCGATGCTTTTTGAATAAATAGTGATAATTTTCGAGTCTAAAGTGATAATATGTCAAGGGAAACAACTAATGTAGTTTTATAGCTTTCATGAAAACATATACTTTTTATTGTGAAAATGATACCATTTTTTTTAATTTAAAATTGACTTTTGAATAATGATGTATATAACTTTGCAAGTAAATAATCATTTTTGTCTTGAAAACATATACTTTTCAAGGTAAAAGTTATACTTTTGAATAAAAATAATACTTTTCGAGTCTAAAGTGATATCATGACAAGGGGAACAACTAATATAATTTTATTACTTTGAAAACATAATATTTTTTAAACGAAAAGTGATATGTTTTTTAAATAAAATTTGACACTTTTGAAAAACAAGGTATATAACTTCGCAATTAATTGATCAACTTTGTTCCTGACGATTATTTGTTAAGCTTAAAAGTAATTAAGGCATAATTATTTCACACTTGGATCCTAATTTGGGAGGATCCATGAGAATCTCAATCCAGATTGGATAACTGAAGATTGCAATTGGATCTACACAGGCCAACACAATATGAGTGAGAGTTTCGGCTTAGAGCTTTGGGCGGTGCAATTAATAATTTCAACGAAAATACAAGCCCACATAATTATAATATCCAGCCCATAAATCTTCACGACTGTCGGGTAGGGTAGGCAACGGGTCAGGCATGATCCATTTTACGGAAAATAACTCGTAAGATGGTCCTATACAAGTTTTTGCTCAAATTTAATATCAAATCAAACCACAAGAGACTTTTTATAAATTTTGAAACATCTCTTTATTATTTTGTAAATACCCAAAACCTCACCAGTCTTTTGTAGTTATCCCTTATGAATATCATTATTATTAACAATTAAACTTATTCCAAACCAAACAAGAAATCTTGTTTTATTCAACATAACAAAGCAAGATACACAAGTTTTAAAATTTGAAACCTTTGGCTAGCTGAAGGTGCAATATTAAAGCTCACGTGTGAGTAGGGACGTAGAAGAATCAAATATTCTTTAATCGATTTGTGATTCGAATTCGATTATGAAGATTAGAATTCGACAAATTCAAATAAGAATATCTTTTTTTCATTCATTTTCTTTTTAAAATCGAATAAGAATACCACAATATTCGATTCGAATATTCGAATAATATTGTAGCAAGTGATAATCTGAATTTGTGTGTATATTATTGATAGACAAAACCAAGCTTATATAACAATAGAACCCTATTCTAGTTAAAATAGAAAACCAACTAAATAGAAAGGGGGAATTTTTTAAGTACTCATTATAGATAGTGAGTATTTTTTTCCACCCATAGATATAAGAAAACTTTTTTCTACCCAATTTGAAAAAAATGCCCCTCCTTTAATTTGAAGATTTTGAATTTTGAAACTGATGCAATTAATGCATTCCTTGAAAATCGTGTACACTTCCCCCCAAATAAACACACCTATGTATAAAATTGTATGCCCATATCGTGCCAACCCCCATGTACATATACATAAAAAAGACGCGATATATCATGTCTAATTTTAACTGAGACACGAAATATATCGTGCCTAATTTTAACTGGGGCACGAAATATATATCGTGCCTAATTTTAACTGAGGCACGAAATATATCGTGCCTAATTTTAATTGAGACATGAAATATATATCATGCCTAATTTTAATGGAGGCACGAAATATATCGTGCCTAATTTTAACTGAGGCACGAAAAATATATCGTGCCTAATTTTAACTGAGGCACGAAATATATCGTGCCTTTTTATGTATTGTACATATTCTACAAAATTGTCTATTAATTTTTAAAATTGTGTAAATAAACTTTAAAAATATTTGCAATTTATTAAAAAATGTCAAAATCCACAAAATTATTTTAAAATCTAAATATTAAAATCTATAATTTATTTTAAAAATTAAAAAATTGAAAAAATGTCTATAATTTATAATTGTTTTAAAATCTAAATATTAAAATTTATAATTTATTTTAAATATGAAAATTAAAAAAATACACTTTTTTTAAATATTTTCCATTATTTAAAATATGGAAATGTATTTAAAAGTCTCAAAATTTGTTCAACAATATGAAAAGTGGATTAAAAAATAAAAACTGTTGAAGACTTTCTTACCAAAAAATCAGATTTTTTATAAAATGCAAAAGGGAGTAGAGAGAGAAAAAATAAAGAGATAGGGCCTCACTTACATTTGCATTTAAAATATAAGGGTATTTGGGTAAAAAAACCCACAAAAATGGGTATAAAACTTAGTTTTTTTATCTCACATGTCAGAAAACTCTTTGTCTTATCCTAAGTGGATATTTCCCACAATTTCCTCAAATATAAAACCTATTCTAAGTAGAAGTCTAGAATATTAAATATCTTATATCCAATACACATCTATAACAAATATATATTTATATTATATATTACTAATAAATACATATATATATATATATATGTGTGTGTGTGTGTGTATATATATATATATATAATTTGGTTCAAATGAGACCACCCTCCCTAGGTGAGACAGTGTGGACTCATCTTACCCATTGATCTTAAAAAATGAAGGGATGTGATTAATTCATTTTTTTTTAATTTCCATGATTTTGTCAATTTAAGGGTAAGATTGTAATTTTGTAATTCAAATTCGTGGTCCCAGCGGGTTTTATGGGCTGAAATTAAAACTGTCGGATTTTGTGGCGGAATTTAATGAACCTGTTTTCTTTTCAAATATTTTTATTTTACTGTATAGTTAGGGTTCTCCTACTGCATAAATAGATATCAAATAATGCATATTTAGTTGTTTTGTTGGTACTGTTTTACGAAAACAAGACATAATTGAATATAACGTACTGCATATTTCGTTATTCTACACTGCATAAATAGGTTCAATGTAATGTATATTTAGTTATGAAAATGAGATGTTGCTTTTGAAAATTATAAAAATGGGATGTTACATAATGTAATGCATATTTAGTTATTCTACACTGCATATATAGTTTCTAGAGACTGCATAGTTACTTGATTTGTTGCATAGTTTATGACGTTTTGCATAGTTGAGTATACTGTACTACATATTAGTTTTTTACGCTGCATAGATAGTTTGTATATAATGCATATTTAATTGATTTTTGTTGCATATGTTCAAATATGTAATATCCTACAGATCTATGCATCATTTCATAAGTATCTATGCATCGTCTTATTCGTGAAAATTATATTTTTTTAAGAGTTTATGTTAATGGTCGGGTTCGAATTCTGCATCGATGATTACACCATTGATGTTGTTGGATAAAGTTTTTTCCACTATTGATGACTCATCATCATGTTTCGAACTCATTGTTCGTTATTTCTCTGTAATATTGCACCGATTTTTCTTGCCTTTTCTTTGTAATTTTCGAGTTCTTCACAATTTTTCTTACTTGCGTTAATGGAGGAATGAGAGAGAGAGAGAGAGAGAGAGAGAGAGAGAGAGAGAGAGAAAGAGAAAGAGACGTGAGAATGGGGTGAGGGGAGAGACATGAGAATGGGGGGGAGATGTATGAGAGAGAAAGAGATTTGATTCCATGTTAGTAACTACCTTGTTATGTTATTTTACCCTACTACTCTTATGTTGATTAAATTACTGTTTTAATATATTTTTTATCCCTTAAATCATTCTCATTGATTAATAGTGGGGGATGGTTGAGATTAGTCCATTGTGTCTCACATAGAGACATGGTCTAACTTGATATATATATATATATATATATATATATATATATGGAGGGGGTTATATGAGACCACCTCATAGGGTGAATCCATAGGGACCAATCCTAGCCACATATCTTGATTTTCTAATGGTTGTGATTTTAGAGCTAAAATTACAAATTAAATGCTGGAAAATAGAGGGAGGGGTAAATTAGTAATCCTACAAAATTACCCAATATTCATGGGATTTTGTTCACATTGTGATCACTGAATCTCTCCAAAGCTCACATCAAATTCAATGTGAACAAATCTCATTCTTCTTCTTCTTCAAACGCTCTTCATTGAGAGAACAAGAACCAGTCACATTTGCTGCAATCCTTCCAAATCTCATAGAAATCAGTGTGAACAATCATTCATCTTCTTATTCAACGCATTATTGTGAGAAATCATTCATCCTTCTTCTTCAACCACTATTGTGTGAAAAAAGTTGCAGACAATTGGCCATAACTGATGGAGCTCGACTTCAGTTCGAAGTTTGCTTATGAAGATGTAATTTGTTGCTTGTGTAGATGTGTCATGGTGCTTTTATATATCATTAACTACATAAGCAAGTCATAAGCAACAAACTCATACTACATAAGCAACAATCCTATACTACATAAGCACTAAATATACACTATGTATGCACTACGAATACATTAACTACATAAGCAAGTCATAACAACAAACCCATACTACATAAGCAACAAGCCTATACTATATAAGCAACGAATATACACTACGTATGCACCACGGATACATTAACTACATAAGCAAGTCATAAGCAACAAACTCATACAACATAAGCGACAAGTCTGTATTACGTAAGCAATGAATATACACTACGTATGCACCACGAATATATTAACTACATAAGCAAGTCATAAGCAACAAACTCATACTACATAAGCGATACGAATATACTATATAAGCAACGAAAATACACTACACATGCATCACAGATACATTAACTACATAAGCAAGTCATAAGCAACAACCCTATACTACATAAGCAACAGAGAATGTTTTTTGAAAATGAAATGTTGGAGAGAGAGTGTGCGCGAATAGTAGGTGAAATCGCATGAAAGAGTGAATGAAATCTCAAAACTGATTCTGTAATGCAAAATGACCACCATATCCTTCTTAGTTGCTGAAACAAAAAAAATAAACATAAAACCCCCTAAAAATCTGGATACCCAAAATTATTAATCTATGGTTAGAATATGTCCACATGGACTCACCCCAAGTAGGAGGACCTATTTGATCCATATCATATATATATATATATATATATATATATATATGGAGAGGGTTATATGAGACCATCTCATAGGGTAGTCCATAGGGACCAATCCAAGCCATATATCTATTTTTTTCAAGGGCTGTGATTTAAGAGGCAAAAATTACAAATTACAAGTTAGTTAATTAAACACAAGGGTAAATTAGTCATTCTCCAAAATAGCTCAATATTCACGGTATTCAGCAATATTCAAGGGATTCACGCAATTCTTCCAAATCTCAAGCAAAATCAATGTAACAATCCCCCTTCTTCTTCAATGCACTACAGTGAGAAATCGTTCTTTCTTCTTCACCGCATTACTAGGGGTTAAAAAAAGTTGCAGACAATTCGTCATAGTTGCTAGAACTCGACTACAGTTCGAAGGTTGCTTACGAAGATGTAATTTGTTGCTTGTATAGATGTGTCATGGTGCTTTTAGATATATTAACTACATAAGTAAGTCATGAGCAACAAATCCATACTATATAAGCAACAATCTTATACTACATAAACAACGAATATATATTACGTATGCACCATAGATATATTAACTACATAAACAAGTCATAAGCAACAACTTCATACTACATAAGCAACAAGCCTATACTACATAAGCAACGAATATACACTACATATGCACCATAATTACATTAACTACATAAGCAAGTCATAAGCAACAAACCCGTACTACATAATCAATAAGCATATACAACATAAGCAACGAATATACACTACGTACGCACCACATATACATTAACTACATAAGCAACGAATATACACTACATATGCAACACAAATACATTAACAACATAAGCAAATAATAAGCAACAACCCTATACTACATAAACAACAAATATACACTATATATGCAACACGGATATGATTAAATTACGCATGCAATATAGTTATACTACACATGCAATATGATTATATTACATAAGCAGTTAACAACATAATACGTTGGAGAAAAAACGTGAATATGAGGGATATGACTTACTCAAAAACTAAAAGCATGTCACGTGAAAGGAGGAAGCAAATTGTCAAATCTCAAAAACTGATTCTATGTTGTAAAATGACCACCCTACCTTTCTTATTTATTGAAACAAAAAAAATAAATGTAAAACTCCCTAAAAATCTGGACCACCCAAAAATATTAATCTATGGAGTCCTATGGACTCACCTCAAATGGGGGGACCCATTTGATCCATATCCTATGTATATATATATATATATATATATATATTAGTAAAAGATAATATATATTTCATAATTCCTATTTTAATTTTATTACCATATGGTACTTATTTGATAATTTTTTTATGATTCAAATTTTAATTTAGTATTGTAAATTAATCATAATTTGAAGAAAAGATATATAAAATAATTAAAAAAAAATTGAATACGAATATTCGAGTCGAATCAAATATGAATATATTATTCAATTTAAATAATAAATGAATGCGAATATAAATACAAATATTCGTTTATTAATCGAATTCGAATCGAATCTGCTAATATTATATTCGATTCTTTTACAATAACCATACGTGTGAGGCGTTGCACCCCACATCATTCAAAAAAAATATACAAAGTTTGCACCATCACTTGAATAGGAGGTTAGCCTAGGTCCAAATCATTCAATCCCACATTCTTAGCCCACAAAATTATCCCAAGCCATAGGCTACATATAATTGTCTAGAATTATGTAGGAAACATTAGAGAAATGTAGGGAGTTTCTATAGAATTCTCTTGTAAATATTTATAGAATATCTTTGGGAATATTTTTGGAGAAGTCTAGAAAATTTCTCCCAACATTAGATCGAATCGATCTTCACCTTCCATTAAGAAGATAAATTAATATAAATAGTGGTAGAAATAATGACAATACTTTATTTATATACCATCAAGTTTTGTAAGTAAGATTGAATGAATAAATAACAGATTTTATCGAATGGTCTTTGTTGTCAAATAGTTTTATATATTATTGTTTTTATTGGGTGTAGCTTTTGAAAATGATTGCAACTTTCTTTTCCTTAAATAAGTTAGTTTAGAGGTTAAAATTGCTTTGGATCTTAAATGCGAAATGCAAACAATGTCAGACACCATTTTTCTCAAACCCTAGAGCCATATTCAAAACCTTAGTATATGGTCTTGAAAACTATGGTTTCTCAAACTCTAGGGCCATATTCAAAACCTTTCAGATGTCTGGATGCAATCGAGCTATAATATCATGGAGGATTTTGTAAGAATTGTTAAACTCATCCAATCATCCTACTATTTAGAATGTGGTAGGGTGAGTCCGAGCTATAATATTATGGAGGATTTTGTAAGAATGATCAACTCATCCAACTGTCCAACAATGTTGCACGTGGTAGGGTGGGTCCGACTCCTCGGAATATCTGACGCTATACGATTTCAGAAGTGGAATTATATATTAACAAATACAATTATAAAATTACTCAAATATGTAATTACAATAAGAAATACTTGCATAAGTTTCCTAAGCTTGGGAATTCAACCAAGTCCATGGAAGTAGGGAGTCTTGGTTGATCAAGACTAATTCTTGTTGTGTTATTATATGTATTAGCACTTAAGTTATTTTTTTCTCTTTTTTTATTCAATTTTTCCTGTCTGAATACTTATTAATTTCCCAATAATCTCTTTTCTTTTATCTAATGTTAGAATGTTTAATCATCTTTGTTTTTCTAACCAGTAAAATTCTCATTAAACAAAATTGTAAGCCAAAGACATATATTGATATTATATAATTTATATATGTACTTATATTTTCCTATAAAAATACAAGTAGCTTAGGTTTTTAGAAATTCTTTTGTCTATATCTATACTAATGTAAAAATTAAAATAACTTAGAACTAATCATATTTAATTCCTATTAATTTGTCAAAATTAATAATCACATTATTTCATTTCGGCAAAAAGCTTACGAAAACCTACAAAATATTTCAAAGACTTTTAGCCAGCCATCTCTAGACATTTCCTGAGATACATAGGAATTTTCGTATTATGTTTAGTGTTTACAAATGCAAAGTGTGAAATGAAATTTTATTTAGCCAAAACAAATATATCAAGAAAAGGGAAAAAATTAATAAATTTAGATCAACGACAATGGGAGTGTTTGCAAAAGGTTCTGCTTTTAAAAGAAGTTATTTTAATATAATAGAAGTAAAAATAGTTGAGAACTAGAAGTTGATAGTGTTTGAAAATAGAATCAAAAGTTAAGAATGAGAAGTTGAGAGTATTTGGTAAAAAAATTGAAAAAGTACTTATTTATTTATAAAATTCAAACTAGAAGCTGAAGAAAAATCTAAAAGTACCCATTTCCATGCTTTAAGATTATGATTCAATGAAGCAGAAGTTAGTACTTGCAAACATTTAAAAATACTTTTTGTCACACATTGTTGTGCTGAAAATATTAATAATAATAATAATAATAATAATAATAATAATAATAATAATTAATAATACAACAAAAAAAGCTCAATTCATATTGGTAATGAGTTTAAAACACAAAGTCAAAATGAAAACACTCTAGGACTTCCAAACGCGGTTGGAGATAATCATAATCATTTCTTTTCTTATAATATAAAACGACTTAGTAAACTCATTGAAAATTTGAAATAGACTGATGATGACTAGAATAAATGAATAACACAACACCTCTAAGTAAGGATGACAAATCGAGTCTGAAGAATTCAAATATCTAGAAATAAATTCATAACAAACTCAGAGAAATGAAACATGATTTTATTTCCTCACAATCAGTTGGAGAAGATGTACAATGCTGCTATATATAGGCCAAAGAAGCCCGCCATATTCAAATGCACCAATCACATGTGCATACGTGGATAACTCTAATAAATACTAGCTAACACCAAAGTGGTAACCCACAACTAATATAAACGTAATAAGAAAACTCAAGACTTTCTCCTTAAGGAATGAAAATAACAAACAATGATAGGATTAACTGTAATACCTAACACATCACACACATAACCAGCTGAACACCCCCCTTCAAGTTGGAATGTGGTTGGAAGGACACATTCCTAACTTGAGCAGAAAAGAACGAAACGCAGTGCCACCCAACGCCTTGGTGAATATATCTGCAGGTTGAAGCAAAGTGGAGATATGTTGAGGAAGAATGAAACTGACCATAAAATGGTTTCTCACAACATGATAATCAATGTCAAGATGTTTTGTACGCTCATGGAACACCAGATTAGTTGTGATATGCAAGGCAGTCTTGTTGTCACAATGTACAAGAATATGAAGACACACATCCAACTGTAAATCACGACTTAGGTGGTATTACCATTGTAATTCACAAACCATTGTTGCCATTGACCTATATTCTGCCTTAGCAGAGGACTTAGATACGGTCTTCTGTTTCTTGGTCTTCCAAGACACAAGAGAATCACCAAAGAAAATACAGTACCCTGTGATATACTTTCGAGTGAGGAGACAAGTACCCCAGTCCACATCACAATAGCTATTGAAACTAGGTAGATCTCCCACAGGGTAGAATAGACCCAAAGAGATGGTTCCCTTCGAATATTTGAGCAAGTGAATGGCAACATCCCACTTTGCCTGAGTAGGTGCATGTACAAATTGGCTAAGTTGCTGAACTGCATAAGATATGTCAGGCCTAGATAGGTTCAAATATAGAAACCTCCCAACCATTCTTCTGAATTTTCCAACACCAGCAAAAGGTGTACTAACTCGTGTTGTTATATTGTATCATTGAGGGAAAGGAGTGGATACAGGCTTACACCCTAACAGCCTGTATCCCTGAGAATATCCATGGTATATTTCCTTTGACATAAGTGAGCCCCCATGCCACTTCTCAATAATTCTAAGCCAAGAAAATACTTGGCCTATCCTAAATCTTTGATAGTAAAAAGAGCATTCAAATAATCTTTGAGTCCTTATATGAGATCAACTGAATTACCAGTAATGAGAACATCATCTACATAAATCACAAGGGTTAGATAAACAGCACCATACTGTTTGACAAAGAAACAGATATAATGGGTAGATTGCATAAATCCAAAGCCCAATAATTTTTCAGAGAATTCCAAGTTCCATTGTCTTGTGGCTTGTTTCAAACCATATCGAATCCTCTTCAACATACATATTTTCCCTTTTTTGGCCTTAAAGTAACCTTCAGGTGGCAACATATAGACTTTCTCATCCAAGTAACCATGCAAGAATGCATTGTTGATGTTTATATAGTGTAAATCCCATTGTTACTGAGTGGATAGAGCAATCAACATCATGACTGTGACTAATTTGGCAACAGGTGAAAAATTCTCCATGAAATTCACACCTTCAATCTGTAAGTACCCTTTGGCAACTAATCTTGCCTTGTATCTGTCAATGATCCGATCAGAGTTTCTCTTGATTTTATATACCCATTTTGAACCTATGGCCTTTTTCCCTGCTGGGATAGTAGTTAACTCCCAAGTTTCATTTTCTTCCAGTGTTTTAAGCTCTTTCTCCATAGCTTCTGTCCAAGCCTTGTCCTTGGATGCCTCAAAATAAATGGTAGGCTCATTCATAGAGTTAGAGATATGAGAGAGAAAAATAGTATAAGTTGAAGACATGTGTGAGTTAGGAGTGTAAGGAAAACATTCCAAACCATATGTTGTAGGTTTCTTAAAATTTCTCAAGCCTAAGTGTGTAGAGACAAGCTGCACTCAATTTGTTACATAGTCATTCAACCAGACAGGTGCATCTTTAACTTTGTGGCCCCTTCCAAGCTGTTCATTCATCTCTAATTTTGTCATTGAAAGATTGCATATCTGGTTGGTGTTCATGTTGTGATAAAATGGCTTCCTTTTCAATGTTTAGGGCTTGAATGGGCAGTGCAATATCAGTGGAAGAAGAATCAATAGTATGGAATGGAAAATGAGTCTCATAAAACACAACATCTCTAGAAATAAACACTTCCTTTGTGTCAAGATTGTAGAGCATGTAGCTCTTAACTACTGTAACATATCCAAGAAAAATACATGCAGAAGCTTTTGGCTCAAATTTCACTTTGTTTGGTCCAGTTCTAAAAGCAAAACACAAACATCCAAAAACCCTGAACCTGTCATACTGAGTATCCTTACCATAAAGCAATTCAAAAGGAGATTTCCACTACAACAAAGCACTAGGTAGGGAATTCAATATGTGCATAACTGCCAAAAGAGTATATGGCCAGAACTGTTTTTGGAATTTTAGACTGATACATTAAGGACCTGGCAATTTCCAATATATGTATGTGTTTCCTTTCTACAACCTCATTGTGTTGGGGAGTATAAAGACAAGATCTTTGGTGTATAATTCCTTTCTCAGCAAATAGGCTTTGCGTCTGACCTCCAAGGAATTCAACTCCATTATCACTTCTAGCCTTCTTAACAGTCCTTTGAAACTGATTTTGAACAAAAACAATGAATCTAGAAAGATGTGAAGGAACCTCTGACTTATGCTTCATGAGGTAGATCCAAGTGGCTCTAGTAAATTATCCATAATAGTGAGCATGTAGGATGTGTTTATAATAGAATGTTTAAGGTATGGACCCCAGATATCTATGAATAAATTCAAATGCTTGTTTTGTGTGTATGGAACTGAGAGGAAAGGACAACTTGAACTATTTGGCTTTATGACAAGTGTTGCAAACATTCAAAGCATCTTTATTACAAATTGATTTCAAGAAGTGTATATGTTGTAAACAATTTATTGATGTGTGTCTTAATCTTCTATGCCACATTTGTAAATCATTCAAAACATCATTACCACTATGAATAGCTCCACAGAATTCAGAGATCTTCAATATGTAAAGTCTTGCAAAAATTATTCCCACAACATGCACCTTCCCATCCTTAGGATCCTGCAACCAACAATTATGTTGCGAAAACATACACTCAAGACTATTTCCTGTAAGTAACTGACTCACTGAGAGTAGATTGTATATGAAACTAGGCACAACCAATACATCCCACAGAGTAACCTCATTAGATAATCTAACATTTCCAGCTTGTGTAACTAATATATGAGTGCCATCAGGTAACTGTACAATGACAGGCATTGGCAAAGTAACATGATTAACAACCAAATCTGGAAATGAGCATATATGTCTACTAGCACAAGTGTCAACTATCCAATCATCCTTTCTAAGAGTGCTCAGTAAAGACAAGGCAAAATGTTTATTGATCTTAGTATCTGAGTAATCAGCAAAGTGTGAGAATGTGTGTATGTCCTCATGTCCTTGATTCCTTTGGTTGGACATATATTTTGCAATTTCCTTTTGAATCATGCTTGCAAAATCAGGAAAATTAGTTTTCATGGAGGTTGCTTCTCCCTTATCCCTTGGTGATGATGTTTCATCTCCATCCACCACATTAATGGTATGTCCAAGTTTTTGCTCCTTAAGATCCTTGCACTAACCTAGATATCCGTGCATTTAAAACATTCATTGACCACATGACCTCTGAATCCGCAGTGCTCACACATCAATTTTGCTTTCTCCCCTTTTCTCCTCCTTTGTTGTCCTCTTCCACCACATTTACCATAGGCATTAACATTTCCCATATTCCTGTTAAATCCTCTACCACAACCAGATCCATTTCCATGCACAGTTTTATTTGCATTTCCTCGAGTAAATATAGTAGCAGTATCAAGAGGATCCAATACTCTATTATGTGTGACTTTTTGTTTTTCAACTTTCAATATCATCGAATACACTTTGTTCACAGTAGGTAATGGATCCATAAGAAGTATTTGATTTTTCATAGGCTCAAAGCTCTCATTAAATCCCATTAAAAATTGTATTAATTTTAGGGATAAAAACATTTAAACCCCAAACTATTCGAAATTTTATACTTAGCCACACAAACTTTAAAATCAATTACACTTAACCCCCCACCCCCAAAAAATATTTGCAAAATTTTACACTTTGCCTGAAATTTTAGTTTTACCCCTATTATTATCAAAGTTGGTTTTTATTTTACCCTCTAAACATTAAAATTATTACACTTTACCACCTAAGCTGTCAATTTTATTGTATTTTTTACATTTTCTCCTTATGGTATTTCGATCATCGAAAATGGTATCAGAGCATATGTTTATTAAGAACTTTTAGTTATATTTATTATATTTATGTAATTAACAATTAGTGAGGAGAGTTTTCTCCGAGAGAATGGATCTGGACAATTGTCCAAGATATTTACCATACATGATATATCATCAAATTTTGACGATGTATGCACAAGAACACCAGGACAAGATAGCATATTGGAACAACTAATATGTTGAAAAGGAACCTGCAGGAGCTGATAAGGAAACATTGAGACACTTCGAAAGACAAGCGGCATATTATCTGAGTTTCTTTATAGTAAATTAGATATTATATGTTGATATGATGAATCGTCAGGAAGCAGTCCATGAAAATGCCCATCAAAATCATGATTCCTGATGGAGAACCAGAATGGAACAAGATACTTCTACACACATCTAAGTTCTCAAAAGATCTTAGAGAGGTCCAGAAGACGGTGCAGAATTATGGCAACCACCATAATCATCTACCAACACAAGTTCATCAGATCCAAAACTAAATGGAGACGATGGTGAATATCACAAGGAAACTCTTGAAATCCTTCATGATATTCAGAAACGAGTCAAGAATCTGGAAGACAGACCAAGTTTTTCCAGAGTAAAGAATCGTATTGATTTCGGAACAGTGCCCTATTTAAACAAAAAATGGGAAACCAATTGAAGTGGTATGAAAAATGACAGACGATGAAAAGCTCATTGCTATCATCAAAGGAAAATCCATCATAAACTGAAAGGTGATGTATATGGAGAATGTCAATCTTAAAGATCTATGTGACCTTGTAAAATCCTTTGCAGGATTAGGAATTGTAGATTTAAAAATGAACGTAGTGGATGGATCAGCTTTGATTACACTTGACCAACATGGAAGACTACCTCCACCACCACCAGTAAGTCCCAACGTTGCAAATGGAGATGTTAAAAGGGTCGCGGCCCATTGTTCCAGACCGTTTAAACAAAAAAAAAAAAAAGGTTAGGGCCGAATTATTTTAGTCCATTTAAATCCGAGCCTTTTTTTGGCCTGGACGTTTATGTTTGATACATGTTTTTATCTTAATTTTGATGATTTTATTTTGTCACCAAAACAATGTTTTTAAAGGTTGTCCAAATACTCCTAAATGATCTAAAATGGTTTTAATATTTTTCGGAGTATTTCCTCAAGTTTATTTTTGATAATAATGGACAACACTTTTAATGATTTTATGTCAATGGGTTTTTACTCCTAAAAACAAGATTTCTAAATGCTGTCTAAATACTCCCGATTGGTTTAAAATGTTTCTTCTAAATTTTCGGAGTATTTCTTGAGTTTTATTTTCGACTAAAATTGGACAACATTTCTGTCTCGTGGTCGACGGCCGCTCGGCGTCGATCGTCCGATCGATCGACCGCCGCCAAATGATCGACCGACTGCAAGTTTGGTTTTGAAACAGAACAAAATCTCTTCAATTTTTGATTAGGGGGACCGGTTGAGATAGGGGTCGACCGGTCGAAGCCTACGTCGATCGGTCGCCCTGTTGAAATTTTCAAAGTGTTCTTATTTCTCTTATTTCTGTGCGACCGGTCGCCCTGTGTATTGACAACAAAAATATGACCGTTTGACAACAGACACATTTCCTTAAATTGTGGGATTGATTTCTAACAGCTATATTCTTGATTTTAATTGTATTTTTCTGTAGATTTTCAATCCCCAAGAGTAGCCTATGCTTGATCAATCATCTCCTATAAATAGAGGAAGTTTTGGAGCAACCAAAACAACAATTGAGATACAACACAACAAGATACACTTCAAGCAAATACTTGGTCTTTCATTGTTATTACTCTTGTTGTAAATTTGCCTAACTTATCACTTTCACATCTTTGAGGTCTAGGCTATTCTTGATTACACTTTGCACTCAAATTGTATTATTCATTATTGAGTTGTAATCTTGATTTTTGGTTATCATTCAAACACAAGATATCCTTGTGAGTGTTCTTGTGGTAAGAACACACTTGGATGATGTAGGTGATAGGTGCAAGAAGATTGTGGTGATCTTCTTATTGAGGTGTTGAAGAATTTGGTATTCTTCAAGGTTGAAGATTGTGGTAATCTTCACAAGGTGCCGTTGGAGATTGTGGTAATCTTCAGAAGAGATTGTGGTAATCTCAAAGGTAGTGTTGAAGAAGAGTGTGGTGCTCTTCAAGGTGTTGTAAGTTGAATTTGTATTAATTTTGGTAATTAATAAAATTCTTTTTCTTTTTGAAATCCATCCCGAATATACTGGGGTGGTAGAGGATTAGGCCCTAGGTGGGTTGAACCTCTTTAAATTGACGTGTGTTGTTTACATTCCGCACCTTTATTATTGTGTTTGAGCATTCGATTATAAAAAGAGGGCTAAATCGAAAATATGGAGATAATTTATTCACCCCCCCTCTAGATTATCGTAGCCGCTTGGACTTACAGTTTAGCCCAAGATCCGTTAGGGCTAGCTCGTAGGTTAACCGGGCTAGCGGGCTAATTGTATTTTTTTTTAAATATAGATATCTATTTTATTACATATTACCTATTACTAAATATATTTTTTCAAACTCACATGTCCTCATCTTTAATAGAGTTAAATATATAATTCCTAAAACAATGACTTGTAGTCATATGAATATTTTTCTTAAAAAAGTATTATTTTTTTCATTTTATATGGGTATATATTATATAATGCTACCTTTTATTATTATAGTTTTATTTTATAAATTTAGATCATGGAATATTTAAATTTTATAATTCTGTTAATGCAATATAATTATAAACTATGTAAGATTTTTTTTATAATGAATATGTTAACTTAATATGCTAAACTTAAATATTATATATGTTTGAGTTTAAAATTTTATATTTAAATATATAAATTTTATTTTTTTAACTTATAGCCCGATAGTGGCCCGTTTAACCCAAAGCCCGCTAGTGTTAGGGTGAGATTCACAATATGCTAACCCGTTTAATAGTGGTCCGTTTAGAGTGAAGCCTATCAGGATTGGCGCAATAGGGATAGGGCCATCCCGTTTAATATTTATAGTTGCAGGAAGTTCTGGTTCAAATCATGAAGATGAACGAATGCCCCACGTTGGAGATTTCAATGCAAGGAGAGATCCTATTATTACAGGAACTTGGCAATCTTCCAAAATGCCAAATCTATGTAATACGCCTTATGGAAAATCGCAACTTGATCCAATACATCCATATAGATTAATGTTAAATCTGGATATCCCAGATTTTAAAAATCGAGAAGTCCTTATTGATGATTGGGCATCAGCTATGAGGATTGCAAAGAGTAATTTCCGATCTTATGAAGGATGGATTCATCTTACTCCTTGAGATGAGTCTTAAGGATCTGTAAAGATTACATGGGATATGACTGGAACAGATATAAAAAGCACGGTCACAACTGGAGAATCATTGAAAGGGATTATCGATAATATGGCCAAATTATTCAAAATCCATTTTATCTGCACATGCTATTTTGATGGATTGGAAGAAGAAAAAAAGAAAAAGATATAAACAAGCCCTCTACTACCTCGAATTACATGATATTTATCATATTGATGAATATATCAAGTTATTCACCGAGTACCGATGGAAGTCTAAGGTGGAAGACAAAGAAGCTTCACAATTATTCTTTGCGGAGATACCGGGCCCTGGAGAGAAATGCTTATCAGGGAACACAAGAGTGCAACAGATTTGGATACGGTGGCCAGAAGAATGTCATTCCTAAAGGCCAAACTATCTGAATGGTGCCATTAGGCAGCACTTTACAGGAATTATAAGAGATTATGAGGAATTAACAAAATAGTTCCTCTATGTTGCGTAGACGATGACATCCCAACAGTTGTGGGAGGTTAACCATGGTGGCATAAGAAAAAAAGGAGAGAAGCCATCCGTACAGCCGTGGAGGTAGCAACAAAAGAGGTAGGTCTTTATGGAGACCTAGAAGGTTTTGGCCAAAACAAAAGGCCCGAAGTTACAAATCAGGGCAAATGCAAGCACCAAGTAGGAGTAGAGCTTCTTCATCAAGTTCTAATCAAGGAAGTACCAGCAAAACCTCAGGAAGAAGAACTTTCAAGCGAGCTCACACCAGAGCTAATGAAAGTTTCAAAGATTGTAATTGCTGGACATGCGGAGCAAGAGGGCATATCTCAATTGATTTCCCAGAAAATCAAAAGCAAGGAATCAGACAGTTCGAAGCTATACCAGAATTCGATAAAGTTGTCTATTATCAAGATTTGATCCAGGTGTATCAATTTGAGGATCTACCCTCAGATGAAAGCATCTACGAAGAAGAGATCTATTCTGACGATGGAAGTGAATCTAGTTCAGAATCAGAGTGAAGAAGAAATTCTTCAACAGACAGTCAGGGAGGATATGTCAGGATTCCTCTCCCACACTACAATTTTTCATAAGACTCTTATGAGAATTATGAAGGAAGATTCAAAGCTTCAGATATACGATAGATTTATAATTGGGGCTTTGGAAAATGCTTTAGATAAAATTGGATTTCATAACAGAAAGCACCAAATTATACACAGAGTAACTACCGGAAAATTTGCCATTCCAATGGAGTTCACTAGTAACCTGATCGAGATGTAGTTGGTCCCTTATAGAGAAGTCCAGGAGATCAAAAGCATATTCAAGAGAGAAGTTGCCAATACACTTTCATGGATTCATATTGGAGCCATAAGTGTTATTACTAAGGTAACATTCAAAGAAGGAATACATTCGCCACTCAATCTTACTATCTTTGACAAGCGAATCTCAAATCTCAAGGATTCATGCCTTGGAGCAGTTACAGAAAATTTGCGTGCAGGAAAATTGGATTTAATGTCTATCCTAGAATTGCATACAATCTAGGAGATCGAGATTTTAACAGAGCCCTAACCTTTCATCAAGATTTCAAAAGAGTCGAATTGATGAAAGAAGGGAATAGACCTTACTCGATTACATACAAGATTTCCTATGTTCTCTTGAATACACATCATTCAGAAGTATTCTTGAGAAAAAAAATTATTGAAGTCCCAAGAATCTTTGAGGACTTTGCCAATGTGGTTCTACCAGAAATTATTGAGTCTCCAAGTATAAAGGAGAAATATGAAAATTCAAGATCAACCAGTTTTCAACAAAGTCAAAGTCTCAGAGTTGAGCCAAGAAAGATGTCTTTCCAACAAGATAGAATGATAAGCAGTAGCCATTGGGAAGAGAAAAGACCGAGTACAGTTCAACGCATCCCAGATGTTTTCAAAACACAAGGAGAGCCAAAATGCCCAGAATGATGGAGAGAAGTTGGAGTAATATTTGACATCACTCAAAAGGGTAATATTTTTTCATGTGATGTCCTATATTATCTCCAACAACCTATAGTTGGAAGATATCAAGGAAGCCTAAAAATGGGTGAAATTGAGTTGACTATCTCAGGGACAACAGGAAAATCCTAGAGCAGTTAATACTGGGAATTGAATTTCTTGAGGATCATAAACCTTGGAAAAGATTACATGATGGAATGGAATTCACGGTGGTTGATAAGAGATATTGAATCAGATGACCACTAGACCATTCTCCATATACCTTTCTATTAGAATGTTATATGCCGAATATAAAGCTGAGTATTTTGCCGTCTATATTGATTCGAGTGCCAGAATATATACTACAAAGCCGGATGTTTTTCCTAAATCAATTGGAGAAGATTTACCAGCTATTGCATGAAGAGATTTCTCTAAAAGGATTCTTATCATTAATAGAGGAATTAAACAAGCAGAAATCATGATCGAAGGCGCATGTGGTACCCTATGGTACAAAGTGAAGATGCCACCAATATATTTCCTTGATACATGAGCAGATGTTTTGCTGTGAAACAACTTCCTACAAATATTTAAGAGATTTACACAAGAAAATGAAACAAGAAGACTTCTTTTCACAACATTATGTGATCATAAGATTATTGATGATTGGGCATCAACTATGAGGATTGCAAAGGTACCTCGATCTTATGAAGGATGTATTCATCTTACTCCTTGAGATGAGTCTTAAGGATCTCAGAAAGATTACATGGGATATAATCGAGCGATATGAAAACACGGTCACAATCGGAGAATCATTGAAAGGGATTATCGATAATATGGCCAAATTATTCAAAATCCATTTTATCTTATCATTAATAGAGGAATTAAACAAGCAAAAATCACGATCGAAGGCGTAGGTGGTACCCCATGATACAAAGTGAAGATGCCACCAATGTATTTCCATTGATAAAAGAGCAGATGTTTTGCTGGGAGACAACTTCCTACAAATATTTAAGCGATTTACACAAGAAAATGAAACAAGAAGACTTCTTTTCACAACATTATGTGATCATAAGATTATTGTCCAGAGACTGCGGGAAGCATTTTATCGGAAAATGCCTATTACTTTCGCAGCAAGCGTGGTGATGACGTCAAACTTTGAAATATAAAAATAGCTGATAAAAGAAGATTTTTTGATGCATTATTATCCTTTCGACAATATGGATCGAAGCAGAAAGATACAAAATAATGGGATAATGACTTGTATGCATTCAGAATACAAGGAGAAGAACAAGTACCTCTAGAGGTTATTGCTGAATTGATGATGAGCCTAATGGAGAATCCACAAAGTGATGTTACTATTGAAGAACAAATATCACTCGAGGATATCAAGAAGAAGATCTAAAGGAATTACAATGAAAATCATTTGGCACGGTGGGATAAGAATGAGCTCAAGGCATCCTTAAAGGTTAAACCAGGGAAGGAGTATGAGTTCGTTAGATTCAAACTAATCCTTATAAACCAGGAGGATCGTGAGGATATGCAAAAGATACTTAAGGAACATTTTGACCTAAAGTTGATTTCACTAGGAGTTTCTCCATAAAACGGTCTAAGATTCTTGGTAAGAAATCATGGAGAAATCAAAAGATGAAAGTTAAGACTTGTTATTAATTACAAAGGAATTAATAACATTTTGGAATTCGATGGATACTATATCCCAAATAGAGAACATGGTTAACTGCATCAAAGGTGCCACGATATTCTCAAAGTTCGATTGCAAGTCTGGATTTTACCAGATTAGAATGGAGAAAGAAAGTAAGAAGTTCACATCTTTCTCCACACCACAAGAGCACTATATTTGGAACATAATGCCTATGGGATTGGCTAACGTACCCCAAATATATCAAAGAAAGATGGATAATCTCTTCAAGGATTATTTCAGTTTCATGTTCATTTATATCGATGATATTCTTATTGCATCAAGGAACATGAAAGAGCATCTCAAACACTTGGAAATATTTTCAGATGTTTGCCACAAGGAAGGATTAGTGCTTTCAGAGAAGAAGGCGGTGATCGCGATGAGATAGATTGAATTCCTCGGAATAAAAATAGATGAATCTGGAATCATCCTACAAAGCCACATTATGGAAAAGATACAAGGATTTTCAGATATGCTCAAAGACAAGAAACAACTTCAAAGCTTTCTCGGAGTTGTTAATTTTGTTGGAATGTTCATAAACAATACGGCATATTATAGGAATGTGTTTAGCCCATTACTTAAGAAAGGTGCAACATTCAAATGGGATGATGAACATCAAGAAGGGATAAGCAACTCAAGGAAGTTTGTAAAAAGCTTCTAAAGCTTGAAATTCCATAAGACAAAGATTAATTAGTTCTATACACAAATGCCAATGATGATTGATGGGCAACAGTTCTTACGAAGGCCACACCAAATGAAGAAGTGTCATGCATATATTGCAGTGGTTTATTTACACCTAGTGAAGTAAATTAGTGGCATATCAAACAAGAAAGAATTCTTTGCAGTCAGAAAGGCTTTCAAAAAATGGCCTCTATTTTTAATGGCTAAAAAATTTACTTTAAAAATTGATAATTCAAGTGTCAATGTTTTTCTGAAAAATAAAAATGAATCAAAAACCAGAAAAAGCTAGATTACTTAGATGACAAGCTAAATTTCATTATTATGATTATTATATTATCATTATAAAATCTCATGAAAACGTTCTTGCAGATGTTTTGACACGAGATGGAAGGACGCGTTGCTGACGAGGCCCTTAAACGAGAAAGACATCTCAGGGAAAACTTGGAGAGTCTAGAACGAGATTTTGGGACATTATGTTTGAATGCAGAAGTTGTTGGAGAACTTCAATGGACTGACCAGAAATTCATTTCTAGTCAAATACGAGCATGCAGTTTGCTTAAGGACAATTGTTCTTAGCGCCTCAATGGCCTCTCCTACGATGCAAAAAGGGGCGATCAGCGAATGGGGTGCTCTAACCCAGAGGTTATGGATTTGAATACCATAATCACAAGTGTTGCAGATGATGCATCCCCTGAGGGTATACAAACTGAGACGAATGTTGAAGATCCGGTGTCACAACCTGAGTCTTCAAGTCAACCTAGCTCATCTAAGGTTAAAGAACGATAGTTGAATCTTAGGCCACAAACATGCAAATCTAAGATTTAAACTAATGAGATTAAGATTTCTCCAATGCAACGACAAGGGGAGAAATTAGTTACAAGAATAGGTATTAACCCAGAAAAAATAATGGTTGATATCTCAGGCAAGTATCCAAGAGTTTGGATGAAACCAGGAAATTATCCAAATGAAGTACAAGAATGGTATACTTTTGGAGCTTTAGCTTCAATATATACTGTATCACCAAGATTTCCAGAAATTTCAAAACTACCAAAATGGATTGGGAGGCAGTTTACAAGACATGGGCCAATAATCCATATTTGGCCAGATGCGATATTTTAGAACTGTATTTTATCAGTACAGCTACAGAACCAACAAAGAAAGGCTTTAATGAAGCTTTTCATTTTATCAAGCTTAGAAAACCAGATGGAAATGCTTTGAAAAATATTAAGGCAGCTTCACCGGAAGAAGTACCATTACTGGTAGAAGCAATCTTAGAAGAAGAAGCTTCTACGCGATGAGCATGGGGACTTTGGGTTTGTCTAATACTAATGGACAACGTCAAATATCCATTCAAGTTTTTTCAGAATTCAGCAAATGGATCTTTCCTTCTGAATTCAATGAGAAGTTCAACAACAGGGTTTGCAGAGGAACTTTTCGATACAAAGAGAAAAATTCTCTAGGAGAACAAGATTCTGACGAGCAAAGAAACTTACCAAAAATTTAGTAACATGGCGCATGTTGGCCATTGAATCGATTGGATCTGTTAGGCATGCCCTAAACAGAAAGAACTCGAGTTAGGGAAATGATTCAGACCCAAACCCAACCGACAAGACCATACAGCTGGAAAGGACAAGGGCCTAACTCACAAGACGTGTTATCCTTGGGTACCACACAAAAAAAAAATTTAAAAGATTCCCTGACAACCATCACATGGGCTGAGTCACGCGGAAAGAAAAGGAAGACAACTGGTGAGGTAATAATTCTGGAGTATGACATAAGCAGTGACGTCTTACATTTCAACAAGATTTGAAGTCCGCCTTTGAAGTCCGGACTTATGTCGATAAATGGCAGGAGTTGAAGGAAGTTAAGGACATCGAACATTTCCCTTAGTTTTCTTATAATAAAATTTTGAGTGAAAATTTGTATTAGCTGAGTTTTTAGTTTTAAGTTTATATATTTTCGAGTGCAAGCCTCATTAATGAGAGGCTAAACAGGTATTCTCCTCCCAAAAGGAGATTACTGATGTAATAAATATTTCGTTAAATTCTTAATAAAAAGAGACTTTTGCTTCAACATGTGTTCATAATGTTCTATTAATTCATCCCTTTTGAGAATTATCTTATACGCCTAGAGTAGAAAACGAACCAAGGTTGTGCCGAGCAGTTGTGAAGGAGTCGGATAACTTGTAGAGCATCTTCTTTGTTGGATTGAAGTTGAACAGTGTGAACTGTTTGTCAAAACGTTTAGGGGCAGTAATTTTTTGACTAGTGGTGTTGCGAGCCATCTCACCCGGTGCTATTTCGGTCAAAGAAGGTATGAATTTTAAGGGATATATTAGTTTTATGGAAGCATGTTGGGCTTGATATGGTCGTAATGGACTATTTTCATTTTCAGTCTAAAGACCCAATTTGTATACGGATATATACTTGAAATGAAATCTTTGATAGAAGTATGTCCTTTTGAGTTTATAGGCTGGAAACCTGACATGATCCATTTAAAACCTCTGAATAGAGACTGAATCTAAGTAGGTGTAACAATGCCACGAAGAAAACAAGTGACAGAAATTAAAGGCTCTTATTTCTCGAAAATATGAAAAACAAATTGATTACGGAGCAAAATTTTATGTTTATTGGATAATGCAATAAATTTATAATTATGTAGTAATTTGCCATAAATTAGAGTTTAAAGGGATAACTAGAACTATTGTTATAAAAGAATAAAACCATAGGGGCAAAACTGTCCACATAGGGTAAAGTGTAAATATTTTTATAGTCCAGGAGGCAAAGTATCACGAATTAAAGTTTGGAGGGTAAAGTGTAAAAATCGATAAAGTTTGGATGATAAAGTGTATTTATCTCTTAAGTTATGTCCATGTCATTGACACATAATGCCTTGTTGACTCCACACACACAATCGTGCAAATCGCACTAAGCATGAGTATTCGTCTGAGGCACTTTAATTTCATAAAATAAGTTGTAAATCAGTAAAACTACCTTGAGTAAAATTAGCAATCTTCTTCTCCAGCTGATATCGTAGTGGTCCATTGCTTTTTCCATACTGTTCGGCCAATTCATCACAAAGTTACTTTGATCTTTTCACATATATGAAAGCTTATATGATCTCCTTTGAAATAGCATTTAGGAGCCATGAGATGACCATACAATCTACCTTCTGATATTGTTCAAACTCCATAGTATTCTTCTCCGGAATCGCAACAGTGTCGTAGATAAATCCGAGCTTCGATTTTGCTCCCAAATCTAACCTCGTCGCTCTGCTCCAATGAACATAGTTCGAGTCAGTGAGTTGATTGGTAACAAGTACCATGTCTGGATGATCAGATCGATGTAGTGAAAGTGGATCCAAATCTTTCGGATACACATATATCGCGTGTGTGGTGTCATCTTCGTCTCCTGCAGTGTTAATCAAGCTGTTTTTTCGAGCCATGCTATTCAACCATGCTCTGATACCATGAAGAATTCAAATATCTAGAAATAAATCCATGACAAACTCAGAGAAATGAAATAGAATTTTATTCCCTCACAATTAGTTGGAGAAGATGTACACGCCAAAAAAGCCCGCCAGATTCAAATGCACCAATCACATGTGCACACGTGCACAACTCTAACAAATACCAGCTAACACCAAAGTCATAACCTACAACTAATATAAATGTAATAAGAAGACTCATGACTTTCTCCTTAAGGAATGAAAATAACAAACATTGATAGGA
Source organism: Rehmannia glutinosa (assembly GCA_016081115.2). Lineage (NCBI taxonomy): Eukaryota > Viridiplantae > Streptophyta > Magnoliopsida > Lamiales > Orobanchaceae > Rehmannia > Rehmannia glutinosa. Next base: position 100,189,916 of record CM071934.1, on the reverse strand, counting down.
TCAACTGTAATACCTAACACATCACACACATAACCAGCTGAAGTCATTGTCTCGTGTTCGTGTCACGCTGTCGTATTTTTGTGTTATCTTTTTATTTGATCTTAAATATATAACAATAATTGTAATTTTAACTTAATTTTCAATTTTGTGTCCATATCGTGTATCGTAGCGTGCCATGTTGTGTCATGATTTAATTATCATGTATTTTGTCTCTGTAATCGTGTTAGTAATTGTGTCGTGTCACTCATTATCAGTCATACCTTGTTCGCCTTATTTTTAGCTTCACCGCAAGTGTACGGTGTAGTTTATAGAATAGGGTAAGCAAGGTCGTATCCACGGAGACTAATAAATTAATGTGCTAAGTATTGAACTAAAATAGACTTATTTTTATTTAGACGATCAATATTGGATGATTGTTTGTGGAAGTAAAGACAAGAATAACCACAAAAACACAAGATGAAAATAATAGTGGAATTATCAAGGGAAATGAAATGGATTCCCGGGTTATGGTTTCAATTAATATTCCTCTTGTTTTACGATTTAATCAAAGCCAAAGTTATTATCAATACACCTATAAGACGATCACAACGATATTTTATCCTCCATCTCGAGATGTATATAAAGTGTAGATTGAAATATATATGCTAGTATCTCTACTCAACATAAGATACACAACTCCCGAATGCACAAAAGATCAAATATCCTCACAAATATTCACAAACCTCTCGATTATGCAAATATTCATGTCAAGTACTCAAGATCTAATATTGAAACTCATCTCTCGAATTATGAATCAATATATCAAACATGTTAAATCATTGGCCAAATGATAAAACAAGAATAAGAACAAAGTACTCAAATAGGCTTCAAGACAATAACTTCAATTAAGATTAAAACAATCAACAAGAGTTCAATTAATCTACTTCCAAAACCCGGAAATCACAAGAAGTTTAGCTACCCATTATAAATAAACAACTCATAGACAAATTGTTCATCTTCATAGGAAGCTAAAATGAAAGATTAAAGCACAAAGAATGAGAAAACTTAGGGAAATGGATAATCTCTCGATTAATCTTCAATCCTCAAGCTCCGATTCGACCCGATTCTTTCCTTGATTCTTCCTTGATGAAATTGATGTGTTTCTTGTGTTCTTGGGTGTATTCCCAGCCTTTCCTCCATACCCTAGATCAAGCCTCTCATGTATCTATTTATAACCCCACAAAGATCCAAGAAAAAGGTAGGCTTAGCATAGGAATATCGCAGCGCCCGGGCATGGGCGCTACGGCGCCCAGAAATTAAGTGCAACATAGTCGCCCAGGCGCTGCAGCGCCGGGCGTTGGGCGCTGCAGCGCCCCATCCGTCCACCGCAATTCGTCCGCCCTATTTCGGGCACTACAGCGCCCGCCTGGTTTTTTCGCCCACCAAATGTCCGAATTTGATTTTGAGCCCTTCATCAAAGTTATAGCTCTATCTCTTAGCTTTCCATAGCCACTTGAATCATCTCAATATCAATTTTGTAGAGAGAGTTATGGCCAAAATACGAAACACTGCCAGTAATGGAAATTTCAGACGCATTTGGACGTTTCTTCAAATCAATCTCTCGTTGTTTGCTTGTTTGTACTTCTTTTGATACACGATTCATTACTATGACTATAAACTCAATATAATTGGCTCTCAACATGGCTTGGCTACTCAAATGAATCAAAATAATCAAAAACAACACAAAACTCAAGTCTAGGAAGCCCAAATCAATGGTATAAAACCAAGTGAACAGAATGAAAATAACAAACATTGATAGGATCAACTGTAATACCTAACACATCACACACATAACCAGCTGAAGTCATTGTCTCGTGTTCGTGTCACGCTGTCGTATTTTTGTGTTATCTTTTTATTTGATCTTAAATATATAACAATAATTGTAATTTTAACTTAATTTTCAATTTTGTGTCCATATCGTGTATCGTAGCGTGCCATGTTGTGTCATGATTTAATTATCATGTATTTTGTCTCTGTAATCGTGTTAGTAATTGTGTCGTGTCACTCATTATTAGTCATACCTCTAAGTCCAATTCCATTCTTATATTAAGGTTTATAATACCAGACAAGAGAAACCAAACAGATGACAATCAAGTACAATCAATTACAACATTAATAATCAGAGTGCAAAAATCACTAATAAGTTCATGGCTCAATGTGATTGCGGAGAATATTTCACATGGGGTGAATGTATCAACAACATGGGCCAATATTTCAAGGACTATGTGCAAAAGCAACTTGATTCGCCTATGTCATGGACCGACATGTCCAATTTGATGGCGTCCTTAGGATCCATGAAAAATAATGAAATCGTGTTGAACTTAGCCACTTTAGGCGTTCTAGTGATCATGATCGCGGTAAACATATGCATTCATATATTCCTAATCCAGGAGATTTTCGTTATGAAACAGATTTTTGCTAAAGAAATCAGATCTATTGTTTCCATGCTTCTTTTGCATGTTGTATTTTGTTATTCGGTTGTGATGGTACCGACTGCCAAAATATACGTAGAGTTGTAGTACAATCAAATGCATAAACGTGTTTCAAAAGAGCAAGTGAGTTGGGAGGATTTTACAATCGATGAACTAAGAGTTATGGTGAGATGGTATTAGATGATGGCAGAAAGTAAGAGCCCACAGTTTGTCATCGTGTGTTCTGTGACATGCGTTATTTCAGGTGTGTTGTGTTTGTTGATGGCTCTAACTTTATTAGAAGCTCAAATTAGGTTGCCTTCAGTGTTCAAAGGCTACAAAGTTTCATCTAATTATAAGTGGTTTGTCAAATAGATACTAGTTACTCAATCGATTGGGATGGCATTGGGTTCTATCGCTCCGTTGCTAAGATGGTTCAATGTTGCCTATTTCAAATGCTCAAATATAGGTCGTAAAAACTTCAAGAACTTAAGGCCCAACTGTATTGGACACAACCGTATAAAGGTTCCATGATGGCGACATGTGGCAGCTTTTTGTTGGACCATTATGGCGCGGGAAACGTGGGGACACGACAGTTTCTCAGTCTTTTTGAATTCTAAAAAGACACGTCCTTTCAGTCATGCTTAACTTCCTAGGAAAGTTAACCTATAAATATGGCCTCATCCTTCCATTTTCTACTTTCGCATTCACTTTATACATACCAACACTTGCAGAGACCGAGCAGAAGACTTTAGGTCGGCTTTTGAAAATAGAGGCTCAAGAACACTCAGGTAACTTTCCAAATTTTTCCTTTCTTTCTTCTTTTCTTTTCTGTTTTTTTGAAAAAACATGTATGGTTCCACTGACGACAATTAAAACTGAGATTATAGCGTAGAAGTCGAAGTTAAAGACCCTCCGTCTGACGATCCTTCATCTATAAGCCCTTCGCCAGAAAGAGAAACAACTTCAGAAAGTCCTAACATTATCAACGTCTCCAGTTCAAGCTATAGTCCTAAACTGGAGGATCCCTTGAGCAATCGATACGTGATTTTCAATCCTACCTCTATCATCGTGGTCCGTGAGGGCCAGGTGTCCAAGATAAATTTGTCTCCAGAGGATGATGTAGGTCCCAAGGGGTGTGAGTGTAAGGTTTAGAAGGGGGGTTGAATAAACCTTACCAACTTTTTAAAATTTAGTCCTTTCAAAATTGTTCAGAATTGATTTCACAACTATGTCCTTGATGGACAGCTAAGTTAGTTAACCAGCAGAGTTAGCCACTCAACAAACTCGACTGAGCTGTTGATAAAATAACTCAGCTGCTTAATCCAATACTTAACTCGACTGTGATAAGATTTTCAGCAGAAGACTTAACACCGTTGAATTTGGTTTAAGTTTATTTTAACACTTGGTTTTAGCACTTTGTTAATTATCAGTTGAAATGCAAATTATCAAAGAGATATAAAGTAATATGCGTAAGTAAAATACTTTGAAATATAAATGACACAATAAATTTTTATAGAGGTTCAAGATGGGGTAATTCTTTTAATCCTCTCTTCTCCAACTCCCCGGAGGAATCCACTAAGTATTGATCGAGTACAAAGTGGTTATCACCCGGATGCAAGTCTTGATCACATAGCCGACTTGATCCTTTGGGACTCGATGCGAGATGCCTTGGTCACGCAGCTAGCTTCTCGTACGACTCAGCTTTTTCATAGGGCAGCTACCTTGCTACTACAACTCACTTGCTCAAGCTTCTTGGATTTGATCACGAAGCGCTCCAATAGCTTGATGTTGGTTCGACCTTGAACCTTTCTACAATCCTTCTTGGAATGTAGACCCATTTTGATTCTTCAAATGTTTCCTCTTCAACAGTTGAAGTTGTCTCTCCTCACAGGTTAGTGTTGGATTGATGTCCTTCGAAATTTAGGCTTGAGAATTATTCTTAAATAACTTGAGAATTTTTCAGGTTACTGTATGAATAGTAGCTTGAATATTCGTGGTTCAGGTAACCTTCTCTCAAAGTGATTCCTTAGTCTTTTATAGTGCTCTTTCAAAAATCTGTCCGTTGAAGAGATATGCTGATTTTCAAAAGACACTAGTGGTCGTTAGTTTATCTTGTTGCAGTCCTTGAAATTGACATTTTCTCGTATTAAATGAACCTTCAGTTTTTCAGAGCCTGACACAGGTGCAGTGCTTCCCATTGGTTTATTCCTTTTGCACGCTTCTGGGACTGAGCACTTTAGAACATTGCAGCATGAAAGTATTACTTATTTAAGTAATCATCTTGACTTCTGTGCAACGGATTCTTTTCAATTGTCTTGACTTGACTACAGTTCCTTAACTTCTCCAGGTGACTTCGAGTCAACTCCCAATCATTGGATGACTCATCTGCCACATCAACTTGAGACTTGGCTATCTTGAGTTGAATTGACTGACACTTCACACAACTATATCCCAGCTGATACTCCTTCAGTCGAGTTCTTGACTTCTCTTCCTAGCCACACTCAGCTGCCTCACAGCGTAGTCTTCATTCTAGTCTTCAGTTGACTTCTTGTGTATCCAGGCATAGCTGACTTAACTCAGCTCATACAACCCTGTCTATTACAATGCAAATTACAAAGAAAATGGGGTGCCAACTTTCTAGTCTAGTTTTACATGGCATTCATCAAAATCTAAACAATAATTTCCCCACAGAGGAGTCAGGTGAGCAAGTAGAAACTTCAGACCACCAAGAAGACAACCCCGGAGAGACAAACAATGAACTTAGACATAATGATTGTGAGGAGGTTAGGGTGCCGGAGGGCACGAGTGCAGCCGTTGCAGGGGCCTCCAGAGCAATTGCGGAGGATCATGGCATTCCAGACATGGTCGGGTGTAGGGCTGATCTAGGCAAGACAGAGGCCATGGGGCTGAGCAGTAGGCCCCTAGTGAATAGGGGAGAATGGACTAAAACCGACCATAATAACAAAGTAGGCATAATGATGTCGCATGAGTTAGAGGCCCTTTATCAGAGACATCAGATCCCTTCATCTATTCATTTATGGTTGCCTGACTGTCGGAGGGGTGTATCGCCATGTACACCCACAATCTTATGTAAGGGTTGAAGTTTTCCCTCCCAAGGCTGATCAATAGATGGTTCAGGAGATAGGGCCTCCTGTTGTCCCAGGTACACCTGATGACCTAGGGTCAGATAATTAGATTGCTCGTCCTCTTCTCCGGTCAGGGCTATATACGCCTACATTTTAAAGAGTTGAATGAGGTTTTTGTGTGGAAAGTGACCCCAGGTCGAGGATGGCCCCTTAGGGTGGAATCACTGAGACCACTCGCTTGACTACCCGGATAAATTGGTTTGGGGCCTTCCTTAGTCCTTGAAGGAGTGGAAGGACAAATGGTATTGGGTCAGCGGGGATTGACAAACCCCCTGCGTGGATGGAAATTCATTTCTTGCTCCTCCACTCCAATTTCAAAATGATTTTCGTAAGTATATCACCGTCATTATTTAAGTTTCCCAAAAAAAAATTAATCATTAACTTTTTCTCTTCTTGTGCAGGGAATTGTCCTTCTCCGAGCCGTCTTTCAGCCACATTCATGAAATAGCTAGAAAACATCCAAGCCTTGCATGTGTCGGATAGAAAGATACATTTTTTGGATATGTAGGCAGAGTTGTCTCGGGCCGACCTGTGACCCAGGCCGTCTAACTAGCCAGAGGCCATGGAAGAAGTGGCTTAGGAGGAAGGGGTGAGAGGAATCCACCACAAGCAGAGCGAGGTTGTACGCTAGTGTGAGAACCTCAATCAACAAGGACTTGATAGGTCGAGTCTCCTCCATTAAGCCTCATCTTATTAGGCAAGTGCCCTCAATAGTCAAGGCGACCGAGCGGACCGAGCGAAAGGCCGCGATAGACTGAAACCCAAGGTAAGCATACTTTTATAAGCTTGAGTTCCCTTGTATCTTGACATCTTCTTCGCTTTCTTTCATATTTTGTGTGACCTTTGTAGGCCCAGTTGGGGTGGGTATCTTTCCTCGCCTTAACCGTGTAAGGTGGACTACTGCCGAGGGGACGGGACAAATATTGCACTGATCACCGAGACCGAGGAGAAACAGTGGGCTGAAATTCAACATGGCGCAAGCGCAAGGCTACAGATGATCAGGAAGAAGAAGAATAGCCCCTCAGGCGGAGGAGGGGGACTGGGATTGAAATAAATTAGCCTGGTCAGACTAAAAGGATCACCACTCATGGTACCCGATCAACATCCCTTTGGGGGAGACTCTGAACGAAGCCCGGCAGTGGGCATTTTCGGATGACTTGGGGAGGGAGACACACTTTATCCCCCGAATATTTGGAAGGGAGGAGACATGTGAGGGAATGGCTAGTCTAAGGCCTCAATGATTCGTTGAGTTTGCAAAGTGCTTGACGCTGACCGAGGAGCAGGTGGCCACGCTTCCTGAGGCTAGTCGGGCAACATGGGATGTGTTGGCTTGGGCCTAGAACACTAATATAGAGTAATTCCGTGAGAAAACTGGGTGGGAAGATAAGGCCCAATACGCCATGGGGTTGTCTGGCCAAATCATAGGCACCCTATGGCATATGATTGGGCAAGGGCACAACCTGGAGATGCGTCATGGGGATTTGCAAAAGGATCATGCTAGCTTGCATGGGGTCCAAGAATCCTTGGAGTCCCAGACCAAGGAGGCCGTCAGGGATGCCATGACTGCGAGAAGGTCTGCTGAAGAAGCTATGCTTGCTCGAGATGTGGTACAGAAAGCTGAGAAGAAGCTTCGCGGGGAGGTCAGAGAGTTGAGAAGGGTAGTGGTTGCGAATTCGAGGGAGTTAAAGAGGCGAGAGGCCGAGATTCGAAGGGAGATGGAAGAGGCCTTCAGGAAGCAATTGGAGAAGGCTCGGTCGGAGGCTATGAGGGCCTATAAATGGTCTGGGGAGTATGCCTACATGTTTACCTGTGGGCATGCGACCAGTGCCTCAAGGAAGGTAAGATTGTGGTCGATATGGGGAAGAAGCTCGATTATCTAAATATTGATCTAGTCGTGCTCCATCCTCAGTTCTAGGGAGCCATATCTGAGCAAGATTCTCCTCCAGCCAATGATGATGGGGAAGAGATGGCCTCAAGTGGTCCGACTAAGATGCCTGGTGCTACCCAGTCTCCCGCTGCGGAGGGTGTTTTATCTTTTCCTTTTGGTTTTTGATGTAACCGGCCTTGGGCCTTATGATATAATTGGCTTCGGGCCCCCATGTATATACTTTTGTTTTTTAATAGAATTTCCTTTAGTTGCCTTTTCACATTGTTTCTTCGTAAATTTTTCTAAGTGTTGAGCTCAGCATGAAGATGTGCGGATTAAATGCTTGGCTTTTAAGTTTGACATTCACCATATTATCAAATAAATTTTTCTAAGTGTTGTGCTCGTACTAGGCCGAGTCTTGTTTGTAGTAAGCTTGATGCTATGTCGAGTTTTAAGATTAGCTATTTATATTGTGCTCGAATCTAGGCCGAGATGTATAGTAGTGTGTCGTGCTCGTGTCTTAGTCAAGACGAACAAGAATTTGAGATGGATGTTTTCTACTCAGGAATTTTGAACTTTATTGATAATATTCTTTAAATAGGAAACATTCCACGGGTGATTGGACTTCTCCCCACTCAAATATTTGAGCTTATATGCCCCAGTCAGCAAGACCATTCTAATTTTATACGAGCCTTCCCATGTTGACTTTAGTGGGCTCAACTCGGCTCCTGTGACCCTCTTAAAGACTAAATCGCCAACCATGAATTTTCTTTCCTTTACCTTCAGTTGTAGTACCTTTTGCTTCTCTGTTTATATATAGCATTTTTCATCTCAACACTACACTTTTTTCATCAAGTAGATCCAGCTCGGCTTGCAGGACAACCTCATTTTTTTTTCTTAAAAGTTAGGAATTCTAAATGTTGGGGCCTCGATTTCTACTGGAATAACTGCCTCAGTTCCATATGTCAGGGAGAAAGGTGTTTCTCCCGTGGCAGATCGGTGCATTGACCTATAGGCCCATAATACCCCGGGCAACTCTTTGGGCAAGTTTCCCTTAGATTCTTGTCTTGTCTTCAATGTGTACTTGATGATATTGTTCACCGCCTCAACTTGACCGTTAGATTGTGGGTGATATAGGGTGGAGAAGTGGTTCTTGGTGTGGAAATTTTCGCAAAAGGTTCGAAATCTTCTATTGTCGAATTGTTTCTCGTTGTTTGTTACTATTGAGTGTGGTATCCCGAATATGCATATAATTGATTTCCCCATAAACTTGATGATATTTTCTTTATCTATCTTTGCTAATGGTTCCGCTTCGACCCATGTAGTGAAATATTCCACCACGACTATAGCATACCTTATGCCCTCTTTCCCAATGAGGAGTGGTCCGATGAGGTCTATTCCCTATTTGGCAAATGGCCAAGGACTAAAGATCGAAGGGAGATGTTTGGGGTGGTATATGACTTGTGGTGCGAATCGCTGACACCTCTCGCATTTTTTAACCAATGAGATTGCATCTCATTTCAGAGATGCCAGTAGTACCCTTGTCGGATTAATTTGTATGCTAATGTCTACCCCCTACATGATTTCCGTAGATTTTTCTGTGCGCTTCACGGAGAGCATAAAGGGCATTGGTTTCTGATAAAAATCTGAGCAGTGGAACCGAGTACCCACATTTGTACAGGACCTTGTCCACTATGGTGAACCAAGCGGCTTGTGTTCTTAGTGTTCTGGCCCTGATTTTGTTTTTTAGATGAATTCCGCTAGGTATTAAATGATAGGTGTCATCCATGTCGGCTTGGCGCCTCAATTGGAATTTATATCCTTCGTATTCAATAAGGGAGAAGACAAATGGGTAACCACTACTTCTTTGATCGGGTCAGTCCCCGAGCTCGATGCTAGTTGGGTCAGGGCGTTCGCTTGTGCATTCTCGATTCTAGGGATATGTATCACTTCTGCCTTAAACTGAGAAAGCCTATTTTTTACGAGCTCCAAATATTGTGCTATTTTTGGCTCTTTTTCTTCGTAGTTCCCATTGATCTAGTTGACCACCAACTGGGAGTCGCTGTGGACGAGTAGCCTTTTTAGTCCCATCGCGGCTGCCATCTCCAGACCTGCTATCATATCTTCATATTCTGCCTCATTATTTGTCACCGAGAACTAGAATTGTATGGCCAAATAGTAGCATTTATGTTTTGGATTGATTATCACAATCCCACCCCCTGCTCAGTCTGCAGTGGAAGAGTCGCCGACAAACAGTTTCCATATTTTCTCTTCGATGATGTCCAATTGAATTGACGGGGTGAATTCTGCTATGAAGTCGGCCAGTGCTTGTCCTTTGGTAGTCATCATCGGCTCATATGAAATTTTAAATTGGTTTGAGTTCTATGGCCCTACCCGACCAGAAGTGTCTGATCGGTGCATGACTTGCTTCAAGGGTAGTTTGTTAAAACTATGATCTTATGCTCCAAGAAATATGCCCTTAGCTTTTGTGCTGAGATGATTAGTGTGTATGCCAACTTTTCCATTGGGGGTATTGTAGTTCGGTTTTGTGCTACGGCCTGACTGATGTAATAAACTGGATGTTGAATAGAATTATCCAGCCAGACGAGCACCAAGCTGACGACATATTCAGAAACTGCTAGATATAAATACAAGTTTTTGCATCGGCTCGGTTTCTAAAGAACGGTGATGGACGTCAAGTGTTGCTTTAGTGATTTAAATATTGCATGTGTTTGATCAGTCCATTCGAAATCCTTATTTTTCTTGATTATTTCGAAGAACGGTTTACACTTATCTGTTGACTTCAAAACAAACCTACTTAGGGCGTTTAGGTGCCCGGTTAAGCTTTGAGCTTTCTTAACAGAGTTGGGGGTCTCCAGGTCAATTATTAATTCAATTTTATCAGAATTGGCTTATATTCCCCTCTAACTGACCATATACCCCAAGAATTTACCCAAGCAACCCCAAATGTGCACCTTTTCAGATTTAACATCATCTTATACTCACTAAAAATTGTAAATATTTCATTAAGATTGGAAATATGGTCAGCAACATACAAATATTTTACAAGCAATCATCCACATAGACTTCCATCGTATGCCCTATTAATTTTTCAGACATTTTATTCACTAACCTTTGATAGGTTGCCCCCACATTTTTCAAGTCAAACGACATCATTTTATAGCAATATACGCCTCTTGCTGAGTAGAAAGAAGTGTTTTCCTCATTATCCAGGTGCATTCGGATATGGTTGTAGCCCTAGTATGCGTCCATGAAGCTCATTAGCTCGTGTCCGACTATGACATCGACCATGTAATTAATATTCGGGAGGGGGTAGCTATCTTTCGGGCATGCTTTATTTATATCCATGAAATTGATGCAAAGGCGCCACTGTCTGTTACTATTCTTGACTAAAACTGGATCGGCTACCCATCGTGGGTAAAGTCTCTCCCTTATGAACTTGTTATGTAATAGTTTGCCGACCTCGGCCTCCAGTGTCGCTTGCCTGTCTGGAACTAGCTTCCTTTTTTTCTGGACCATCGGCCGATATATAAGGTCGATGTTCAGACAGTGGCAGGCATGCTTGGGGTCGATGTCGGGCATGTCCGAGTAGGTTCATGCGAACACGTCCATATTGTTACCCAAAAACTCTATAATCTTTGATTGGAGCGGCTCTTGTAAATTACGACCTAATCTGAGTTAACGCCCCTCATTTTGCTTATCGACATCTACTATATCGATATCTTCGACTGGCTCGGCTTGTTTCTATTTCTTGTTTTTCCCTTCTTTTTTGTGTAAAGGCAACTCTTGGTCTTCACTGATCGATTCTTCCCAGGGTCATCTGCCCGAGTTGACTTCTATTAAAATTTCCTTTCGGTTTCTCTGTTGGGTACTCAGCTCGGTGGTATCGGCCGATCTGCTAGATTATCCCTTTTCTGGCTTGTTAGGCTCTTCTTTTTTTGTTACATTTATTTCAACCAGCCTGATTTTTAGGGAGCATTCCCTTGATTCACGTTGGTTCCCTTTGTGGATACCTTCTCCATACGGGGTTGGGAGTTTGATGTGAAAATGGTACACTGAAACAACTGCTTTTAGATGATAAAGCAGTGGCCGTCCAATGATGGCATAATACTTGGAGTCAGAATTAATGACTTTGAAGGTGGTTATGACCGTCCTTTTATATGCTCCCTAGCCGAGCTGGATTGACAGATCCACCTCACCGAGTGGGATTATCCTTCTTTCCCCGAAGCCCAGGATACTATCATTGTAGAGCCGAATGTAGTTGTCGTCAACATTCAACCTCTGAAAGCTCAAATGTATATAACTGAGGCATAACTCCGTGAATCGACCAGAATCCTATGTATGCGAATGTCTAGGACCAATGTTGTAATGAACAGAGGGTCAGAATGGGGATGTGCAAGTTGGTCGCGTCTTGGTCGGAGAATGTAAAGTATTTTGCATGTCGACTTTTTCGGATCTCGGCGACTCACACTCGTTGCCCAGCATTTGTAGCTTCTCTAACTTTTCTTTTTCGGGTGGATCGGTGATCTTCAATACTATTAGTGTTTATCAATGTCAAAATTTCCTGCCCGTTCTCATTAATATGAGGTAAACGGGCCCAATTAGGCTGCCACTCCGGATTTGTTCTAGCAGCAAGAGGCAGAGGTAGCGAGAGCTCATGGACATACTGCTTCTATCCTCTCTTCTGGATGATCTTTTGCATGTCGACTTTCTCGGATCTCGGTGACTCACACTCATTGCCCAGCATTTGTAGCTTCTCTAACTTTTCTTTTTCGGGTGGATCGGTGATCTTCAATACTATTAGTGTTTATCAATGTCAAAATTTCCTGCCCGTTCTCATTAATATGAGGTAAACGGGCCCAATTAGGCTGCCACTCCGGATTTGTTCTAGCAGCAAGAGGCAGAGGTAGCGAGAGCTCATGGACATACTGCTTCTATCCTCTCTTCTGGATGATCCTCATGATATCCTAGATAAGGTCTCAACAATCGTCGGTCTTATAACCGATTGACTTATGATAACAACAATATCTATTGGCATCCAGCTTGGATGGATCCAGTTTTAGTGGGCGAGCTGGCGGTACCAAGTTAAGGTTCCTGATGTCCTTCCAAATTGCTGACGGGGTATGAGTCAATGTGTTTCTCATTGCCTCCACCCTAACTCGAACCTCTTGGTGAGATCTGTAGCTTATTGCGGAATTATCGGAAAATGATTTGAATCCAGAACCTGACCCAGATGAGAGATCTTTTTTAACATATTTTCGAGGGTTCTGGTGTCTATGTTTGATTGGTAGGATGACCATGGCTTTCTTTGCGCATATGTGTCTCTCTGCACAGAGGAGGAATTCTTGGAAGGTGTTCGCACTTGACTCGTGAATGGCATAGTTGAACCAAGACTGGGGGCAAGACCAGCCATAGCTGTTATGAGCATCACATCGTCTGAGACCAGTTCCATCTCACGAATATGCTTATTGAACCTGGAAATGTAGCTTTTTAGAGATTCGTCTTTGCCTTGTTTGATATTCACAAGAGAATCCTTTGGAGCCGTACGGACTTTAGATATTAGGAAGTGAGTGGTGAAAGTCGGCATCATATCGTTCCAAGAATGGATGGAACCTAATGGTAGAGTTCGGAGCCAGTGATGGGCTCGGTCGCCCAACGTTAGTGGAAAAGATCAGTTAAGGATGGCATCACTTGGGATGTACAGTTCCATCCATGCCGATACATATGGATGTGGGTGATGGGGTCGGTTTCACCATTGTACAAACCAATTTGAAGGTTTTTAAACTTTGTGGGAAGAGGAGTTGTCAAAATGTGAGGAGCAAAGGGTGACATAACATCTAGTCGACCCATCCCTAAGCTCGGTTCGTATTGTGTGTCGTCTAGTGTTTCTTCAAGCACGTTCAGATGGTGTCCAAGGCAAAGGATTTCTACCTCTCGCTCATTGATTGGGCTAGGTCCTTGAGCTCGGTTGGCCCTAGCTAGATCTCGGTCACCGAGAAATTGGAGCCTGGAGCCAATAGATCGCTGAGATCCCAAATCGGATCCGGTCTGAAGACGCCCAAACACGGAATGTGATTATTGGGGGCGATGGAGTAATGTCGAGGGTCCGCTATCCTACTGCATTCCAGGGCATCATCATGCTGCCTTCTCCTACCTTTTCTATCCTCGGACTGTCGGTTTTGGGAATTAACTTCTTGGTTGTCAGGGTTTATGTGAGGTTGATTTTGGGCATTTTGCGGGGATCCACTTGTGGGGTTTATCGGGGAGGTTGGATTTGTTGTTGGGTGTTTGTGAGAGCTTGAGCGACCAGTTGGCTCATTTGCTGGAGGAAGTTTGGTCCGTGAGAAGCTAGGCAATGGGTAATAGAATTGCACCCCTAGTCTCGCCTTGAGGTGCATTTTGGCCATTTTGGGTTTCTTGTGGTGGATCTTCTGTCCTACGGGGTTTTTTTGAATTTTTACTCATTTTGTTTTGTAAGAGGATGGGAAACATGTTACCTTGGCTGGAAGAACTTCTCGAGATGATGACTAGACCAAATAGGCCCTCCTCCTAGTGCTAATTTATTGACGTGTTTCTTGGGTCAACAAGCGAAATATCGAAAATTTATGACTTGGAAACTAGAAACAAACATTTGGAGAATATTTAAAATGGATTTTTCTGTCTTTTTATTGTGACGACCGAGCAGAGCGTGTCTGGTCGGTTTATTACTCATAGCTTGAAATTTACAGGTAGTTTCTTTAATTTTTCTCTCTTGTCTTTTTCCTAAAAATGCCATCTATTTATATTAAATAATTAGTGGACTAAGCTTTATTAATTAAGATAATAGTGGGACATTTGTCCTTCCTTTGTTGCGCATGAGATGCATGTTTGCCATGTATTGAGGAGAGCTTGTTGACTCATCACTTCGACCTGTTGATAGGTGGTATTCTGGTCTGCCACTAGTGTGTTGACTCTACTTAGTGGAAGACTAGTTGAGTGGAGCACTTACTGGAATTATTTTTATTGTAATGGACCAAGCTCAGCTCGGTCCACATCACTAGGTTGGCTGCTGATATCATCCTAGTTAGTCTGCGTCATCCTGAGGGGCTTACGTACTTAAACGGCCATGTGGAAACATTTTTGTCCAGCTCGGCTCGGGTGTCATCAGTGTCTTTTGTCTCTATAATCGTGTCGTATTACTCATTGTTAGTCATAACTCTAGTCCAGTTCCATTCTTATATTAAGGTTCATAATACCAAACAAGAGAAACCAAACAGATGACAATCAAGTATAATCAGTTACAACATTAATAATGAGAGTGCAAAAATCAATAATAAGTTCATGGCTCAATGTGATTGCAGAGAATATTTCACATGGGATGAATGTATCAACAACATGGGCCAATATTTCAAGGACTATATGCAAAAGTAACTTGATTCGCCTATGTCGTGGATCAACATGTCCAATTCATGGCGTCTTTGGGATCCATGGAAAATAACAAAATCGTGTTGAACTTAGCCTCTTTAGGTGTTCTAGTGATCACGATTGTGGTAAGCGTATGCATTCATATATTCCAAATCCAGGAGTTTTTTTTATACCGAACAAATATTGGCTGAAGAAATTGGATCTATTGTTTCCACACTTCTTTTGCTTGTCATGTTTTGTTCTTCGGTTGTGATGGTACTGACTGCCAAAAGATAGTAGAGTCGCAATACAACTGTTAGGAATTCTATTGTTTCGATTTTGATGAATGCCATGTAAAACTTAGAATAGAAAGTTGGCTCCCCAATTCTTGCTTTGAAATGTATTGTAACAATTAGAGTGACCAAGCCGAGTTTAAGTCGCCTACGCTCCAACTTGCAAGAAGACAACTCAAGGCTTGAAGGAAAACTCTGTGAGAGACAAATGAGTACAACAAAGAAGAGCGACAGAACTCGATGAAGAAGCGGTGAGGTGCGGTGAGTGGAACATCGATCAAGTCAACTCAAGAGAAGCCAAGTCTCAAGTCAAGTGACAAGAGTCATCCAATGATTGGAAGTTGACTCTAAGTCACCTGGGAAAGCGAGGAAATGCGATCAAGTCGAGATAATCGTAAAAGAACCGTTGCACGAAATCAAGAGATTTACTTAAACAAGTAATATCTCCATACTACCTTTCTTGGAGTGCTCATCCCGAAGCGTGCAAAAGAAATGAACCAATGGGAAGCACTACACCGTGTCGAACTCAAAAAAGGTGATAAAACATTTCATACGAGGAAACGACAATTCCAAGAATCGCACACCAACGATCGCAAAGTGATTTTCAAAAATGAGCCTATCTCTTCAACGGGCAAATTTTTGAAAGTTCACTATAAAAGGCCGAGGAGTTTGATTGAGAAATAATAATGCGTGGATGAATGACACACGTGAGATATACAAGCTTATCAATAATCGAAACAATCTCAATCCTCAAGCCTACATCTCAAGTACATCAATCCAACACTTACCTTGAAGGAAAGAGAACTTCAATCGAGTTGAAGAGGAAAACACTGAAAACAAGGGGTCTACATTCCAAGAAGGATTGTAGAAAGGTTCAAGGCTGAACCAAGTCTTAAGCTTTTGGAGGGCTTCGTGATCAAATCCAAAGTGCTTGAGCAAGTGAGTCAGAAGTAGCAAGGCAAAACGCCCACCGTGAAGAAGTCCGAGTCGTACGAGAAGCCACCAGTGATCAAGGCGTCTCGAGACGAGTCCCAAAGGATCAAGTCGGCTGTTTGTGATCAAGACTTGTATCCGGACTCATTACCACTTTGTAAACCGATCATTACTTAGTGGATTCCTCCGGAGTTGGAGAAGAGAGGAGTAGAAGAATTACCCCATCTTCGAACCTCTATAAAAACTTTCTTTGTGTCATTTACATTTCAAATTTAAATTTCTCGCACTTTTAATTGCTTATATCTCACGATAAATTTGCTATCCATTTGATAATCTATAAGTACTAAATCAAGTCAGAAAAACTTGCTTAATCAAACTTAAGGGTGTTAAGTCTTCCGCTGAAAACAAAACCACAAATTTGAGTCAAATTATAGCCAACACCGAAAGTTAGTTACTCTGTTAATGACTCAGTGACCGAGTCATTGAGAGATTAACTCTCTTGAGGGACTAATTCGATTGTCCATCAAGGACACAAAATGTGTAGAAACTCAGAGATTTAAAAGGCCTAAATCGAAAATTTGGTAAGGTTTATTCAACCCCCTTCTAAACCTTACACTTACACCCCTTGGGACCTACAAGTGGTATCGGAGCGGTTGGTTCATTGAACCCTCCGCACCGGTTACTTGAACTAGATCTCCAATCTTTTCAAAAGTCCGCTTTAGTACTTAATCTTTCAAAACTCTTTTCTATCATTAAAAGTTATTATCATGGAAGCAAATCTAACACGCATTCCTATGTTCACTATTGAAGAATTTGATGATTGGAAAATTCGCATGCGAGCTCACCTATCAAAGATTACATGATGAGATGTGGATAGTGATAGAAGATGGGCCTCTGCAAATATTAAAGGTGAACACATTTGCACGAAGAGTTGCGGTGAAGGGGAAGAAGATGCAAAGACCTGCACCACTCCATGGTTGAAAAACCAAGAACCGAGTGGACAAATGATGACAGAAAAAGATACAACCTGGATAATGTAGCCAAGGACATTCTCTACAAAACCTTGGACAAAGCCATGTTCAATAAAGTGAAATCTTGCAAAACCGCTAAGGAAATTTGGGACAAACCGACATTGATTTGTGAAGGCTCGTGAGCAAATCAAAGAAAACAAACTATCGAGTGGTCAGTACAAAAATTTGAGAACTTTAAAATGATCTCGGAGAAAACCTGGATCAACTGGATGCTCGGTTTACGAAATCACAAATGAGTGTCTACACTTGGAAAGGAATATACACAAAAGGAAATGTGTATGAAGATCCTAAAAAGTCTTCCAAATGAATGGGAAATGAAGGTCATGGCATTGAGACACTCCATGGACCTATCAAAGACATCCAATCATGAGTTATTCTCGGACCTCAAAGCCTACGAGTTTGAGTGAGAAGGAAAGACCAGGAAGAGACAGATGTACCCAAAACAATTTGCTCTAGTTGTCAAAGACGGAAGGAGAGCTGAGGTCAAAGAGGCAATTGACCCAGGAAGAAATAGCCCTAATGGTTAAAAGATTTAACAAGTTCTTTAACAAGAACTACAAGAGAGGAAAGGGTGAATCCTCCGAAGACACTCAGCTCCCTCCAAATCAAGGGATGATAGGCCAACCAAGAGAATGATCATCAACAAGTTGAGTATCAAAGGGCGACAACTCAAGAATAGAAAGAGCCGATCAAAAGGCTGAATATCTATGTTGGAATTGTAGACAACCAGGTCACTATGCCATTGATCGCTCATATCCTCGTAGTCAACAAGTACGAAACGAAGAAGAAAGAAAGGTCTTGAGAGAAAGAAGACAAGAGAAGAAAAAGGCAATGATGGCTGCAGAGATTGCCGAGACAACCAAAGTCAAGAGAGACAAATGACTCGAGAGCAAGCGAAGGCGACTACTCAAGTGACTCGAAGAAGAAGCTTTGATCCGCTTAATGGCCAAAGAACAAGATCAAGAAGATGAGGTACAATCTAACTCAACAAGCTCGGACACTAGTGATAGTGACTGTGACACACACACTTCATCACCCACCGATCTTTATGATTCATTAGGCAAAATGATGAAAGATTTTGAGCACATTAAAACCTCACACACACTATTGAATGAGGAAAACAGCCTACTCAAAAATCAAAACTCAAAGCCGACTAAGGAGCCGAGTACTCTAAGTCAAATAGCCGATGAGAATAAAAGTTTAAAGGCTTGAAAATGCTAAATTAATAGCGAAATTGCTGCTATAGAAAAGAGGAGAATGACCTCAAAAATGTTATTGCCTCATTCACTAAGGCATCTAAATCATTGGATGATCTTATTATGAGTCAAAGAGAATGTAGAGACAAGACAGCTTAGGATTTAATTCCTTTGTGCCATGTCAAACCTCAAGAGTAATTTTGGAAAAAGGATCTTCAAGTCATGAAGAGTCCGAAAAATCCAAAACTCTAAATGATGCACACACTTTCAATCCAAAGCACAATACTAAGCAAACTGGCCTTGGTTACAAAGGAAAAGGAAAACACCGATTGAGAGTCTTTGAAAGGACAGTGAGAAGAGATTCACCGAGTCCTCAAATAGACTCCAAACAGAAAATACTCTGTAAAGAAGCGAGCTACCAAAAATCCCAGAAAACTCATAAAAGAAATACATATGATGGGAATGGTAGAAAATATCCAAGCCAAGTGATCGAATAATGTGAACTACCACTAGACTTATGGAATACAAGCCCAAAAGGCAAAGGCCTAGAACTCAACAAAGGCCATTCCAAAAGCATAAGAGCTTTCATCAAACACATATGCACCTAGGCACTACACTCAAAGACACCACAATTACCCAAGAAAGGCAATTGCTAAAACACATATGCAGGCATACAGACAAAAGAGACAGCTGTATGAACCTAGACTCCCCAAGCAATTTGCCAGGATTGATTATGAGTATGGCACCGATAGATGGCAACCTCTTAGAGTCAAATCATTTGGCTATAGGTTGGTTGGATCATCTTATAATTCTAACCCCTCAGGACCCAGACAAGAATGGGTACCTAAAACTTAATTTCCTTGATTGCGGTTCAAGGAACAGTGAGTGCCAAGGAACCTGGTACATGGATAGTGGTCGTTCCGCATACATGACAGAAATAAGAGAAATCTGTCAAAATTCAAGGAAGTCAAAGGAGCAAAAGTCATATTTGGAGGAAATGAAGCTCCTGGTGAAATAAGAGGCACTGGATCCATCAAAAGGAATGGTTTAGAAATCACAGATGTTGCATATGTTGAAGGACTAAACTTCAATTTACTAAGCATCACTCAACTCTGCGACAAGGGCTACAATGTTGGATTCAACATGGGAATATGCCAAATCAAAAATGTTGAATCTAATGAAGTTGTCTTTGCAAGGATGTAGACAAAAAATATGTATGTAGTGGATTGGTCAACCGCAACACCCAAAGACTGTCTACTAGCAAAGAGCACACAAATTTGAATCAAGTTGGGTGTGGCACAAAAAAGCCGAGTCACCCGAACTTCAAAACAATTAATAAGCTAGCAAGAAGTCATCTTGTAGAAGGACTTCCGGACTCGATACAAGAAGGAAAGTATATGTGATGCATGTCGAAGGGAAAACAAATCAAGTCGTCATTCAAAGAAAAGACATGCCCATCCTCAACAAGAATATTGCATCCGCTTCATATGGATCTATTTGGCCCAAAGGAACCAAAGAAGCATAAGTGGAAAGAAATACACCTTGGTGGTAGTAGATGACTACTCAAGATATACATGGACAATATTCATGTGCAAGAAGAAAGAAACTCTACAAAAGCTACCACAAATGATGAAGAGAATACAAAATGAGAAGAGTCAAACCATTATCAAAATAAGATCGGATAGAGGAACCGAGTTTGTCAATGGAATAATAACTCAAGATCTTTGTATTGAGAATGGTATTGGTCATGAACTATCACCGCAAGGACTCCACAAAGAATGGAGTTGCGAAAGAAGAAGGAAACAACCCTCAAGGAAGCGGAAGACCATGTTAGTGAAGCAGGTTACCAAAAAGATTTTGGGTCAAGCAATCAACACACTGCTACACCCAAAACAGATGTATGATAAATAGGCGGTGACAAAGACTCCCTATGAGATCCGGGAAGAAAACCAAATGTTGCATATTTCAGGATATTTGGATGTAAATGCTTCATCCACAATAATGGCAAAGACAACCTAAAGGTTTTTGATGCTAAAGTCGATGAGGGTATCTTCTTAGATACTCACCAAAGCAAAGCCTACGAATACTCAACAAAAGAACTATGGTTACAGAAGAATCCATTCATGTAGTATTCGATGAGCCAAACATAAATGGAAAAGACATTGAAGAGTCACCGATAAGTCAAACATCCAACCTCACAAAAGAATCCCTTTGTCAAGTCAAGGGGGATTATCAATTCGAAAGAAGATGAGATAGTCAATCTCAAAAACAATGGAAAATCTGCAATGAGTGATCACGAGAGAGTGACCACAAAGAACACAAATGTACAAGTCGATCAATCCAAATAACTTACTTCAACCTGGACGTAAGATGGCCGAGAGACCATCCACCGATCTTGTCATTGGAGACATGAGAGAAGGTGTCAAGACAAGATCCGAACTCAACAAGCAATGTTCACATGCTTCATCTCGAAGATAGAGCCCAAAGATGTGTCACAAGCATTGGATGACACACATTGGATTCAAGCTATGCAAGAAGAGTCAATCGAGTTTGAGAGAAATAAAGTATGGGAATTAGTACAAAGACCCATACATCAAAATGTTATTGGAACCAAATGGGTATTCGTAAATAAGATGAACGAGGAAGGTTACGGGTAAGAAACAAAGCAAGATCGGTAGCCAAAGGATATTGCCAAGAAGAAGAATAGATTTTGATGAAACATTTGCTCCTCGTAGCAAGATTGGAAGCTATAAGGATGTTTCTTGCCTATGCACTCACAAAAATTTCATTGTATATCAAATGGATGTAAAAAGTGCATTCCTAAATGGATTATTGGAAGAAGAAGTGTATGTTGAACAACCTCCGGGATTTGAGCGAGAAGACTCTTGGAGACAAAGTGTACAAACTCAAGAAAGCCCCGTATGGATTGAAACAGCACCCGTGAGCATGGTATGATACCCTGTCACAATTCCTAACCGAAAATGGATTCACTAAAGGAAAAGTAGATAGAACACTTTTCGAGAATTCAAGACAAGAAGAGTATACTACTTGTTCAAATATATGTGGATGACATCATTTTTGGATCCACTAACAAAGAGTCAGTGAAAAATTCTCAAACCTCATGCAAAGTAAATTTGAAATGAGCATGATGGGAGAGAGTCGACATTCTTCCTTGGACTTCAAGTGAAACAATTGAAGGATGGAATCTTCATAAGCCAAACAAAATACACCGAGATTTAATGAAGAAATTTGGTATGGAGGAGAAGTCCTCTCAGAAAAATACCAATGAACACATCACCAAAATGGACATGGATGCAGATGGCAAGCTCAGATCAAACAAGATACGAGCACTTATTGGATCATCTCTATCTCACAAATAGCAGCCGGACATCACCTTTCTTTGTCAGGTGTATGTGCAAGATTTCAATCTGCTCCAAAAGAGAGCCATATGACCGCAACTAAGAGAATATTGAGATACTTAAAAGGAAACCAAGAAGTAGGGCTATGGTATCCAAAGGAAGGTGGATTCAAGCTAATTGGCTATTCGGACTCGACTATCTTTGGATGCAGAGTGGATAGGAAAAGTACTTCAGGCACATGTCAAATGCTTGGAAACAGATTAATTTCCTGGTTTAGCAAGAAGCAAAACTCAATAGCCACTTCTACACCGGTGAGCGAATACATAGTCATGGCAAACACAGCCCAAGTCCTATGGATGAGACAAAGAAATGAGAGATTATGAAGTTGAAGAAAAAGAAATTCCAATCATGTGTGATAACACAAGTGCAATTGCAATCACTCAAAATCCTGTGTTACACTCAAGAACAAAACATATAGATGTCGATATCATTTCATAAGAGATCATGTTGAAAAGAAGGACATTATCTTGGAATATATCTCAACCGATAAGCAACTAGCCGACATCTTCACAAAACCATTATGTGAGTCAAGATTTGAAGAACTCAAACATGAGTTGGGGCTAATTGAGCTAAGCCGAGACACGGAAGAATCAAAGAAACGAAATGGAACAGAAAGAAGGTGAAAAAGAGTCAAAACAAAAATTAGCTCAAGAATCACCAGATCGGAAAAGTCGTATACCAAGTCACCGATAGCTCGACCACTAAGAGAAATGTGAGAAGCGAGTTAAATCGGCTAAGAGATAAGTCAATAACTTATGAGCAAAGTGACAAAAACGCAATGCTTTTGACTTAGCAGAATGTTTTAAGAGACACGTCGACATAATGATGATGTGTACGTACATAAAGCCGCACACCAAGCCTATGATTGGATATAAATGCTTTGCCGCATTAAATACGAGACATGAATCGCTCAATATGCGTGCGAAAATCCAAGCCGTTGATTTCGATCACGATTCAAAACCGTCTCGCACGCCCTTTCATAAACCATATTTAAACCATTTTTCGTCCGTTTCTCTCTCACACTTCTAAAAACTGCTCAATCTCTCTCTCAAAAAGCAAAGGCAAATACTCTCAAACCCTATCAACCTTCAAATCAAATTTCGAACTTTTCCTTGAAATTATTCTCGAGAAATGGCACCAACGTATAACTTTACCAAGTTGGGAAAACAAATCCACACCGGTTCGACCGTGGGATTTCGACGGAATGGTGAAGCAGGGGTCCGACGACACCCTGGTGAAGAAAATCGCGGAGAAGTTAGAAACGCCGACTAAAACCGTTTCTAACACCGGAGTATCCTATGACCTATGTGGAGGAGGTCGCACAATTCTACGTGAATGCCGAGATTCACGATGAAGGAATCAAGTCATCTGCTTCACGGGAAGCGGTGACTATCAACGCCAGATTTGGTGAATATTGCTCACTACCGCCAGGTAAGAGCAAATCAAATTAAGGAAGCCGATGTAAACTTGGCCGACGCGTGAAAGAAATAGCCAAGTCCGACGTTCTTTGACAAAATAATATACACAAAGAAACAATAGATCAAAGGAGGATTATCACAAATTGTTGGATATTGTTGCCAAGTGTATCGACATCAAATTTGGCGACTTTGACCAATCACAAAGGCAAAATTTATTGTGATGGCTGCAATAATAGAAGAAAAGAAGATAAATCTGGCCGAGTTTATCTACAAAGCAGATCTCTGCGAACGTGGGGAACAAGTCCTTCAAAGAAGATGGGTCATTTGGAGGATCTCTCGGGATATGGCCTGGTGATTGGCCGGCTATTGGAGGTGAAAGGAGTACCTCTTAGACATGGGAAGGCCTTCCATGTCAACAAGAGGATGTTCGAGCTAACCTATCTGGTGCTCGAGAAGCGTCGTACGCCAAGAGAGGCGACACTGGTGAGGGGAATCACCACCCCGAAGACACATGCCTTCTCTCCAACCAAGAAAGAAAGCGCCCTGCAGCTACCAAGAAATCTCTGCCCCTGCAAAAAAGAAAACCAAACATGCTCCCCGCCCGCAGCAGAGTCACCGCCCTGCAGCAGAGTCACCCGCCTGCAGCCGTGTCACCCGCCCGCTGCAGCAGCGGGTCGAGAAGGACTCACAAATTCCTTCTCTAATCGTCAAAAAGAGGAGAATCGATGCCTAGACGGTCGGCTCCTCGAAAACAAACACAAGCACGGCCCCGGCGCCCAAGACTCGAGAGGACACCGTCTCTCGAACCGTAAATCCCTCTGGTACAAACTAAGAGACGAAGAAGACTTGTAAAGCAATCCGAATAGGAGAAACCAAATTTGAGTCGGCTACTCATTAGCACAGATACGGAGACCACCGGAGAAGTAGAGTCTCCAGATGTAATTGATGAAACAATGAAGTCTCTGCTGAAGGTGATCAGCAGAGGCAACCCGAAGACACAATCAGTAGCTCATACAAACCTGACAAGAAGAACCAGCCCAAGCAGATAGTGATGTAATGATCCTATCTCCACCTTACCCGGACATCCAAAATCGTCATGCGTGAGTGGAGAAAATGGAAGCCGAGCAAGTCAAGGAAACAGTTCCAACGGCCAATTCATAGAAAAAGAAGAGGAACTGCTAAATTTCCTCGGATTATCTATCGTGTGCTCCCTCTCTAGATGAAGACAAATCGCATGGATATTCTCGAGATCTACAAGGACAAGGAGAGAGAAAAGCAAGTCAAGAAGAAAGCGAAGACGCGAAAAGGCAAGTATCCGCCTATCTCCTGGCAGACACTGAACACTTCCATCCTCTCCTTGATGTCTTCTCCGAAAGTGACGAGGAACCGTGAGAATGTCACGCCGCCACGAAAAATTGCGTGATCGCAGCAAGCATTGCATGAATCAAGAATCCTTCACGAGCAAAGACCGATGGAGGACCAGGAGAGTCCTCCGAACACACCGAAATCGATCCAATGGGAGTGGTTCAAAGAAATAGCCACCGATGTTGATTCTGCTACCACTTCCCACTCACTCGAAGAAGGCAATAAGGAGATGGCGATGAAATCGGGCTAGTGGGGACCCCAAATGAGCCAACCCCTATTGAAGGTGTGCCACCACCGCCCCAACGGCTGAACCATCAATTGCAACAATGGGAGTTTGGAGACGAGTAACCCCACTCCAAGTCACTCACCGGTGCGCCACCGAGGGGGAACTCCTCCACCGCAGCGGCAAGGTCGGAGGATGTCTTTGCAGATGACTCCACAAAGAATGTAGGAGGTGAAGCAAAAGACACTCAAACACAAGAAGAACAATGACAAGTTGCCACCAACGAAGCTCGGGCGATTGAGATCTGTCTCACTGAGGTGCCAACACTCTGAAGGCTAATGACGCCGCGATGCGATCGAGGCACGAGGAAGGAATGTACCGGGAGTTAACACTGGCGATGAAAGCGCAATCCATGGGGTTGAGACTCCAATGGATGCCACTGTCCGAAGACCCTAAGACAAATGACACTCATCGAAAGGGAAGACCAGGCCTCGCAGCCAGAGAGACCGCCGGAGGAAATGAAGGCCCACGGAGGTTGAGACTTCCCGGGTAACACAACCAAGTAGAGAACATCCCTCCCGCAACCATCGATCCATCCGAAAAGGAGATCGGCGCACTTCATGATTCCCAGACAACCCCGATGTCACCTTTCTCGGGATCGGAAGGCGAAGAAGAAGCTGAGTCAACCCCATGACAAATCCAAAAGACTCACCAAGGATGTTCCAGGCACGAGCAAGTCGATCCCAAGACTACTCGTCGACCTTTAATTTTGATGATGAGCCACCAATGGAAATCTCATCATCGTCCGATGACGCTTCGATAAGGCCGAGGACCAGTCTACTCAAAAGGAGAAATCACCGAGACCAACGGTCGTTAAGACAAATGAGGCTCGCCAGCCGCCCATCGCACCACAAAACCCAATTGAACCGACCACCGCTTCCGGGTCCTCAAGCTACACCGGATCGATTCCCAAAAAGAACTTCACGCCCACCGCTTATCATCGAACAAATCCCGGATGGCGGTGATGAATCCTTTGTGAATCTTTCCCTTTCTCACCGGAGATACCGAGAACTCCACGAAGAGTCGAAAATGAGCAAGCACGCTATCACGCACTCCGCTCTCTGTTTTTCACTCGTGCACCATTGTTCCAGCCGATTTCGATTTCGACAGTATGGCCATCACCGCAATGAAGAATCACCAAGCACGAAGTGTTCAAGGCACTCTTTGTCAAGTTGAAAAGATGGAGAGGCATCGAGCCTCCTTGGATATGCGCCGGACAAAGAGATGCCAACCTTACAAATGACTTGAGAGGCATCACAACGGTCGAGATAAGGGAATGGTGGCAACAAAGAATCAATGCGTGTGGAACAGTGAGATACTTCGCATAATTATTCAACAAGTCTCTGTGGTGTGGAGAGTCAAAATGTTGATGCGAAAACAAAGTCATGGAACACATTGAACATATGCACGAAGCTCACACCGCCGAGATCAAGGCTGCTGCGTGAGCGAAATGCAAATGATATACAGCGTTTGGAAGAACACATGACAAGAAAATTCAGCCTTCTCATGGTGAGATGAAGCGATTTCAAAAGAATCCAACGCTACTTCGGCTCAATTCCGTGCGGCAAAGATACAACGCAGCAGACTTGAAGCAAAACTCAACCATCGAAGACTCGACTTCATGCTTGCCAAAGATGTTCCCCAGGGTTCCTCTATCCTTTGATGATGCCAAAAAGGGGGAAGAGGAATACCTTAAAGCAAAAAAATCAAGTCGAAAAGAAAGGAGCAATGACAAGGAACAAATGAGAAGGAAAATCACCGAGGAAATTTTGAAATCAAGAAAGGAAAATCTGCTGAGGGGAAGGATCAAAGAATATGACCTTGATGATTGCACAAACCCCCAACAGGTCCTCACACAAATGACATTATAAGCGGAAACTCCCACGTGACTCGCCACTCCAACACTCTGCTTTGTATCTATGGCCGAGAAGAGAAAAGAAATTGAAGCGGGGATGAAGGAGGTGGAAGGAAGAATGGATGCCAGGGTGATGAACATTTTGAAAGAACACGGAGGCATTCCGGTTGACAGAGACACGTATGCCATTTCGGATGTCGGGACAGAGCCAAGATCGCTTGACGAATTCAAAACGCTCGAATCAAGGTTATTTTGCAAATATGTCCTTGCTCAAGCTTGGGACTCAGATCTTGGGAAAAGGGTCTCACATTATGTGAAGAAAGCGACAGACAATGAGACAACCTAAGATCCACTCTGCTGGGCACTCACTCAAAAGAAGAAGGCCCCATCAAAGATACGCCCGCAGGTAGAGAAAAGCGGCGGTGGAGGAAGAAGCTTCGGACCCAGGCCTCTCGCCCAAGAATATTGAATACGTAGATCCGGGGAAAGAAAGGAGGGATCTACTTTGGGTGGGCTTGACCATGTGGCGAACTTGCAAGTGGCTAAAACCAACGCCGAGTATGCAAAAAGGATAGAAGAAGAAAACAAGAGACAAACTCGGCTATGGCGGGAGAGACAGGAAAGAATAAGGAAAGATGAAGGCGCCAGGGAAGGCATATGAGAAGAAAAAAAGAAGGCAAATGACGAGAAGAAGAGAAGAAGATGATCTGATCAAGATGAAAGAAGACAAATAAGGAGATGAAGTGTTCTTTGTCAACCCTTCGTGTATTTTATATGCAAATACATACAATGTAAGTCTTCGTAATAATGCAAAAAAATTTTTCATACTGATACACCTTGTAAAAAATTGTGTTGAGTACAAGAATGATATGATCAATAAAAAGATTGATTATGCGCATACATTCTATGTCAATACACTATCTCGTATGTATTCTGATATTTGCATCTTTGTATGATTTAAGTTTTGGCATCATCAAAAAGGGGGAAATTGTTAGGAATTCTATTGTTTAGATTTTGATGAATGCCATGTAAAACTTAGAATAGAAAGTTGGCTCCCCAATTCTTGCTTTGAAATGTATTGTAACAATTAGAGTGGCCAAGCCGAGTTAAGTCGCCTACGCTCCAACTTGCAAGAAGACAACCAAGGCTTGAAGGAAAACTCGCAGCGATGAGACAAATGAGTACAACAAAGAAGAGCAGACAGAACTCGATCAAGAAGCGGTGAGGTGCGGTGAGTGGAACATCACCAAGTCAACTCAAGAGAAGCCAAGTCTCAAGTCGAGTGACAAGAGTCATCCAATGATTGGAAGTCGACTCTAAGTCACCTGGGAAAGCGAGGAAATGCGGTCAAGTCGAGATAATCGTAAAGAACCGTTGCACAGAAATCAAGAGATTTACTTAAACAAGTAATATCTCCATACTACCTTTCTTGGAGTGCTCACCCTGAAGCGTGCAAAAGAAATGAACCAATGGGAAGCACTACACCGTGTCGAACTCGAAAAGGTGATAAAACATTTCATACGAGGAAACGGCAATTCCAAGAATCGCACACCAACGATCGCAAAGTGATTTTCAAAAATGAGCCTATCTCTTCAACGGGCAAATTTTTGAAAGTTCACTATAAAAGGCCGAGGAGTTTGATTGAGAAATAATAATGCGTGGATGAATGACACACGTGAGATATACAAGCTTATCAATAATCGAAACAATCTCAATCCTCAAGCCTACATCTCAAGTACATCAATCCAACACTTACCTCGTGAAGGAAAGAGAACTTCAATCGCTTGAAGAGGAAAACACTCGAAAACAAGGGGTCTACATTCCAAGAAGGATTGTAGAAAGGTTCAAGGTCAACCAAGTCTTAAGCTTTTGGAGGGCTTCGTGATCAAATCCAAAGTGCTTGAGCAAGTGAGTCAGTAGTAGCAAAGGCAACGCCCCTGCCTGAAGAAGGCCGAGTCGCACGAGAAGCCACCGAGTGATCAAGGCGTCTCAGCATCGAGTCCCAAAGGATCAAGTCGGGTCCGTTGTGATCAAGACTTGTATCCGGACTGCTACCACTTTGTAAACCGATCATTACTTAGTGGATTCCTCCGGGAGTTGGAGAAGAGAGGAGTAGAAGAATTACCCCATCTTCGAACCTCTATAAAAACTTTATCGTGTCATTTACATTTCAAAGATTTAAATTTACGCACTTTTAATTGCTTATATCTCACGATAAATTTGCTATCCATTTGATAATCTATAAGTACTAAATCAAGTCAGAAAAACTTGCTTAATCAAACTTAAGGGTGTTAAGTCTTCCATTGAAAAACAAAACCACACAAATGAGTCAAATTATAGCCAACAATGAGTTACTCATTAATGACTCTCGGTTGAGTCTGTTGAGAGATTAACTCTACTTGAGGACTAATTCGACTGTCCATCAAGGACACACACACTGTAGAACTCTCAGAGATTTAAAAGGCCTAAATCGAAAATTTGGTAAGGTTTATTCAACCCCCCCTTCTAAACCTTACACTTACACCCCTTGGGACCTACAACAACCAAATGAATAAACGTGTTTCAAATGAGCAAGTGAGCTAGGGAATTTATGATCGATGAACTAAGAGTCTATTGGTTGGGTGGTTTTCTGTTTTCGATAAATGGCTAAGAGTTTAGAAAATTTAGGATAGTCAAGACATGCATTCGATACAGTCTCCACAAGATAAAAATGTCCCATATTCGAAGTGCTTACAGTTCTGACGTTCGTCTACAAGATACAATGACTTTTATCTATTTCAACTTAGCAGCATTTACAAAAGTCAAAACGACAGCGAAACTAGTTTTACTGATGTCTGCTATCTTTGTAAAAGACCTAATGTTTTGCTTCATGAAGGCGAGCGAATCAAAAGAATCAGGCGATTTAGAGGATTTTAGCTGTTACGTTTCGTTACTTGAAGGCGAGCGAGTTGCCTAAGAGGACACTCAAAAACATTGGATAAGCTGATTCATATAGGTAAAAAACAAACAATCGGACAACCTAATCAAACATCTTAAGAAATCCGTGAACTTCAAAGGGGTGATAGAATTTGATAGAAATGAAATCCAAAGCTTACATTCGCAATAACCTCCAAATTGATGGTCTCTCCCAGTTGTAACCTTCACAAGCATTGAAATTTCACTTCCGAACATCGTGGGCGACAAGTCTAATCGGTTACTGAGTGTTGTGAGCGAAGGCCTCTACTTTGCGAAGCTTATAGAGAAATCCCTGGACAAAAACGGAGATTTGACAAGCATATGTCACATGGCAGACGTCGTCTGTGTAGGAGTTGAACTGTTTAGAAAATGGTAAGATTATGATACTACAAGTCTTAAAAGCAAAACCAACAAGGAGAAGCTGAAAAAACTTTCCGGTATTGCTGGAAAGACTGTTAAAAATTTCACATCCGAAATGAAAGATTTTATAGTGCAAGACCCTCTAAATTGGCCTGTTAAAGTTATAGCTGCTAACTCAATGTGCCGGATAACTCAAATTATCCTTCTAGACGGAATAACAGATGAGGAGTTGTTTGAGAGATTATACGTCCTGATTGCAGACATGTTGGCAGTATGTCTCACCGATTTAGTGTGCGTTGTTACATTGAAATATCACAGTTGTTCTATAAAAGAAAGGGAGAAAAACGTCCACCAAGCGACACTTCTTCTTGGTGAGAGTGAGAAAATTCTTGAAATTCTCCGGCAGCGTGAGGTTCCGAGCTTGGATCAAGAAAAAGCAGCTAATATTGAAGGGTGGAGGGAATTTATGAAACATGATAATTTAAACCCAGTGGCATCCATTTCTGCAACAAGTAATGATACAGCAAATTCAGAGACTAATTTTGAGCAATCATCTAACGAACTAGAAGGCTAATTTCAAGAATATTAGGAAGCCGAATTGTCGTCTTTACTAAAGACAATTCTTGTCACCATTATATTGTTGTTTTCTTGCCTGACAAATCACTTGTGATACAGAAGCATTTGCATTATACCAAATTAAAGCCTCAAAGAGTCAGCTATCATCATAGTTGTAGAATCAGTGGTTTGAGATCTATACGCGTATAAATTTCTATTGAAATAAATGTGGCATGTATTGAGGCTTCTTATAGTCAGGAACAAGCCTATTAGGCCAGGTGTATCTGGTGTTCAAGTTCTAAATAATTATAATATGTCCCCTTTATTTTATCATACCCTGTGCCATTTTTTGTGCCTTGATTCTTTTCGAGATGTTTTTATCAAGTCTAGTTAGTTGATTACTTTTTTTCTTATTTTCGGGCCTGGTGGATTAGTTCTCTACCACATGAGAAATGTTTTATGATTCTACAAGACAATGGACCGTTGTCTGGCCATGACCGAGTCTAATTCTTCAAAAATATTTGCCTCTAGAGGAAAATCTTTAAACTTAAACAGAGTTTCACTAAATTTTTTTCAAGGTGTGGTGAGTATGTTCAAATGTATGAGTATAAGAGGTGTAACACTAAATTGAAACAGATTCTTTTTTACAGATGTATGTGATGCTACAAAGCTTATGAAGATAGAGAACTAGTGTGGTTTTCAGGCTTGCTTTATTAGTGTTATTTTTTTTTTTTTGCTGAATTTTCTTTATGTTTTTAGTTCTTAATTTTTTAACAGCACGACTAAAGAAAACAACAAGAAAAGGTTTACCAAGCATAGCATCAACGATCCAAAAACAACGACAACGACAACTACAAAAACAAGACAACAAACAAATATACCTCCAACATCTTCACATGGCAAGAAGGGAATGAAAGGCCATTTTGCATTGGATGCTTTTTACGTCCCCACAATGATGTCTTTGTTGTCTTGGGGAGCGTTGAAGCTTGCTTCTTCTCCACAGTTTTCTTGGTCATCAATACAACATGTCCTTAATAGAACCGATCTAATTCTCTGAACAATTGGGATTTGGTACTTTTATCGGATTCTCCATATGTCCTGGTCGAGCTTGTATATGTAGATATTGTCTGGTAGGACCAATAGTAATACATTGTATGGGACGGAGTAAGGGCCCGTCTCACATCCTACGAATCGTCCGGCGGAAGATTTTTTGAATGGAGTAAAAGAACTTGGGATCGTCAATCTCTTCCTTAAAGATTGAGATGAGTCGATGTCGGTCGATGGTGTGAAAGACTTACTGATGTCGAATTCCAAAACCAAATGAGAGGTTCCCCACTCTTCTTTGATCCGTCTTAGGACCGAGTGGCAGCCTCGACCCAAGCAGAAGTACGATGTGTATGGCATTCTCGCAGCCCCCTCAGGAAAGACCTTGCTATCCAGCCTGAAATCCTTTCTTTCCTTAGGGATGAACCTTTCATGCCATTTTCAGTTTCTATTCAGACATTTATTCAAACACCTGTTTCATAATTGTGGTTGCACAACATTGAGAGTTTCTTTTCTTTCTTCATTTTTAAATATTGCACATAACGACACAACGTATGTGTGATTTTACGTGTTTTACCGAGGTTCAAGTTCAACATTGTTGCAGGTAGCGGCCGAGCACAGTTCTCTTCTAATGCTGAACCTCCCTAACCAAATGGAAGCGTCAAAGTGGCAGCAAGCTGTATTTACCTAAAAATATCATTTGGGGAATTGATGACATGGGATCAAATATCACAAGTCCCACATTTTTCGGAACCGTGTACTTAGAAAATTGTTAGAACAATCTAGAGATGACAATTTGGGTCGTGTTCAGATTAACGAGTTGGGTTGATACATGAAATTTACAACAAACGTGCGAATACAAACACTACCCCTTTAATTATTTGTGTATAATTAATCAACCGGAACCCGAACAGATTTATATTGTAGAGTTTTATAATATACATAGTTGTACATCTTATATGCATTCAATTTATACAATCCTCATCACATATGTAAAAACTAATATATATATATATATATATATATAACATCGGGCCCCTAAGTATTTGGGGCCATAAGCTTTAGCTAGTATGTTGAGCTTATGCTCAAGTCCGACCCTATTAAATGATATGCGCGTTCTATTTGGAAAATGCATATTGTTTGAACTTTCAAAATAAAGGACTTTTCTTTACTACATTGTGCGCCCGCCTGCTACCACTTAAAACCATACATTTGATTTTACTTAGTAAACAACAAATTTGAAACTAATTTTACGTAGAAATAGCAAAATGTAATTAGGCTAGCCTGGGCTAGATTTTTCTAGGCAAAAAAAATTGGGTCTATTTGGCTTGGCCCGACTTTTAGCTCGATCCGACAACTTTTTTATACAACATCCTATACATGGGTTGAACATGGCTTTTTTGTGGCCCGAATAAATATCGACCCAACCCATCCCGATATTTTCCATTAGCCCGATGGTCTTGGGACGAGCTGGTATTCTGCAAGCTTTAAATTTTAGTGAAATAGCATAAGACAATTTAGTTAGAAATTTGTTAAAAAAAAGTACCAAACAGCACCCCTACTAATACTGGCCAGAGTTCAAATTTTGCTGCCACTGGGAAAATATGACTTTTAGTCCTGTAAGTTGGACTTTTTTAAGAATTAGTCCTCTAAGTTACACTCATGTTTTAGTCCTTTAACTTCCAAATTTCTATATATTCAGTTCTTTAACTTAGCAATTTTACTTTTGGTCCTATAACTTAAAATAGTTCAGAAATTTAGTTCTATAACTTCTTTTAGGGGAATTTAGTCATATAACTTATAAATAATTAAATTTAATTAATTTTACTAAAATGTTATTTCTTATTTAAATTTTATTTTTAAAATTGAATAATTTTAATTAATAGATAAATTTCAAAAGAAATAATTGATCATTTTTAATTTGTTAATTTTTCATAAATATTTCAAGCATTGATTTTTTAAACCTTCTGAAATAAATGCATCTTGTACAGTAGTTCAAATCTATTTCTTGGAGATAAGATAATTTTCCTTACCAAAGGTTAATTATATAAATATGATAAATTATTATTAATTTACTTATTTATTGTGATTATCTTAATTGTCATAAAATTCATTAGTTATTTTAGAAATTTCTATTTATTTGAATTTTTTCTCAATCAAATTAATTTAATTTTTAATTACTTTTATAATTTAATTAATTTTCAAAAATTGAAATTTAATGATTTTACTTTTGGTCTATAAAAAAATGTGAAGTGTGGGTACTGACCTTTTGATAAATTAGTTAAATTTAACTATTGTTAAGTTATAGGAGTGAATTTATGGAATTTGTTAAGTTATAGGAGCAAAACTAAAATTGTTACGTTAAAGATTAAATATCTATAAAGTTTGAAAGTTAGAGGACTGAATATATAGAAATCTGAAAGTTAAAGGACTAAAACATTAAAGTGGCAATTTAGAGGACTAATTCTCTAGAAGGTCCAATTACGGGACGAAAAATCTTAGGGCTTGTATGATTATGTTTCCATTGACTATTTCTAGTTTCTAGTGTTGAAAAATAAATTTTGAGAAATTATTGGTTTTCGTGTGAAAACTGGAATTATGTTTGGATGAGTGAATAAAAATGAGTTTTATGTAGGTTTGAAAATGAGATCATATTTGGTTGAGTAGTTTTGAATTAGTATTTTATGTATATAATAATTTGAAAAGTAAAATTTTAGGCTAGTGGGTTTCATTAGATATATATGGTAATATTTTAAGTATATAAAGTTGATAATGGTGGGTCCCACATATATATTTGGATAAAAAATAAGAATAGTGATCGATGGGTGATGTAAGGTAGTGTATAGAATTGAGATTTGAATTTATAGGTTTGAGATGTTATTTTATGTAAAAAATGGAAAATAAAAAGGGGTTTGTACAAGTTTGGCCTAGTCAAATAGAAGATGTTAATCTCAGTGACAGACCCCATTTCCCTTTCTCTCTCTTCTTCTCTCCCCCTTCTCTCTACCCAAAAAGAAAAAAACCCTAATATTCTCCTTCTTCCCTCCCTCACCTATCCCAGCCGCCCCTTCCCCTCCCCTCCCTCTCCTCCTCCTCCTTCTCTTATCCCCTCCCCTCCCCAACCATGTTTCATGATGGAGCCAATGAAGGTATATCCCTTGCGTTTTCCGGAGGTGATCGGTTTTTCCGATCGAGAGTGGAGGCAAGTCGAAGGTTGGAGCTACAAAGAGGAGAGTTGGAGCCGGGTAGGTGATGGGTTGCCGGTTGCGGTTGAAGATCGGGTGAGGGAGAGATATTTTTCTTTTTTTTTTCTTTTTCGATTTTTCTGTTTTTTTTCTGTTTTTTTTTTGTCTTTTTTTACCGATTGATTTGCGAAACTCGTAGGCGGTCGGTAATTTGAAACTTGCGGTGCGTGTAGTAGCTCGTGCCCGGATTTGTTCGAGTTGGGTAGTCTCCCTTGAGTGCGCTTAGTCCTCCTTTCGGAGGTGGTTTAGTTTCCTTTGGAGTTCTTAGTTTTTATTTGTTTTTTAGTAGTTTCTTGTTTTGCTCCCTCGAATTACGGTGGTTTTACCTCTCGTACGGAGTTCTCCCCTTGACATGTATCAATGTATGTATGTTCAAGGTGGCCATTTGCCAGTTGGCAGTGTAAGTTTATTTGAGTAATGAATATATTTCTATCATTTCGTAAAAAAAAAATAGAAGATGTTAAAAAATGGCCTTACTTATTCCAAAAGTTCAATAATGGTCTTCTTCTATGTTAAATGTCCAAATTACCCTTTGAGCACTTTAATATACCAACAACCCTCCAATTGCAAAGGTCTAAAATACCCCTTTTTATTTCTTCCACAAATTTGTGTATATCAACCGATTTTTTTAAGGGTTTGTAGTTCAACGAACCGAAAATCCGTACATCTCCTCATTTTCAATCTTCGTCATTGCAAGCGAAATCAACATTCAGGTTTGAATTTAGTTCCTCTGACCTTATGGCATTGTTTTATTCAATTTATCTGTCATTTCATTCATTTTCTCGAGTAGATGAAGTCGATTAATTGAATACTGCGTATTTGCAGGATCGGGTCGTTTAATCGACCCCAACGAGTCGGTCAATTGACCAGCATTAATGTGTTGATTTTTCAGAATTGGTTCATTTAATCGACCCCAATGAGTCGGTCAATCGACCAGAATTAAGCTAAATAACACAATTAAGATTAGATGACTTACGACGTGCCCTGCTTGGATGTCTTGTCAGATCTGACCACTTCGAGGGGGTCGTTTGTTTTAATCCCAACTTGTTGTGCAAGTAAGGGTAACATCACGGTAACAGTTCAAGGCAATCGATTAAGTTGCCCTCTCATTAAGCGACCACTTGCTCGGGATCATAGATATTCACCTCCGATGTTTCAAATACAAGTTCGCCGCAATCCAATTCTTATTATAGCAAATTGGAAAGTACAAATGTGTACACCCAGCCCATTCCTCCCCCCAACTTACTCCAAGTCCCATTCGTATAATTAATCAAAGAATTATCGGACTTGAAGTTAGTGGGGTTACGCTTGTAATCATTGAGTGCAAATATCAATGATTGATAGAACATATCTTTGTAGATGGCTCGGTGTACTTCTGAAGGACACCGGATATCTTATCCGTCTCTCCCGTAACAAGGTCATCACCAAATCCACATCTTTGAAAAGTGAAAAATTGTTATAAGATTCACATAATACTAGAGCAATATGCACATATTAAACTGGACTTACATCATCTTCAAGCCAAGCCCCAGATGCAGTAATCAACGTAAACCAGCTTTTAGCATTTTTATATATGGCCCCATTTATGATCAATTCTTCACTGTTGGAAGCAATATGTACATATTAATTAATGAAATTAAGCAAAAACATAAAATAAACCTGGGGTTGGTCAGTGGTCGGTCAATCTACCATTAATTGACCAATTAGTCGATTAACGGTCGTTGTAACGACAACTAATCGACCACAGACCGACCATGTAGTCGATTAAAGGTCGATTGATCGACCATTGATCGACTGATTAATCGATTAAAGGTCGATTGATCGACTGATTAATCGATTAAAGTTCGATTGATTGACCATTAATTGACTAAGCAGTCGATCAATGGTCGATTGACCGATCATCAATTGACCTATCAGTTGACAGTGTTTGCAGTTAATATTACCTATCAGCTGCATTTGTGTACCATTCTTTAATTTTTTTGGCCTTCAATGGATCCCCCGGTAGGAAGAAATCAATTTGCATCTTGTCCAAAAAGGTTCTGGAGGTGGTTGTTTGTGGCATCGATTCGATTGTGAAGGAGTTCTTGTATGAATTGAAGGCACTCTCTTTCGCTTCACTCCCGTTTGTAGAACATTTTCTTTTTCTATATATTTTGATGGCCTCTTCTTCCTTGTATATTTCACCATTCCCGATCATCCCCCGTGTTTTCCTGCTCCACCTCCACCACCTCAACATCGGAATGCATCTCCGCATCCACCACATCGGCAACCTTATTCTTCTCCACCTCAACAGACGGGGCCTTCTCTGTCTCCACCACCGTCCCATAATCGGGAGACAGCCCCGTCTCCATACGCTGCCTCTCAAGAGTGAACCACGTATAAGGCTGACTTCTTGCTTCAAGTTTTTGGTCTAATGCATAAATCTTGTGGTCCAATTCTTTGATCTTTCCGCTCATAAGAGAAAAAACATCTTTGACCTTTTTGTTTAGAAAAGAAAAAACATCATCTTACTTTTTTGTCAGCGTGGCCACGACATCCAAAACCTGCCTCATACCGATGGAAGGGCCGGTGGAAGGTGGGGGTACTCGAGAACTGCCTCCATGCTCCGTCTCATGGACATCCCCTGGTGGCACACTTGTAGGCCCTGACTCTCTCTCTTTGTGCCTGTCTCTCTCTCTGTGTCTGTCTCTCTCTCTCTCTGCTATCTCTCTCTCTATCTGTCTCTTCCACCATCTCACAATCATCTGTGGGCATCGTCTGCTCATCCAAAGGATAATTGAGATCCTCGGGGAACACGCCGGGAAACATCACAACATATTCCTTTTCCATTTCTTCTTGTGTCAGAGACAATGGAAACAAAACTTCGTCCTGCCAATTCACAAACAATATCTATTACAAATAATCTCAAAATTTTGATTAAAAATTATACGCAGTTAAAAATAATCTCAAAATTCCATAGGCTCGCCCAAGACGACAATAATCTCAAAATAGCCAAAAGTGGTTGTGGACCTCCACCCACACATCCTAGGAAGTCTTTGTTCTGGTTCTTTCGATTCTAAACATTCGATACGGCATGAAAGGTCTCAAATGCCCATACCTAACAAACAATCCAATGTTATAAATATTTATCGAAATTGAAAATATACATTGTAATCTAACGAAAATGACTTTGATAAATACCTGTATCACGTGTGTAAAGGCCCAGAAGCTGTGATGGTCAACTTTAGTAATAGTTTTCATCAAACTGTGTAGAAGATAGTCATATGATGATCTTCCCCACGGGTATTTATTGAAAAGATACAAATTGTCAACAACTTGCGTAATCTTCATATCAATTGAAGTGGTAGGCTCCTTACACCGCAAAACACACTCATATATGAGGGCAAATCCCAATTTATATCGGTCATCCTCATTCTTTGCATCGTCTTAAAGGCCGCTTCAATTGATGTGGCTTCACAAATTTTTCCTCCCGCAAAATACTACGCTAGTCGCCTATCCGATGGGATGTCCTTTACAAAATCATTCTCAATTCCGAGATTCAATCCAAAGATGAGAGTGAAGTCCGAGAACCCGAATCGACATTTGCATCCCCAACACGGAACCATACCTCAAAGATGCACCTGATTTAATCCTCATAAATAATAGAGCATGAAGAAGTTTACAAAAATCAATATTATCACGGAACTTGTATAAGTCTCCGAAAGCCGAGTTCAACAACATCTCTTTGTGTTCGACGTCTAACTTATCATATACTAGACTTAGAACTTGTAAGTTACATCGGGATGTAACTCTTGAATCAAACCGATTTTCAAAGGTGGTGAGGTATGCCATTTTTCTGTATAATTGAAATAGAAAAGACAAATTTTGGAGTGTTAAATATCAGTTATCTTGCAGTAAATCAGTTATTAGCAGTTATCAAGCAGTTATTTGGCTTAAAAAAGCACTTTATATAACATTCCCATAACTGTCTAACATTCCTCCCAGCACTCCCAACAAAATTTTGTAATGAAAAACATAGCATTCCTATAACTGTCTAACATTCCAAATAACATTCATTCAATTCAAACTAAACCATAAACCCCATTCGATATATAACATTCATTCAATAATTCAATACCTCAAACCACCATAACATATTTTACAATGCAGTTAAAATAACTAATTCAAAAAACAAAATAAAACTCTTACTTTATAGACAAAAGTCGCA
Organism: Rehmannia glutinosa; assembly: GCA_016081115.2. Taxonomy (NCBI): domain Eukaryota; kingdom Viridiplantae; phylum Streptophyta; class Magnoliopsida; order Lamiales; family Orobanchaceae; genus Rehmannia; species Rehmannia glutinosa. The sequence goes on along the minus strand of CM071934.1, from coordinate 100,150,887 downwards.
AGAAAATATTCCCCAACAACGGCGGCACCGGCGGCTATCAACAGCGGCAATCAATGGCGGTCGTTTTGACAGTGGTGAGGATCGATTTGAACGATTGTCGTTTAGAGTCGATTGAGGGCTTATAAACCCTACAGAGGTGTTTTAAATTTCTAATCGACCACTTTAGTCGAGTAATCGACCGCTGACTGACCACATTTATTTTAGTCGATTAACAGTCGATTAATCGACCATTGACCGACTTAATAATTTTGAGTAGATCAATCGACACATTAATCTTTGCCGGTTAATCGACTTCGATGGGGTCGATTAAACGACTTCGATTCTCGCATGGCACGCAATGATCGATTAATCGACCCAAAATGACCTATTAATCGACCTGCGTCTTTTATGATGGGCATTTCAGGAAGTGTACAATTTCTACCTTTTTCTATTTTTTTAGCAATAAATGCCGGTCAAAGGCCATTCTTGATAAGTTGTTGGGTCAAAAGACTATATTTAATATATGGAACAAATAAAAATAATGATTTATATTGGAAAAAATTATAAAATTCAATTTCTATGAAAAACTGGAAATTGGAAATAGGGCTCGCAAACGTAAACAATCAAGGTCTTATTTTCCCACTACCACTCGAACCGCACAACTGATTCAAGAATTTACCCCCAATTGTTATAATTAGGGTTTTAAAAATTAGATTCTGAGTGAAGGAGGTACGTTAATGGATAGCAGTGGCATGAACACAAATGGATTGGAGCAGTCATTGCAGGACGGCAAGCTTTACCGCCATGTCAATGCTCTCATTGTTGCCCATCTCCGTGATAATAATTTTAATCAGGTAACTGTTTACCAGCAGTTTATTTTATCAGATTATTTTTGTTCCTCTGCTTCTCTGGTCTAAAGACTTTTTTTTTGTGTGTGTGTGTGCAAGTAATGCTGTCTGATTGATGGAAGTGATGTGTAAAACTGATATGGAGTCTAAATATTTTATAATTATAGCAGGAATTTCTTCATGTTGGTTTTATGTTTTAAAGTTGAGCAATTGTCATCCAAAAACAATGAAAAAGAGAAGTGTTTTCTTTTTTTTTTCAATATCAGCGTTCCAGTTATTTTTCCAACATTTATGCGAAATTGGTTTCCACTTTAGCAAGTTTCCAATTTTCGGAAATCAAAGGGCTACAATCGAGTGTTTTTTTAGAAGTTACATGACTTTTTTGCAAATTGTGATTTTTCGCAGGACTATTACTGTCAACCTCTTATAGCTATAGGACTAAATTTGCAATTTAGCCATATTTTTATTATCATTGATTACATTTGAACGTGCAATGACTTGCAACGCAAGCTGATTCTGAGTTTTTACGGCCTGAGGGAAGGGTTTCTTAGATTTCATTAACTCATTTCCCCGTTCCAAAAACTTTTAAATCAGTGAGTTAATAATAACAATTTGCAAGACTTTACCATCCACGACATTACCGCTTGATCTTCACATTAGAACTTTCCTCCACGAGCATATTAGGTCTCTTGTTCTCACTATCCAAGCTCATATCTTTGTACTGGCTTTTTCGAAAGATGTATAATCTCATTGCTTATATAGTGGTATGTATAATTGTATATTTAGAAAAGAATCTGTGCTTCCAAAATCGGCGTCTGCTGATTTGGTGATAAGTTAACAGTTACCTTATCAAATGCCATGGCAAACCCTCTATTTTGAGCTTGAGCTGGAATATGCTCTGCAACATAACTGAATAAGCTTATTTTATTTCTGTATCACCTAACTGGGATTGGTTATTCATCGACTGCCTGGTCATCTTAATACTTATTAGGTAGTTAGGAAATATAACAGTGGGGTCACTTTCAATCACATAATGTTTCAGCTCCTGGATTTTTGAATCTTGGGGAATATTAACACCAACCTAGCTTTGGAAATTAAAGATCACTAAAAACATATAAACATTAGTTAATGTTCGACTCTGTTTTCACCAATGTCATATTACAATGTTCATGCATCGTATATCATATCTAACCACATTTTTAGCACATGGATACTATAATCTGGATAACACCATGTCATTCCTTCAACATGACAATACATACATGATGGTAAGTAGGATATTTTTGCTGCACTCCTAATTATTGGAATGCCTGATCTTAAAAAGTATAACAATAATTATGCCATAAAGCAGCTGCATTCCACATGGTTCAGATTTATGTGTACTGCTCATTATAGTTATACAAGTGGTTCCAATAGTTTTGGTCTCTGATATTATTGTTCTCTTCTGTAGGCAGCTAGTGCAGTTGCATCGGCTACAATGACACCTCTAAATGTTGAAGCACCTCCAAACAAGCTCCTTGACTTGGTTGCTAAGGTTTGTTCCTTTTGGTTGTAATTTTGGTTTTGATCATGTATTGGTGTTCTAGCAACAATCTGAAAATTAGAAAAAAGTATCTGAAGACTGAAAAACTAGGGCAACTCAACAAAAGATAGTTGGTGGTTCTAAGTAGTCAACAGGGTCTTGCAGTGGAGAAAGACGAGATGTTGAGAGGGGTATCTTCAACTACATTATTTGATTCAAGCATACCTACAGGATATGGCTCGATACCTGCTCCACGAGTTGTTGCTGTTGATTTCAGGTGAGTCATTTGAACATGGCTCACTGCTGGAGTTCATACATTACCATTGGAAATGTTGAATATATGTATTTAAAAAAATTGCTTAAATTTGTAATAAGTCTAATAATCTAATTTAACGACTTCAAATAGTCTGATGAGATTCAGTTAGTGTAGACTAATGTATTAACTATCAAGTTAGAGCTCATCTATATAAAAAAGTTTGGGTGTTTGGCATTAATAGATGGTTTATTATTTCTGAGCTACTTTTTCTTTTTAAAACAGTGCTGTACATGATGTTAAAGGAGCATCAAAGAGTTTTCCGAAGCATGAAACCCGGCATATTTCAGACCACAAGGTTGGAAATCATCTTAAAGACAAATTTTGGAAGGAAATTCTGTTCGATTAAGCACTTCTAAGTAACAGGAAATATGCTCAAGAAATCAATTTTTTTTTTTTGAAATTTTGTTTACCCAGAATGTTGCTAGATGTGCTAGATTTAGTCCTGATGGAAGGTTTCTTGCAACTGCAAGTGCTGACACATCAATCAAGCTTTTTGAGGTCTGATCCTACTTCGTAAGCATGTCCATCTCATGTTACTTCATCTAGCTCATTGTTTTTATCTACAACGTACAGATATCAAAAGTCAAGCAGATGATGCTTCCAGATGCAAGAGATGGCCCTGTGCGGCCAGTGATACGGACATTTTATGACCATCTACAAGTAAATCATTGTATAATGAAAGAAATGTGTTAAGTGTTGATTTTCTCTTTATCTTCGCCTCATGAAAAGCTATTGTGCTTGTGTATATAATCACATATTTCTGCAGTGTATTTGAAGAGTTTACTTTTGTACTTTAGATTCTGTATCTAATTTTGACTATTATGCTTTAAATGGAGACACAAGCATGTTTTCTGCTGTTTGTAATGTCTTATGTTGCTACTGCAGCCAATTAATGATTTGGATTTCCATCCTCAAAACACAATTCTGATTTCTGGGGCCAAAGATCGCACAATAAAGTATGGTTACATTCTTGTTTGATATTGTTTAATGCTTGCATCCATTAGTCCAAAAACGTTTAATGAATTTCAATTCAAGTAAACACTGTTGGACTTCCTTCAATTCTGTTGCTCAATAAAAATTTGGAGGTTAGTTTTTGTGAAATCCCGAGCATTTTCTTTCAATGATTTATTGAATGTCAAGGGATTCACAGAATGCTTTTGAATGGCAGGTTCTTTGATTTTTCAAAAACGGTTGCAAGGAAAGCTTTCAAAATTATTCAGGTTATCATTTCATCCTCTTTAGATTCAGGTTGAGCAGAGCGAATTTATTAAGCTGTTATCTTTGGTCTAACTTCCTCTCATTGAATTTCAACAGGATACTCACAATGTGAGGTCTGTATCATTTCATCCCTCTGGAGAATTTCTTTTGGCAGGTTATTACATTTTGACTTGATAAGTTGTCATTTTGCAATCTAAATTATAAATGATGCAGAATATGACGAGTATTACACTGGCTTAAAAAGTTATTATGATTAATCCCTAATATATCATGTCTTCAGCATAAAATTTCGAGAAGGATGTATTCTGTAGTTTCTTCGTAACACACTTGGTTCTGAATGTGCACTCCTTTTAGCTTCCTACATTTTGCTTCTTCAAGTTGGTCATGTAGGATAGATTTCTCTCTGGTTCATTCTCATTCTCATATATATTTTTCTCATCTTTTATCTTTTTTAATATTTTGAAATAGAAAGCTTGGCTTGAAGGAAAAAATATGGCAAATTGTGACATTATATTTTTAGCATTGTGCCCAATTTTTTTAAATTATGAAAAAGTCATTTTATATATATTTTTATACTATTTAATTTATAACTATGACAGCTTAAAGATTATTTGATAATAATAATTAGTATCTCTATAATTTTAGAATTTTTTGATAATATTCAACTAATACATATAATTAATTTTTATTAATGTTTAGGGCTTAATTAAAAAAGTATAAATATTTGTTTAATGGAGTAGTTTTCGTCAAATATAAAGTATAGTACGTGTACTCAATGTTTTACCTCAAAAGCCGGATATTATTCGACAAGTTGGAAATGAAGCATTTTTAATCATTCATATGTGCACATACAATAAGGATATAAGGAGTTTTAACTAATAGAGCACATAAGAAGTTCTTCCAACATAAAAAAATTGTATATATAGAACAAGTATATATAGGCATAATTATATTTCTTCACTTCAACCCAAATTTGTGAAAAAAGAAAAAAGAAAAAATTACTCAAACAATACATTTAGAAGTAAAAATATTTTGTAAGCATATTTATGTACATGCATTCCTTAATCTAATAAATTAAATACGTCTATAAGGTTATATTATATTTAAAATATGTATAAATAAACATATGTACATGCATATGTATTACGTATTATACACAATATGTATGTATGTTTTGTAAACCATAAACATAATATGTATTTAAATACGTACATTTATGCATATTATGTTTATATATACATATACAAACAACAACAGTTCAATTTTAAGCCATGTGCCCATAAAGTTTTTCAAAAGCCATTAATCAGATGTGTTTTAATTTTTTTTTTCTAATCAATTAAACAATAATCTAACCAAATATAATCTCTGAAAAAATGTCACATCAAAGATCATTATCGCATTACATACAATAGAGAATGATGCTTAAACCAGTTCTCACCCAAATTCTGATGTTGAAGAGTACTCATAGATTAAGCATTCTTAGCTGAGTCAAGTCTGCTAGTCTATTTATTGGGTAGTTGGCTTAGCCCTTGCAGTTTTAACTCAAAATTAGAGTTCCCATTGATTTTGCTTGTTCCTTTTTTAATTTTGATATTTATATTTTATACATGTGGGTTTGGAGTACATCCTGACACTTCATTAGCTTATGAAAGTTCCTAAACCATAATCCTAAAATAGTTCTATGCAGCTTTCATCCAGCATCTCGTGTAGTTGAATTTTCAACTTGCAAATTTTCTTGAGAGAAATTACTTTTAAAAAACAAGCACAGAAAATTAACACCCTAACATCTTACCACTTCGAAACTATATATTCTAGAAACAAGAAGCTAGTGGACAAATAATCTCCTGGAAAAAGATACTATTGAACCAGAGAAGTCAACTGTGGCATTTAGTATTGGTTTGTATTTATGGTAATAAATGTGATTACGTGCAGAATCCCTATTGCGTGCATGAAATTTGTTCTGAAATTTGTTCTAAAAATTTCACTTGTTTACAGGAACTGACCATCCAATTGCACACTTGTATGACGTTAATACTTTTCAGTGCTATCTATCATCAAATGTTCAAGAGATTAGCAATGGAGCCATAAATCAGGTATTACCTAACCTTGTTCTGCTCTGGATAGAGACATGAAGTATCAATTATGTTTCATGTGTCTGTCAAGCAGCAATCTTACATATTTTTTTTTTTTTTTGTTTTTGCAATCTTACATATTAATTTTTCATGCAGGTCAGATATTCATCGACAGGTGGCATGTATGTAACACCTTCAAAAGATGGTGCTATTCGGTTGTGGGATGGGGTAACTTCTCAATGCGTCCGTTCGATTCTTAGTGCTCATGGAACAGCAGAAGCTACTAGTGCAAATTTCACGAAAGATCAAAGGTAGAATTTTCTATCATGTCATGGTTTATAGAAATAGTTACAAACTACCCCTTTGGTGTAAATACTCAGATACTCCCTTTGGTGGATAGTTACATCCACTACCACTAGCTTTTGATGCCGTCTAATAAATAAACCCAGTCACTATGATTTTTGACAAAAAATGATGATATCACCAAAAGAACATAAATGAAATTTAGTTATGCCCTCGTATTGACTGATTTAAAGAACTCTTGGCGTCAAAAAAATAAAATAAAGAACCCTTAAGGCATAATTAGCTAGACCTGAGGTTCGTTATAAATGCACTTGTATTCTTAAGATGATGGAAATCACATTCACCTATCTTAACAAATCCCAACCATTTGTTGTCCTCCAGCATTATTTTTGTAAGAAATGACAAGTTCTAAACCTCCTCATGTTTGTCCAAATTTACGAAAACATCCCCTGATATCTGTCCATATTTATACAAAACTCCTCTGATTCTATTCAATTTATACTAACTTCACTTGAGATTAATAATTCTAACTTATGGTATAAGTGCATTCTAAATTACTTTAATCATAATTATTAGTATTTACGAAATTAATTACACATGTATCACATTTAATTTCTTTCAATCGCTTTATCTTTTATTTATGGGATAATTACAAAAAGTACCCTTGAGGTTTGACCTAATTACAAAAAAACCCAACTAACTTTAAAACTTACAAAAAGTACCCCTGAGGTTTGAAATATATTTCAAAATCCCCTTCATATTTGTAAAATCATTGCAGATTACCCCTTAATTTTAACACTAAATCAAACCTCAGGGGTACTTTTTGTAAGTTTTAAAGTTAGCTGGGTTTTTTTGTAATTAGGTCAAACCTCAGGGGTACTTTTTGTAATTATCCCTTTATTTATTATAATAGATAAGCCACATTGTTGTTGCCACCACCATATGAACAATCAATCAACTACGTATGTAATAAACCACTTTTAGAAGATGATTTAAATTTTTGGGTGTGGCAAAATGTGTATGATATTTGTGAGGACCTTGAACGTGAATTTGGTTTTGGACGCTTGAATTGGTTTGTTAAAAATGTCTTAAAATGTTTAAGATATTTATCCTTTTATTAGGATAAACCAGTGTGTGTAATTATGAGTTGAAAAATATTCAAGGGATGTAATTGTAATATTTGTAATGTGATACCTTAGGGGGGTTCACACTAACTTGGACTAACCTCGAGGGGGTTGTGTAATTGATGTTAACAAATAACAAAACGGTCATTTTATAAATTTTGTGTGGATTTTCTAATGTTCGTTGATTTTAGAGGAGGTGGATGTAATTTTAAAACCTTGAATGTTCCGCCTGTATCTAGACAAAACCTCGCGGTGGGTTTCTATAGTTATATGTGGTTTATATGAAGCTTAATCTTTTCTTGTGAACCAGATTCATTACGAGAGATATGTCAAGTGATTATTGCTTGAATTTTCACACTGTAATTACATTTGAAATGATATTTGGTTATTTCTCTCACCTCTAGAGTTGTTTCTTAGGTATGTCCTTTCTTCAGGAAAAGATTCTATTGTAAATCTTTGGGACGTTGGGACAGGTATGTTAGTCAAGCAATATCTTGGAGCCACGCACACACAATTGCGGTGCCAGGTATGTCAACATATTTTTCATCTTCCACAATAAATAATAACTTTTTTTCCATTGCTCTGGTTTGTTGAATTTCCTCATGTAATAACACTTCCAGTGTCTCCAAAAGATTCATTTTGTAGTGCATCATAGGGATCCTGCGGGCTTTAAATATGAATAAATTGTGGTAGATTTGTTTTTGTGGTCGATCTGTTGATGCCACTAGGCATTGGTGCAGGATACAATATACATGCCATTATTTTTCTATGAATTTAGAGGGTGTTTGGTTGAGTTTATAAGCTCTCTAAAAGTGCTTGGTAAAGTTTCTTTTTCTTTTTCAAAAGATGTTATAAGCTCCCAAAGTAAGACGTTAGGAGCTTATAAGCTCTTTTTTTCAAGATCCCACCTTATTTTCATAATAATATCTTATTTTAACAACTTCCGTTCACTTTGGCCATTTTAATTACAAAACTGTCATTACTAACATCCATGGGCGTAGCCAAGATTTACGGTCAGTGTGGGCAGGATTTTTTTCGTTTTGGTGGAATGATTGTCGGGCCGAAATTTTTCGAAAATAGAAAATGAAATGGGCAAATATAAAGGCCGATACATTGTAACAATGTTTTGTGGGTTTTCATAATCTCCAATTCCGACTTCTATAGAATGAACTTTTTGGAGAAATGATTTATCCAAAAGTACATTCTAAATTAATCACCTAACAACTATTAATAGATTTTTAGATCCAAAAATTCATTTTAAAAGTGCTTCCAAAAACACTATTCATTATCAAGTTCGGAATATATCTTTTTCTATATAACAAACAAGGCAATCATTCATCCACGCATATACCTTAATTGGGTCATATAATTCTTAATTTTTGGGTCAAGAAGGTTTAATGGCCTTTTAATTTTTAACTCAATTTTTTTATATGAACTAGATCTTCGATTGAATTTTCATGCGGTCCAAATCAAATTTAACAGGATCACTCCGATTTTGAGTGCGGTCCGCCGACCGCACTCGTCCTAAGGTGGCTACGCCACTGCTAACATCTTATATGCTCTTTCATCTTATTTTATCCAAATACTTCAACCACTTTTTTTTTAAAAAAAAATTAGATCTAATATCTTGTAAGCTCTAAAAAGAACGAAATGATCAAGGAATATTCGGGCATACCCAATTTATTCTAGAAATTTTCGGATCAACGATTCTCCATATCTTAAATTAAAACAGAAACTATCTTATAAGCAGTAGGAGCTTATACAATCTTTTAGATAAGCTTAGGCCAAACTCCCTCTTAGTTATCATTCTCCATGCATCATTCATTATAGAGGTTTTTCCCGTAAGCATAATTTTTTATGCATCCTGCTGGCGCTGGGTTATCAGGATATTCGTTAATTGTCATGGGTGCTTAGTGCTAATGTGTTTTTAGCAGAATAATATAGGTATTAAGTCGCATAAAATAGCTGCAGTTTTGGTCAATAATATTGCTGTACCGATTAAGATCATGCTTCTCAACTTAAAATCAGACTATGATATGACTACTCTAGTATTCTGCACTTAAAATCATGAAACAAGTGGTTCATGTTTGGAATGTCAAATGCCGTGGTAGGAATTTTCTGATGTAAGTTATGTTGATCAAGTTCGATTGACTTGATGCTATATCTTTCCAATTGCAGGCTGTTTTTAACGAAACAGGGGAATTTGTGCTCTCTATTGATGAATCAAGCAACGAGGTATATTTCACTTTTCGAATGGCTATACCAATCTAGTGAGATCTTCAAGTTGGTGATTTGTCTTATGTTTGTAATGCAGGTTGTAATCTGGGATGCTCTTACAGCAGAGAAAGTGGCTAGATGGCCTTCGAACCATACTGGTAGTCCCCGTTGGCTCGAACATTCGCCAGCAGAGGCAGCATTTGTTACCTGTGGGACAGACAGATCAATAAGGTTCTGGAAAGAGACATGAAGATACTATACAAGGTTGTAATATTTTGTCGTCGTTCTGAAACTACAGCCATTTTAGTCGTCTTGTAGTGTTTTATTGATGTGTAATGACACAGTTGAGCTTTTAGGGACTAGATTTTGACTTGGAAACTGTCAAGAGTTGTATGAAATAATTTGTTATTTACCTTTATGTGATGGTTGTTCTGTCCCAATTTTCTGAACTTAGGGCCTTACTGCAAAGGTATATTAAATCTTCGTTGAGCCGTTAAGAGAATTGACCTAATTTATCGGTGTCAATCATGTCGTGTTTCGTGTTCGTGAGTCGTGTTTTGACATAGGTATGACACGAATCTGAACCCGACCCGTTTAATTATTCATGTCAAGATACACGACACGAACACGACCCGTTTATGACACGGGCAACCCGACACGACACGAAAACCTATATAATTAAAGTTGACACGAAAAAAAAATGGAGAAAAATTGAAATTGCAAATAAAAAATACATTAAATTTTAAAAATTTATTAAACAATGCATTTAATAATTTTTCCATCATCATATAACCAGCTAAAACATCACAAAATATTAAAATAATGTCACTGTAAAATTAAATGGGTTGCATAGGTCAATAGTGTTAACATGCGGGTCGACCTGACCTGACCTATTTATTTTCCATATTAACTGTGTCTGACCCGTTTTGACCCGAACATGTTAAAGGTGGTACTTGTACCTGCTAAATTCGTGTTAGGTTCGTATCGGGTCACAAATCGACACCCCTAACCTAATTGAAAAGTTTGGACTATTTGTAACTTAAATCTTGACAAATCACATTATGAGCAAAGCATATATTTCTCTTGAAGGAAAAATTATCAACACAAACTTATAAGTTAGAAGTATAATTCCTGATATTTCTAAAAGAAAATTTATTGGTTTATCTTTGAAATTAGTTATATTGTTGTATGATTAAATTTGTTACACTTATCAAATCCAATTTTATATGCAGGTTCTTTTGCAAAGGTAAACTTAGCAACCTTGTGTTTGGACAGAAGAATTGGAATAGAGCCATTTGAAATCGTTCCCTCAAATCCTCCCCTTAAATCCGAATCCTTTTATCCAATATATAATTCCATAAACAAGGAAAAGCCATTGCTACTTACAAAGCAAATTAAGATGGTATATAGCAACCATATATAAGAAGTCCCCAACATTTCTTCTGTGTTCTCATTCTGCTAAAAGTACAGAATCCATTGCTACAGGAAAACAGAAGCAAACAAGAATATCAGAAGGATAAACGAAGATTTACGTTAATAGACCTCGGGACTTTTTACGATCATAACGTACCAACACGTTAATATAATAATTACCTCTTTATTTCTGCAAGAAAGAAGAAGTAATCCTTGAGATTACGTGAACTAGCCAAGTTCATCAAAACTAAACAAGAGTGCCGGGGCCTTCAAATTGCAAAAGCAGATCTACTGCCAAATTACAATAATTTTAGATGTAAAATGCCATAAATAACAAAATCTATAATGTCGGCTACATTTCTGCAAAAAGTCGACTGGAAGGACTACAGCTGGATAAGCATCTGGATGAAACTGTAGAACCTGAATAGTGTTGTTGAAGCCAGGTATTGAAGAAGAAAAACAATACTGCCTGTCAAACAAGATAACCAGGTTGTTAATGCCTGCTATGTATTCAAATTGAGCAATGTAATTAATAGTCGAATTATGCATCCAAAAGAAAATCAAAAGGATCTATCAGCTCAAGATTCCTTGATTATCAATCAGCACACATGTAAAAAGTATTTCAGGTTAAATAGCAGACAAGTATAATCATTATTTTGGTCAGGTTATGCATACGGCGATACCAACATAGAGTTTGATAAACAGGTTAGACTGGCCTTAATTGATACAAAACAATGTTACCAGAAATAAAAAGGAATAATACTTTCTGGTCATGAATCAGAAGGAACGAATTAGATTTCTCTCAGTAAAGATCTAAATATCTTGACGAAGATATATAGTGTAATACACATTCGCACTGGTTTTCAAACTTGTGGTCTACCGTATATGCTAACTCTATATTCTTAAGTAAAGGTTCTCCTCGATTTGTGCTGAGAAAGGTGTGGATGTCACTCCTCGGATCTTTCCTCTCCCAACATGCTCTTCACTACAATGAGAACCTAACAAAAGTTTGACTGACAGAATATCTTCTTTCCTAACTCTCTTTTTAAAGTAAAAAATTTTCAGAGCTAACTTCTCAAAGCACAGATCTTCAAAAAGGTTACTAGGATGAATTACATCAATTAATAGTTGAGGTCTTAAAAATATTGAACATAGTAACCATTTATATTCATGCACATGCATACTCTTAGGTTGACATTTTTGTCAACTTATCCAAATAAGAAATCCATTCCTCTGGTGTATACATGATACCAAACATTTAAAAGGAATAGGCTTTATTTCCTTCCTTAAAATTTCTGCCAGCTACATTCCTGGCAATCTTTCGGAAACCACCCCAGTCAAATAAACAGGGCCCAAGAGTGTTGAATGACAGGTCATTCATTGAAGTCACGTATGAGACTGGTGTGGAAAATAACAGAGTTCTTGAAATGAGGTTATATATATAATCGTAATAACAAAACATGACGACTCATTGAGACAAGTATAGAATTTGATGATTGAAATGGTAATATAATCTTGTGGTTATTAAGCTGTTGTGGCACCCCTAGACTTTGGAGCATAAAGGCAAGACAAATTAGGTCCTGGGATCTGATGAAGTCCATGTAAACTTAGATTCTTAGACCTACTAGAGGATAAGATCGTGTAATGCTACCATTATTGTAAATGTAATTCCATCACTTTTCAAGAGCAGATGAATTTGTGTTGCTATGAAAGCTTATACTTGGCAGCTAAACCAAGATTCCTGAACATGGTGGAGTATATATGGGCATTTACTTCACTTGAAACACCGACTATCCTAACATGGATAGCGACTTCCACTCAGGACTAGAATAACCCAGACACCATGTCCAATTTGGTATGTTTAAATAAAAATTGGGCTACGGACCACAATCTTGTGACCCAGTTAAGGGATACTAGTGACATGCTGGGAACGGAGCTATGGGCTGAAAAATTATGCTTAGATCTATCCTAACCGTGCATGTTGATTTTGCAACATCAATCTTGTTGACTAGAGCAACTATCTCAACTCATCACCGTCTCATGATTTTCCATGCAAATAGAAAAACCTATATGATGATGACGGTTTTGGAAATTCATCTCATTTTACCTTCATATGAAGGTTGCGACAAGAAGAGCATCCAGCGTAAAACTATGCCAGTATGCTACTTTGCTATTTGCATGAATTTATAGTGTTAACTAACTTTAAACAATTAATTGATGATGATGATGAAGATCTATCCTCACCCACTGTCTCCCTCTTCCCCCATTCCAGTAGTACCCTTTACTCTCAAGCCTTATCTCTCTTCCCCCTAAATAGATCGATTGAATAAATTCTAAGATGACTAAAGAGTTTCTCATATGTCCATGGTTTCTTTTAACTACTTACCAATTATAAAGAAAAGGTGAATAACATTTAACCTGTTCCATGGTTTCTCATATTACGTTCATCTGGCTTCTCTTATTTTTTTTTTCTTTTTTCTTTTTTAATAATTATTTTCCAGTTTGATGCTGTGTTGTCAAGCAATTCATGTAGCATTCCTTTCTCAGTGAAAAACAAATGTCAGAATACTGTCATATAGAGTTAAAAATCAAATATATCATCAATCTGAAGTAGGTTTCTAGATCAACAACAAACAATAACCAATATGTCAAAAACAAGCAAGACTCAAGAAAAAAAAATAGAGCAGAAAACTTACATGATGAAGGTATTCAACATCACACTCTCTTCAATATTTGATTGTCATACAACCAAATGCTAAAGAGCTTAATAGGCACGACGCATCGCCCGCTTTGGCTTCTTCACAAAACTTAACCTAATCTTCCTAAGACGCCGTCTCTTCCTAGCCATCTTCTCAGGCAGTGTCTCCCTTTTCTTCTCCTTCTTCACAGCAGTAGGCTTCTTCTTTGCAAACCTAGGATCCACCTTATATGCCTTAGGCTCAACAGGTAATCCATTGCTCTCAGCATCCTTGTAAAGCACATTCGCCTTATCTAAACGTCCATGAGCACACAATTTTCCCATTAACAAGTCATAAGTCTTAATGCCCGGTTCGCACCCATCCTCCTTCATCTTTGCGAAAACACTCAAAGCATGATCAATTCTTTCAATCCCACACAAAATCTTCAAAAATTCATAATAAGCCTTTTTATCTAATGCATCGTCATAGCCTGCAGATTTCATTCTATCAATCATCTCATCACCTTCCCGACCGAGCAGCCTGATACAAACTCTTTATTAAAACAAGAAATGTAGTTTCATTGGGGTAACACCCCCATTCCCCATCCTAGAGAACAACTTCATTGCTTCTTCGGTTTTCCTAATCTTGCATAAATTAGTAATGAGCACATTGAACGTCTCCACATCGCGTGGAACACCATTCCTTTCCATCTCAATTAACACATTTTGTGCCTCGTCCTGAAGCCTAAAGGGATCCTTTTCTCTACAAAGACGACAAACACAGTCTAAAATCGCGTTATACGCGTACGTACTTATCTCAAAGCCTCCCCTATACATTTCATCAACCAATCTTTTCACTTCTTCTAATTTCCCATCAACACACCACCCATTGATCAACACATCGCATATATACTCATCGGGAAAGAACTCGTTGGCCAAACTCTTAGCCATTTTTTCAGCATAACTGGCATACCCACGGTCACAAAGACTCGAAACAATCAACTTAAAAGAATCCATATTCCTCACAAACCCATAATCCTTTTCCATTCTATCAAACAATGCCACAGCATGAGTAGGCCTACCGGCCCTAACCAACCGGTCAACGAGAGCCTCGAGACTTTTAATCCCAGTTACTCCATGACCATCCACAAGAATTTCATGAGTAGCTTTGAAATCTTTCCTTCTCCCAAAATAATCAACAAAATAGGAATAAACCTCATCACTGGGCTGGAAGTCGGGCCTGGACTTAGCCCATTTAAGGAAATCAAGAGCCATACGGCCCGCATCAGGGGAAATATTAAGTGTGGCTAGGAGCAATGTAGGAGTGACAGTGATGTGAGAGAAGGAGAGATCGAGCCTTTTAGGCAAAGGGAGAGGTTCGGCATCTGGGTTTTTTTGAAGCTCACTAGAAAATAACTCGGCTATGGATTTCTCTTCTTCTCCAATTTTTTCTGGGTTTTCATTGTCCGAACTTGCGTCGGTGTTATCTGTCTCCGAAGAGAAATGCCTGATCGAAAAGCACGGAAAGCGCGCGCAGGTGAAGGCGGCAGAGGGCAGAAATTCTGGACGGTGGAGGGGCGGCGCCGCCGGCGGTGGTGGCGGTCGAGAGGCGGAGAGGTGGTGGTTGAGAGAATTGGGTATTGTGGAGAAGGAGCGAAGGAGAAGAAGTTTACGCAGGTGCAGTGCAGATAACGGGATGGTGGGCTTACGCATTTTCAGTGTGTGAACTGTGTGTGTGAGAAAAGAGAGAGGAGAGAAGGGTTTTGGGGTTTTGGACTTTGGAGAGATGCACTGTTGCAGGTTCCCTAGGAGGAAGACCAGAGGTAAGTTGTGACAGGGTGCACTGAAGTAAGGTGAGGATCTCATTTCAACCGTCCGATCATTTTAATAGACCAGGAATTGAAATGACAGAAAAGGGGCAAAAAAAATTATTTTTTTTTAGTGAAATGACATGTGTATTTGAAAAAATATGAATAACTCATAATAGAATTTATAGGTTTATATAAGCTGCATGAGTTAATATTTAACTTGAAAATTATATTTACATACTTTGATCAATATAAAATGTAACAACCTATTCAATCAATCCGAACGTCACAAAAGACTATATAGCAATAGTAACTCTCATGTGAGGCACTGTCTCACGTTTAAAAGCGTAGAGCGAATCTAATTTATTTCCAAATCAAAGCAAGTTATCACCAAATTTAAATGGATTAGTATATATGGGTCGGTTTATGATCCGTCTCATGAAAATAAATCTGTAAGACCGTCTCACATGAATATTTGTCATATAACAATAGTATCGGATCACTCCGGTTAAATTGTAACCAAAACTCAAACAATTTATTAATTGTGTTAATTGGGGTGAGCAAACGATCAATTAAGTGCAAATTTGGACGAAACTGAACCCTAAAAACTCGAAAATTGAAATTGTATTTTTTTCATAATTGAAACATAATCGCATTACTAGAAAAGACATTGGGTTGGTTCAGTTTTTCGGTTTGGACTTTATTTACTAAAAATATATTGCATTATATTTATTTGTCAATTTAACAATGAAATGAAATAAAAAATTAACTAATAATATAAAGATAAATAAAATAAAAAATCGAAATTCATATATTCAGTTCGATTTGGTGCAAACTGATATTTTCTAAATCAAAATCGAACCGAAAATGAATCCGGTTTAGTATATTTAAAACCGAACCGAAACGTTTAGCAAAAAAACCCGAACCAAACCCCACTAAATTTATTGGTACGGTTCGTTTTTTTGTTCTGGTCCGATTTTGCTCACCCCTAATTCGAGTCAGAATTGATTGACCAAATCCCCACTTAAATGGTGTGAGTTCGTTTCTTATTTTCGCAACCCTTCAATTTTATCATAATTCAACAATTCATATCATAGTCAAAAGAACCCCAGGGTTGGCGCGTGACCGAGGGTTGTTACAACCCTGGCGCCTCGCGTGCTCGATTCGATTTACTACCGCGTAGTTTTGGGGTTGGGTTTGCTTCCTCCTCCCCCAGAGATTAGGACCATCCCTGGGAAGGACGGATGTCTCATAGGCCGAAGGCAGTGTGGGGTATGTGCCCCCAGCTGGTGTGGGGATACTTTGGATCGAAAAAAGTCAAAAGACAGTAAGGTGTTTTATGTCTTTGTACAACGTAAATGTGGTGGATATAGGATGACGGAGATATGGATGATGTAGGACTGGTGGTGTGTAGATAAGCGAGAACCCCCAACGGTTCTTTTTTCCGTCTTTGTACAACAGCCCTGCTTCGCCGGAGCTTTTTCCCGCGGCCCATTACAGAGCTGAAAGGTAAAAACTAAATTATTGATTTGCATTTGGGTTGTTGGTTTCTGGCATTGTTTGCTTTGGCACATGAACTATATATACTCTTGGTTAGAGCTTAATGTTGGATTTTGTAGTATCAATTTTTTCTCAGTAAAATGCTAGGCATAGACGCCCTTAATGGATATGAAATGTTGGTTATGAACCCTAACCCATGAAAACCAATTTGACTATTTGCTTTAGGGCTTGAGCCTAACTTGGTTGAGCTTGTTTATTTTACATTCACAACTGCTTACCCATCCTAGAGTGCGCCACATATTCAAGCTCGTGGTAAAATTTGTGTTTGTTTAGCTTGTTTAAAATCTTACATGCAGGCTTGGACTGGTCAGTAAGGGATTAAGTCGGAGTAGAGAATACATAGTTCAAAGTTATGTTTGAGTCTTGAAATCTATAGCCTGTTTAGAGTCGAAATATAACAAGTAAAAATACTGGCATATCAGTTGAGTATGAACTAGAACTACTATCTTTAACTTGAAATCCTTGTTCATCATTCAGATAGTTGAGAGAAGAGGCTGAATCAGTGAACTTAATTATATTATATGTGAAAAAGTAACATTGAAAAACAACTTTGTTGACTATACAAAAGCCATTCAAGTTGAAAAAGGGAGTTCACGGTAGAAAAACTATTGATTATTGCTCCGTTTGTCCCAAAATAGTTACTTCATTTACTACCGTTATTTGTCTTGGTTATTATTTAATAATATTGATGATACCAAACCTTAAGATCTTGCAACTCCTATTTGTTAGGATCATATGATGTCTGGTTGATTTACGATCTACAGTGGTTGGATATGGTGCTGCATTTGTAACAATTATCTCAAATAATCCTTATATTTTACACTTGAGTGACAACATCACATAAGAAAATTAGCATTAGGTAAATGAGAACTCGTGTGGAAGCAAATTGCATCATTGACTATGCAATTTGCTTTTTCGGTGCATAGCAGATTCAACAGAATTCTTGTACGAATGAAGTAGTTAGATGCCTTGATAGATTCTCTTCTCTATTTGTTCGAGGCAGATATGGTGTCTTTGCTTACATCAGCATCAATCCATCACACATGGTTGCCAAATGCTTTTGCTCAGGTTCTAGTCTTCACTCTTTGTTAATTGAAACATCAGTTAACTATGCTAAGTTTCACTATTCTTATGTTTTCTAAATTGAAATTTATGCATCAGCTAGGTCTGTATAGGCACGGTCAATTTCGAAGAAATGTTACCTTCATTGTAAGGTCTGAGCACGTGCCTTCAACTTCAACTTCTCTTTGCGAAGGTATATTCTGTTCTAAATTTTTTGATTAGATAAACATGGAGACTTGGATCAATATAAGTTGGCACCTTAGTTAAATGAATTACATCATGTAAACTTCTTGTTATTATATATATATATATATATATATATATATATATATATATATATATATGTTGGCTTGTTCTACCCAATTTACATTGAAGTCGTTAAATCCAGGTTTTTTTTGGTACAATTTGCGCCCCTTTCATGCATGAGCTATTCACTTTCAATGAAGCTTCAAATCCTGAAACAGATCTTACATATTCAAGCAAAACTGTATGTCAGCTATATGAAAAACGCCTTCCTAGCTATTCACTTTCAACAGAGAGTCAAACAGATCTTACTTTTGTGAACTAAAACTATGTCAACTGTTCACTATTCCCCTCAATTCAGATGTAGTGCTTGTGGCTTCTAACGAGTAAAGCTTTTACTATGTATTCCATTCTATTCTGAAACTAATTTGAGATATGTTAGTCGTACAAGGAATGGATATGGGATAATGGATGGGAAAGAACGGCTCAGAAATCTTCTTTTCATCTGTGCTGATCTTTTTCTAGTCCCTTGATTCAAATCAAATCAAACTATCCACGTACTAAATCCCGCCATTAATCTGGTCAAATCTGTTCGTGAGCTCACCAAGCTGAGTTCGTATTAAAATGCCGATGTCTTTCCACCAACAAATGTCTGAGGAAGAAGCTGATCTTTTACATGAACTTGACCACATACATAAGAGTAGTGGTGGAGAAATCCACTACATCTTGTCTGAAGACATCATACTAATATCAATAACATGCCATTCTAAGAAATTGCTTCCAAGAAATGCCCACAGTTCAATTTACTCCTGATCATAGGTAGGATCCAAAGTAGCAAATGCTAGTTATTTACTTCGACTTGTAGCAAAAGTTTGCATATGGAGGTGCCAATAGCAGTCACAGAATGAGGACAGGATTGTTTTGTGTTTGTCAGTTGACATGCACGTTTTTGTTGTTCAAGCAGGTTTATGCATGTAGTGTGACATCCACATGCAATTATTGTATATGATCTAACTTTTGCTTGTCTTATTATTGAATATTCAGATTTACAAAGTTGGATTACCATACTCTTTTTACGTCTATGACAGATAGACCTGGACGACGCCAACTCCTTGCCATGGGGACAACAATCGCCCCATGGTTATTCTTTTGTCAGCAGGCTCCCACAACGTGTATGTCATTTTTGCTGTTATTTTATGCAAGAAATACAATCATTTGTTCATTCAAAATGTTGCTTCTTTTTTTATATTTATTAGATGGTTGGGTTATTTATTCAAAGATAGCTTATATTTTCACATCTCATTTTCTCTCAATTATTGTAATTATATATTTATATTCATCACAATTCTCATCAGCAATTTTACCTGCCTTTTAAGTAGAATAGAGTTAGGAGGTGCCAAAAAAAAAAAAAAAATTGCAACGTCCTGTGATGCCTGTTTATTAAAACATGCTCTTTTTTAGTTGTTTGTTTTCTGATTCCTGGGTCACTTATGGCTGATATGCTAAGAGTATACTGTTGATATGGCTCAGTTGCTGCAGAAGCAAAGAAGGGATTTCTGTCGCACAGATAAGAAGGACGGATATAATTTTCTATATCCCTTTGGGTGGCAGGTGTTTCTCTTAGCTTTTTATTTACTTGAGCTCATATTTCATTGCTACAGATACACTTGTTTGATTTTCACCTTAGCCACATTCTTTCCTCATCAGTTAGCAATCTTCCTTTCTTCCTTTAATGTTTCAATTTTGTTTATCGTTGTTGACGGGCCAGGAGGTAATTGTTGAAGGGCAAGACAAGGTTTTCAAAGATGTTATTGAACCTCTGGAAAGTGTCAGTGTAAATCTGATTCCTACAGCCAAACAAGATATACGTGATTTTGGGCCCCCACAAGAGGTTTGTAAATTATTATGTATTATGATTGTCAAATAAATGTTTATGCAGAGGGAGTTAAGCTGCTGAATTACTTTGTAATTTATCTTATGTATTATTTTTTGACTTTTCTAGATTTCTTTTGTCATTTGATATCATTTGTTAGTCATAATGAGTTTCTAGCTGCTTAATATAATTTTTGGTGTTTGCCGTGGTTTTAGGTTGCTGAAACTTTAATCAAAAAGGTCTTGGCTTCTCCTTCTCAAAAGACAAAGCTGATTGAGGCAACAGAGGTAAGTTTTGCTTCCAATTGTCATGTTATATCTTTGAATTCAAGCAAAGCAGCACAGTTATGACTTATGTGCTACAACCTAATGACGTATATTTTAGCAAAGCAAATTTTCAAAATCTCTAATTGTGGAGACAAACAAAAAAAATGGCAGTTTTTTTTGTTTTGTTGTTTTATTTACTCTATCGTGTGTACTTATTCGAGCTTCTTCACTTCCTTTTATGTTTTGCAATCATGGAAGCATTCACCATTTGGTTCCGCGTGCTCATTTCTGTCAACAGGCTTTCCATCTGATTCATTTTAGACCTCTTGTTGCTTTTCTGATATTTTATGCACTCTATTACATGTTCCTCAGTTTTCATCACTGCTATGAGCTTCTCCCCTGTTGTTTCTTGTTTACAGTTTCCTTTTGTTTGGTAGACTGGAAATGATGTTATTACGGAGTTGTGCATGCCTGTGTTTGTCGACTGGCCCGATTTCTATATTCTTAAAAATACTTTTCTCTTACCGTTTAAAGTCTTTACGTTGTCACTATCATGTACTTAGCATCAAAATCTATATCAAACCAACATTTCTCATATACCGGCTTTATTACTATGATGATGAATTTTGTACCACTTGATATCATCTCGATAGATTCTTCAGTTGTCCTTATTGACACATATTGCATGACTGGGTTGATAAATATGCATCTAATGGATGGTTTTTCTCTGGTCATCTTACAGCATGAAGTGGATGGCAAAGCCTATTACACGATTGAGTTCATTGCGCAAGCTCCAAACTATACTCGTCATGCTCTTAGCGCTGTTTGTATTGGCAATGGTATGAAAAAAACACAATCTGGACTATTCTGTTTCTTGCTCATAATCCAAAAAATGAATGTGTTCGATTATTTTTCTGTGTAATAGTTCTCTCCCTTTGTTTTCGAACTGATAACTGAAAACCATTGACAACGTAATTTATCCCGTACTTAAGCTTACGAACTTGAGTTAATTTTCGTGCAGGGAAGTTCTACACTTTGACAACAGGGGCGAACGAGAGGAGATGGGAGAAGATGAAAGACAGACTGAAAACCGTGGTCGATTCTTTCCAAATCTTCAATGTCTGATTATGAATCCGTATATTCGTTCTTCTTCTTCTTGGCAACAACACTTTCATGGTAAATTATCTCAACACTAGGAGACTAATTCTATCAGTGTAGATACGAGCAATTTTCTCTCAAGAACTTGAGTCTCTGCTGGTGTATGCTGTAAAAAAATACTTCTGTTTTACAATTGTCCAAAGATATATGTGATTTGTGTTGTTCAGTCTAAACCACAAGAATTATGTTGGACTGGTATCTTTTCCGTTCGTTCATTTCATTTGGTGTTGATCACTGTAACCTTGAAGATGTTCCCAAAAAGTTAAAACATAGATAGTTAATGCTTTCATACACCGATATTTCAATATTCACCATTGGCCCTCATTGAGTGCCCAAATGTGCTCAACTAAATCAGCTTGAAGTTCGTGATGTACTTCACCATATGGCACGATCGTGCCTTGTTGAATTTCATGGTGGCACATTAAACTTTGCAGATTTTTTTGTTAGTTACGAAAACTAAGCAAATTTTCCATCTTTATACATAAATATTTGCAAAAAGTAATACATTAATTTGGTTCAAAACGACTTACGCCCCTCTTCCAATCGTTTCTTGTATCTTTAAAATAAAAAAACTAGGGTTTTAGCTAAATTATATTTTGTGGAAGGAAAAAAGAGGAAGAAGAGAGGAAGAAAAGAGGAAAAGAACTAAGGGAAGGAATTTGTTATACTTGAAACCAAGAAAGAGAGAGTTAAGAGCATTTTTTACTTTTCATTGTAAAAATGGATGGAAAAGTTGTTTTTATGAAAATTGGTTAATAAAGTATTTTGTTAAACCCAAATGGGTAAAAAGAACCATTTTCTCCTTCAAAAAATGGAACATCATTGGAGTATGGGGGTGCAATTGGGGTCTTCTATTCCATTTAGTTTATTCTATCATCCTTTTAACAATGATAATTGAGTGGAACAATATTTATTGAAGATACATACATAATTAGGCCCACACAAGCCCAAGTACAAGTTGGGCTAGGCTGCTCCATGAGCTTATGGACTTGTTCTAAATCCTTAATTTTTTTTAGTGCAAATTTAAAGGGGAAATTACATGGAGTATATTGTTTTTTGTACACTTACTACACAATACATTCTTATTACTTTTGTGTCTATTTTTTTCCTTTTGTACCTATTTTTTTTTACGCTCCTGCATATCTTTTTATTTTGTTTTTCGTTTTTTTTTCCTGCATTGTTTTATATGTTATATAAGTTATTTCGATATTGTTTAAATTTATTTCTTTGTTGTTTCGTTGTTGTTTCTATGTTGTTTCTTTGTTGTTTCTATTGTCTCCTGGTTGTTTCCATGGTTTTTTGTTTTCATGCATTGCATCAAAAACTGAGTAGTGTTTTTTTATTCATGTTATTTCTATAATATTTTTAATTTGTTTGATTTTAATATGTGTTATTTTATGTGTATATTTCGTGATTTTTCATAAGACTCGAGTATAAAATATATTATTTAATGGGGCAAAATTTATTTTTTCATTGAAATTTTATTGAAAGAAACATGTTTGAAGCATGTTCGAAACAACATTGAAACAACAGCTTAGAAAAATCCGGAATTTTTGGCATCTGGAAAATGATGTGCAGTAATCTAAAAAATATTTTTTCAGAATAAAATAAGTATTGTGTTTTCAGATCGAGTTGCTTGTGACCTTGTTTTTCTCATGTTTTCTTCTTCTATTTGTTGTTTTTTTGTCCCTTCTTCTTCTTCTTCTTCTTCTTTTGTCCCTTATTCTTCTTCGCCTTCCTGATATGCAGTTTGATTCTTCTTCCTTTCGAACAAATGTCTTCTTCTTCTTCTTCTCCTTCGCACAATATTTGCGCACTGATTTTGTCTGTTGCCTTTTGGATCTGTAGTTGATGCTATGTTTTTTGGTGGTGGTTTTATCTACAACGTATTGCTTGGGAAGGAAGAGAGGTTGGAACGTATTTTTGGGATTGTGAGAGCCGGCATCGTATTAAAAAGGTAGTGTTTAGTATTTTGCAGGGTTTGATACTAAATAGGTGGGTATTTTTGTCAATTTCCCAAATTAAACCTTTAAGGGGATTGTAGGGTGAGAATATGGTTTGGACTCCTGACCTCATCTATTAGAGGTAAGATCAAAGGGTTCAAGTCCTATCCCTCTATTTTCTTTCCATTGTAATGGTTAAAATTTGCACTTCGAAAAAAAAAGGTGGGTTGTGGTTGCCCATAAACACAATTCCTATCAGTATAGGCAGACTAAATAAGTCCCACCATGGCAATTGCTTTTGTTGATAGCTAAGCAAGGCTAGCAAAAACTGGATCCACATGAAGATACTTGAAGGGCAAATTGCCACCTCAGATAACCGAATAGGAGCTATCTGAGTCAAGTACGAGTTGATTAGTCGATCGAAATGACTAGAAATCTTAAGAACAAAGTTTGACAAGATGAGTTGAGGAAGTCAACAACGATCGAAATGAAGCTTCAATAGCAGACATACATGCCACATCTCAAGTCAATGTCAAGACAACACAACAAATAGTAAAAGAATATTGTCAGCCATGCAAAACATGCATGCAAGATAAGACAATGACAAGTGTCTCACTCACATTGTAAATGTAATGATTATTATCCATATTAGTATAAATAAAACTCATGTATTGTAGGGTACGTTTTGACAGATCTAATAAATGCTCTGTAATAAATACTCCTTGTTGGCAACCGACTAGAGTTCTAAATCAATAAAAGCAAATTAATTCCAATTTTCAGTTTATTTCAAGCAATCTTATCATATAATCTCAATTCTAATCACACGAAACGTGTCATTGATCGAAACGGACATAAACAACTTTTTGTGGAATTAAACGTAATCTTGTCATTCACACCAACCATACAATTGATAAAGCATGTTGTTGTGTCAAAAAAATTAATGAAAAAAATAAGAGTTGTTTGGATGAAACAACTTAATCTTTAGAACCATATAGAAAACCCAAACGCAACATTTCAGCAATAAACATACCAGAGAAACTATTGATGCTGTAGGAAACAACATTCATCAATCTTTTTTTAAAAATAAAATAAAATAACTCAATTTAAACGTTGAGCTCTCCGAAATATATGTAACCTTGTACGAATTAATAGCTCCAAGTACTATAAAATATAAAATGAAAAGAATATTTAAATGATTGTCTTATGGAACCAAACTTTGCTGATCTTTCCCTTTCGAGAGTTTTGTTTATTCTTATCATTTTTTCATTCTTCATGTTCTGAATTTTCGAATTCAATCTTATGGAACCAAACTTTGCTGATCTTTCTCTTCATGAAGAAGAGGATGAAGGATTCATTTTAGACGAAGGTGACGAGGCAACATCTAAAAATGATTTTGAACTATGTCTTCTGGGGCGATTTTTAACAGAAAAAAGTATCAATGTTATTGTTATGAAGAATAGGCTTGCTAATGTATGGAGGCCAGCCCGTGGAATTAACATTCGAGATATTGGCAATGAACGATTCTTATTCAGATTTTTTCATGTTTCTGATCTGAAAAGAGTTTTTGAAGGAGGGCCATGATTTTTCGATAACTACTTGTTGATCCTTCACAGAGTCACAACAGGGGATGTGCCATCCACGATTCCACTGTATTTTGTTCCCTTTTGGGTTCAAATTTATGATCTTCCTGTGGGCTATATGAAGGAAAGTGTTGGCAAACAATTTGGAAATTTTGTAGGGAAGTTCTTGGAATACGATGGCAACAATAACTCAGCAATATGGAGAGCGTATATGCATATCAAGGTCGAGATTGATGTTCGTGTACCATTAAAAAGGTTTAAAAAGATCAGAAGGAGAGAAGGAGATTGGACAATTGTCAGTTTCAAATATGAACGCTTGGGAGTCTTCTGTTACATATGCGGATTGATGGGACATGGCGAACGATTCTGTGAAAAAAGAGAATTGGTAATGGAGGGGGAGTACAAAAAGAGTGGGGGATATGGCTACGTGCGCCTAATAAACGGTATGGAAATAGAGAAGGAGAAAAATGGCTGCAAGATGAAGTTGATGATACGATTCTGAGGGCCGATGGTCCATCGGAAAATTTTCCGGCTGGAGATTTCGTTGTCAGAACAAACCCAATGGCAGAAATGGTAATTCCACCAAATCTGGAAGGAGGCGTCAATCATGGAACGGTTAGACGGTTTTCAAGGGTGCAAGTTACAAAAAGTAACGGAAATGGGAGTTTGACCTCAGAGGCGGGAAAAGAATGTTTAAATAATTTACAGGTTTTGAAGGAAAGTCCATTGGGCCTTGAATTAAATGAGGATAGGAAAAGAAGACGTGGGCCAGATGGAGGTGCTATTGTTCAGCTGGAAAAAGCCCATTTCCCTGAATCATCTGAGAACAAACTGGTACTTCAAGATTCTACCAATTTTTTAACGGCGGGTTCCGGGCTCCAGACCCGCCGAGCCCAATGAGTATCTTAAGTTGGAATTGTCGGGGACTTGGCCAAGCCCGAGCAATTCCGGTTTTGAGAGAGCTTGTAAGAGCTCATAGGCCTGATATAATATTTTTGTTTGAAACACTAGCTCATGGGAATAGGGTGGAAGAAGTAAAGAGAAGCATTAATTTTGAAGGATGTTTTGTAGTGGATAGAATTGGTAGAGGTGGTGGAATATGTGTCCTCTGGAGGTTTTCGGAGTTGCTGGAGATTAAAAATTTTTCAAATAACCATATTGATGTTGAGGTGAAGGATGATAAAGTGGGGAATTGGAGACTTACAGGCTTTTATGGAATTCCTGACAGAATAATAAAGCGAGCTTCATGGAATCAGTTGAGGAATCTCAACTCAATTTCGAATCTACCATGGTGTTGCATTGGTGACTTTAATGATATGTTATACCCGGAAGACAAGAAAGGACGAGTTGAACATCCAAGATGGTTACTTCAAGGCTTTCGAGATGTGGTGATGGAATGTAATCTACAAGATTTACCTCTTATTGGGTATCCGTTTACTAGGAGTAGAGGCAAAGGAACGCCAAATGCCGTAGAAGAACGTATTGATCGTGCATTGGTATCGACGGGTTGGGCTCATTTATTTCCTGAAGCTGTGTTAAAAAATGGTTTGGCTCCTATCTCTGATCATTCACCTCTTATTCTTGAAACTAGTATTGTACAGAAAAAACAAATCAAGCATCGCTTTCGTTTTGAAAATAAATGGCTGGAAATGGATGGATTGAAGGACTTGGTGGAAGGAGCGTGGTTTGCTACTGTAGGCCACGATATCTCTCAGAGATTATCGGTTTGTGCCAGTCATTTAGAAGGGTGGGGCAAGAACCAAGCCAGGATTTTTCGAAATGAAATACAAACATGTAACAAAGCATTAAGTGTTCTGCGAGCAAAAGAGAATGTGGACCAGGTTCAATTTGAGGAAACTCGGAAAAAGTTGGCGTCTTTGTTACTACAGGAAGAAGTTTATTGGAAGCAAAGGGCAAAAATTCATTGGTTAAAAGAAGGTGATAGTAATACTCATTTTTTCCACCGGTCGGCATCGAGTAGGAAGAAGAACAATAGAATTGAGAGGCTCCAAGATTCAAATGGTGTGTGGCATGAAGATCAAGAAAGAATATGTGGGCTGGTGCTTGAATATTATACAAAGTTGTTTGATTCGACTGAATGTTATATGGAGTCGGTACTCAATGTTATTCATCCATGTGTAACTGAGAATCACAACAGAGTGCTGACTAGTAATTTTTCGTTGATGGAGTTCACAAAAGCTATCAAACAAATGCACCCTGATAAGTCTCTGGGATCGGATGGTTTTAATCCGGCTTTTTTTCAAAAATTCTGGCCGATGATGGGAATCGACGTGTACAATTCTTGCATCCAGTGGTTGAATGGTGGTTGTTTTCCAAAGGGTATGAATGATACTAATGTAGTTCTTATCCCAAAGAATGGAAATCCGGAATCATTAAAGGACTGGAGGCCTATATTGTTGAGCAATGTGATATATAAGATTCTAGCGAAAGTCTTAGCTAATCGGTTGAAAGGTATCCTTCCTCAAATTATCTCTAGTAATCAATCTGCTTTTATACCTGGTAGGTCCATTATGGACAATGTGCTTAATGCTTTTGAAATAATCCATGGTATGAAGAAAAATACAAGGAGAAAATTTGGAGATGTGGCCCTTAAAATTGATATTAGTAAGGCTTACGATAGTATCAACTGGGCTTTTTTGAAAGAGTCTATGTGAAAAATGGGTTTCGATAATTTGTGGATTAAATGGATTATGATGTGTGTTACCTCTGTCAGATATTCGATTGGGGTTAATGGTAATTCGGTGGGATCAATTCAACCTAGAAGAGGGCTTCGACAAGGAGATCCGTTATCTCCTTATTTGTTCATCATTTGTGCGGAAGGTTTATCTATGCTTATAAAAGAGGCGGAGATTAAAGGGTTGCTTCATGGAAATAAGATTTGTAGAAGTGCTCACGATTTCACATCTTTTATTTTCGATGATAGTCTATTATTCTTTAGAGCTACTTGTTGAGGAGTGTGAACAGGATAAAAGTGATTTTGGAGTGTTACAAAAGTGCTTGGCAAAGTGTGAATTTTGGAAAATCCGGGGTTTTTCTCGAATAATTTATCTCAGCAAAAAAAGGATGAAATTTGTAATTCTTTGGGGGTGTGGCAGCATCTTAATACGGGTAAGTACCTGGGACTCCCTTCTCTTATTGGTAGAAATAAAAGATCTATTTTTCAGCATATTAAAGACAGACTATGGAGATGCATCCAAGGTTGGAGGGGACGGTGTTTATCAAGAGCGGGGAAGGAAATTATGCTAAAATCAGTTGCCCAGTCAATCCCAACATACTGTATGAGTACGTTTATGCTCCCATCATCTTTGCTTGATGAATTGGAAAAGATGATGAATTCGTTTTGGTGGGGTTCTGTTGGTAAATTAGGAATAAATGGCTGCATAAAGTAGGGATATTTTGCTGCTGAGATTAGGGTAATTAGCAGTTACTTTTCAGTTTCCTAATTTTTAGGGATTCAGCTTGATTTGAGGAGAAAGTTAGGGAGAGTTAGACTCTTAGATTTCTATTTATTTGATCGCTCTTTTTTTCACGCATGTAACAAAAATGAAAATAAATAAAAATTCTCTCTTTAGTTTCTTTCATGGTACGAGCCATATCTTTTGATCCATAAAAATCTAAAACCTCCGATGAATTCCCAAAGAAGCTATGACCGACTGTAAGACTAATACCTCTATGCCAATGTGTAGTGACAGCTTCTAGTGCGGTGAGTGGAAGAGTCTCATAGACAACCATGTGTTGCAAGCACACGCGATTGAATCAGACATGAAACTCCTTCGGATCGCACCCATTCAAAAAGGAATGCAGATAGAGCACATGTGTAAAATTCTTCCGTCCCAAAACCTCGTAAATTCAAACCCTTTTTATTCTCTAACTCAAAAGGGTAATCATCTTGTGTCATCGTGTTTTAAAGTCGATTCTAATGTGTCTTGATAATCGATTCGGGGCAACAGATCATATGACCGGATCTTCTAAATTGTTGTCTTCATATAGTCTATGTGCGGGACATCAAAGAGTAAAAATAGCGAGATGGAACTTTCTACCTATAGCGGGAAAGGATCGATTGTTATTTCCCTTGATTTTGTACTCCATAATGTTCTTCATGTCCCTAAGTCATGTCTTTGTAATCTATTGTCAATTAGTAAATTAACTCCCGATCAAAATTGTCAAGCTAAGTTTTCTTCTTCGGTTGTCAATTTCAGGATTTGGCCTCGGGGAGGATGATTGGCAAAGCTAAGCAAGTTGGAGGTCTATATTTCTTTGATGATGGATATGACTCAAGTAGGCAATCCCAAAGGACTTGCCTCAATTCTATTTCGATTCTTAATGAGAATGAAATTATGTTATGGCATTTGATTAGGACACCCAAATTTTCATTATATGAGACATTTGTTTCCAAAGCTTTTTTGAATAAGAATCCATCTTTGCTTCAAAGGTGAAATTTGTGAAACCGCAAAACATCACAGAACTTCTTTTTCTCCTCAACCTTACAAGGCCTCAAAGCCATTCACTATCATTCATAGTGATGTGTGGGGACCTTCACGTTAAAACCACATCCGGAAGAAGATGGTTTATAGCTTTTATTGACGACCATACTCGGATTACTTGGGTTTTTTTACTTCATGAAAAATCAATCTGCGAGATGTGTTCAAAAAATTTTATACTATGGTTCAAACACGCTTTCAAACAAAGATTCAGGTTTTCCGGAGTGACAATGGCAAAGAATATTTTAATAAGATTTTAGGGAATTTTTTTGTTGAAAAGGGTATTGTTCATCAAAGTTCTTGCAATGACACTCCACAACAAAATGGAATTGCAGAGAGGAAGAACAAACATCTCTTAGAAGTTGCTAGGTCCTTAATGTTTTCAATCAAGTACCAAAATATTTGTGGGGTGAGGCTATTCTTCTACTACTTATTTAATCAATAGGATGCCTTCAAAAGTTTTGAAGTTTCAAACCCCACTAAACTGCTTTAAAAAGTGTTTTCCTTCCTCTAGGCTCTCAAATGACATTCCACTTAAAGTGTTTGGATGTGTTGCTTTTGTGCATATTCATGATAATAATAGAGGGAAATTAGACCCTAGGGCAAGGAAATGTGTTTTTGTTGGCTATCCTTCAAACCAAAAAGGGTACAAATGTTTTGATCCAAAGAATTCAAGAAATTTTTATCTCCATGGATGTCACCTTCTTTGAAAATAAACCCTTTTTTTCATCTACTCATCTTCAGGGGGAGACATCTAATGAAGATTCGAGTTTTGACTGGTTCATTCATGATTTTTTACGTGATAATCTTGTTGCTAAAAATGGTCAAAGTCATAAGGAGACGGGTGGATTTGAAAATGTTTTTCAGCAAAAACCCAAAGAATCTGAGATTATGGATGTCATTCACAAATCAATTGAAAATGTCTCAAATAATGAAAATTTGGATCAAATATCTATGCCATTCTTGGATGAAACTCATAAAGGAGAAAAATGCGTGCAAGGCAAGGTGATATTCAAAATAAAGGGAAAGTCTATGTAAGGAAATATCCAAAGACGAGAAAAGAGAATCAACAACTTGGAGCATGGCCGAGAATCTGAACCAAGGACAAATCAAGAGTTTGAAGACCAGTCAGGTAAATCTCAGTCTGAGTTTAGTCCTGTTAAATCAATTCCTAGTCCAGATTCCACAATAGAGTCAGATAAAACTCAAGAAGTGCCAAATCCTATTCCCGATTCTGAACTAGAGTTAGATCAAACTCTAGAAATGCCCATTGCTCTTAGGAAAGCTACTAGAACGTGCACCAAACATCCTTTGTATAATTTTCTATCCTATCAAAGTTTGTCTCCATCTTTTCAGGCATTTACCTCAAAGTTGTCATGTGTTTCTATTCCGAAGAATATATATGATGCTCTAGAAGTTCCTGAATGGAGGGATGCGGTTCTTGAGGAGATGAGAGCTCTAGAAAAAAATAGGACCTGGGAAAAGGTAGTTCTTCCAGAAGGAAAGACTCCAGTCGGATGCAAGTGGGTGTTTACAGTAAAGTACAATTCAGATGGTTCTCTTGAAAGATACAAAGCTCGGTTGGTTGCCAAAGGTTTTACACAAACCTATGGTATCGATTATTCAGAGACATTTTCTCCCGTTGCTAAGTTGAACACTGTTAGGGTCTTACTATCTCTTGCAGTTAATTTGGATTGGTCATTACATCAGTTGGATGTTAAAAATGCCTTCTTGAACGGTGATTTAGAAGAAGAGGTGTACATGGAAGCTCCTCCAGGGTTCACCGGTAAGTTCGGGAAGAAAATTTGCAGATTAAGAAAGTCTTTATATGGGCTCAAACAATCTCCCAGAGCTTGGTTTGAGAGATTTACAAAATTTGTAAAGACTCAAGGTTTTTCACAAGGACAGTCAGACCACACATTATTTATGAAGGTCTCAAGAGAAGGAAAGATCGTTGTATTGATTATTTATGTTGACGATATTATCCTCACAGGTGATGATGTTAAGGAAATAGAGACGTTGAAGAATAGTTTAGCATCCGAGTTTGAGATTAAAGATCTTGGACAATTGAGATATTTTCTTGGAATGGAAATTGTTAGATCAAAGAAAGGAATAGTGGTTTCACAACGGAAATATATTCTAGATCTCTTAGAAAAAACGGGGATGACTGGATGCAAGCCTTCAGATACTCCAATGGAATTTAACTCCAAACTTAGAGAGGTTAAGGAAGGAATTCCCGTGGACACGGGCCGATATCAGCGGTTGGTGGGAAAACTGATTTACCTATCCCATACCCGACCGATATTTCTTTTCTTTGTCGATGGTAAGCCGTTCATGCATTCTCCTTATGAAGAACACATGGAAGCTGTCTACAAGATTTTGAGGTACTTAAAGGGAACCCCAGGGAAAGGTTTATATTTCAAAAAAGTGATCGGCGTGGAATTGAAGTTTACACTTTGACGCAGATGGGTGGATCTCTTCGATAGAAGATCCACTTCTGGGTATTGTACCTTTTTGTGGGGAAATTTGGTGACCTGGAGAAGTAAAAAGCAGAGTGTGGTAGCTAGGAGTAGTCTTGCCGAAGGTGAATATAGAGCAATGGCCCGTGGAGTGTGTGAAATACTTTGGTTACAAAGAATTTTGAAGGAATTTGGCATGTCGGTGGAGCTTCCTATGAAGTTGTTCGTGATAATAAGGTGGCTATTAGCATTGCTAATAATCCTCACTCATTGATGACCGAACCAAGCATATAGAGATTGACAAACATTTCATAAAAGAAAAACTTGAAGATAAAGTTATTTGTATTCCATTTGTGCCCTCAACACAGCATTGATTCTTGATGTCTTCACCAAAGGATTACTCGGCATAATTTTGATTTTTTTGTAAGCAAGTTGGGCATGATAAATATCTATGCACCAACTTGAGGGGAGTGTTGGTAAATTAGGAATAAATGGCTGCATAAAGTAGGGATATTTTCTTTGCTTGAGATTAGGATAATTAGCGATTAAATTAGCGATTCTTTTCGGTTTCCTAATTTTTAGGGATTCACTTGATTTGAGGAGAAAGTTAGGGAGAGTTAGGCTATTAGATTTCTATTTATTTGATTTGCTCTTTTTTTCTCACGCATGTAACAGAAAATGAAAATAAATAAAAATTCTCTCTTTAGTTTCTTTCAGGTTCTAATAAAGATAAATCAAAGGGGATAAATTGGATGAAATGGGATCGTATGTGTGAAAGAAAGGAGTATGGAGGGTTGGAATTTCGAAACCTATCATGCTTTAATGTGGCACTGTTAGGGAAGCAGGGATGGAAATTCTTGAAAGAACCTAATGCTTTAGTTAGTAAAATCTTCAAAGCTAAATATTTCCTAAAGGGGGATTTTTTGAGTGCAAAACTAG
The DNA here is from genome assembly GCA_016081115.2 of Rehmannia glutinosa. Lineage (NCBI taxonomy): Eukaryota > Viridiplantae > Streptophyta > Magnoliopsida > Lamiales > Orobanchaceae > Rehmannia > Rehmannia glutinosa. The sequence goes on along the minus strand of CM071934.1, from coordinate 100,117,805 downwards.
GAAATAATCCTAGTTTCACATGGAGAAGCATTTGGTGTTCTCAAGTAGTGCTTCAAAAAGGATTAAGGTGGAGAATAGGTAGAGGGGATAAAATCAAGGTTTGGGGTGAACCTTGGTTAAGGGATGATGAGAATTTCTGTGTTGAAACTACAATTAATATGGAATTAAGGGAGTTGAAAGTAAATAATTTATTCATTCCTGGCAGAAGAGAGTGGGATTTGGAGCTTATTGAGGAGCTTTTTTGCAGGAGAGATGTTGATCTGATCTCGAGCATCCCTTTATCTGAACTGGTTGATGAGGATGTTAAAGTATGGCACTTTGATAGGAAAGGAATTTATACAGTTAAAAGTGGCTACATGATTGTTGTGGAAATGTCCTCTGATATTAACAGTAGGGGTGATGAACATTGGAAAAAGCTGTGGAAACTTAAAATTCCACCAAAGGTTAAACACTTTGTATGGAGAGTTTGTAGAGATTGTCTTCCAACTAGATGCAACTTGGCAAAGAGGAGCATTTTAGTGGATCAGATTTGTGTCCTTTGTCAAAAAGGTTTGGAGAATTGTTGGCACTTATTTATTTCTTGTGAATTTGCTGTCAAATGTTGGGAGTTGATGTCTATGAGAAATATGATGGATGAATGTGCTGATAAAGCAGAATCAATAGCAGATTTTGTTCGAATTCTATTGTTACTCCCTCATACCGATCAAATAAGCCTCATTTGTATGGTGATGTGGCAAGTTTGGAGGCAAAGAAATTCAGAAGTTTGGGATAAATCCCATTGTACAGCTTCTGATACAATTTGTGTTGCTGCTAATATTCTAAAAGAGTGGAGGTTGGTGAAGTTTAGAGATGTATCTGCTGATTATCAGTTTGATGTGGCAATGGTGCATTCTAAATGGCAGAAACCAGAATTTCCTTACTTAAAATGTAATGTGGATGCTTCTATTTGTAGTCTTTCTAAAGCTACAGGTTTTGGCATGGTAATCAGAAATGATGCAGGGGAATTTTTGGCTGCAAGAACATTATCAGTCCAGGGACAATATCAGATCAAGGAGGTTGAAGCTATTGGACTAAAAGAGGCATTATCTTGGATTATTGGGTTAGGAATGAATAATGTGATTTTTGAAACAGATGCTAAAGTAGTTGTGGATGGTGTGGTTGTATCTGTTAGTGGGGAGTTAGAATTCGATGCCATTCTAGATGAATGTCGTCAATTACTTTTTGGTGAACCTACCTTCTCGGTGGCTTTTGTCCGACGTGAAGGAAATAAGGTTGCTCATGAGCTAGCAAAGAGATCGTTCTCTTGTGTTAGTCCATCAGTGTGGACTTGTCCACCCCCTTGTATCGAACATTTGTTGCTTGAGGATGTTTCTAATGAATAAAATTTATTTTCTGGTGTCAAAAAAAAAAAAAGTTTATTTTTTACTCCCTTACTAGGAGACCATCTTTACAAAATACACAGAATGAAAAACGTTTTATATCAAAATTTTTAGTTAAATTATTTTAATAAATTAATTAATTCTAAAAATTACAAAATGAACACACGATGTATGAGAAACCATGGACACCGAAAATTATGGCGAAATAATATGAAGCGAAAAATTAAAAAACCTAGATGTGAATTACTTGATTTTAAGATAGGTTTTTCGTATTAAAATATAGTCATAGTATATCCTTTTTTTTCATTTATTCTGTTAATTTAAAGATGAGAAATGAAATGACTAAATGAGGTAACTGCTTAGATCATCAATTTTGGGCTTGAGTCAATAATATAATTGGGTTTTAATAAACTTTATGATTACAGAATCCAATAAATTTGTATATTTGTTGTTGGTCCAATTCAATAAGACAATCAAAAACAGGCCTGTTGGAAAGCCTAGAAATCCCTTAAAATCTCCAAAGGGGATTAATCACGTGAATGAATTGATAATCAATGTATTATATTTGAAAGATGTGATTAAAGAATATGATATATTCAGATAAATTTTAAATAATTGAATTATTAAAGAGATTATTTTAAGAAATGCATCCAAGTATAACCAAAAAATTCGGATTTATTACCATTAAACATCTTTATGATGTTTATTGAAATTATAAAATATATTTTACGAAAAAACCCTTGAGGTTCGGGTTAATTACAATAAAATCCGGATGTTTTTGGACATTGCAAAAAACTCCTTGAAGTTTGCTGTCTAGCTAACATTTTCTCATTTCATAAAAAAAATAAAAAATCCCCCTAATGGTTATAGAAATATAACAGTTACTCCATTAATAACACAGAAGCAAATATGAAGGTTTTTTTTATTATATAATTTTGAAATATCTCCGTTTTTTTTTATGTAACTAGCTCAAAGCTCAGGGGGTTGTTTTGTAATGGTAGGTTTCGGATAAATGAATCCACATAATTTAAAAACACACCTATTTTAGGATGAATTTAGGTCCAGATTACAACCTACTCCAGAAAGTATGCATGTCTTTGTTATTTTCTATTTCTCTGTCGACTGTCATATGCTGACAAAATTAATAAAACTTTCTTATTATGGTCCCATATCACTTCAATATATAATTAATGTGTACTTTGATGTAATCAAAATCTCAAATAGTCTTTTGCAGCGCATTTTATATACTTTTCAGACTTGTGATATTATAGCATTTGTATATGTTGGAAATTAATTTATTAGAAAATAGGTATTGACCCAATTACGACTAATTAAGTGGTTCAGAGATGGTTCAGTGACGTGGCAAGATATATAACTCAGGTGGCAGTGACTTGGTAGAGTTGTCCGGATGCACCATGATTGGACACAACTATCTACTGTGCAAGTCTAACAATCCAAATCGATCTGAACCAAGGGTTACACCCAGTCCGAAGGGACGCCCAAAATTCTATTAATAAAGCCCCTGTTTGTTCATTTTTCACACCATTCAATAGCATTTCAACACATTGTCTTATATCCTCTCTTTTTTGAAATGGAAAGTTCCGAAACATTTATTCGTTCATTGTAAGTTCGACTTTTGCAAAGTGTTGCTAAGTCGAACTAGAAAGTCGTTAAATGTTAGAGACAATTTTCTAGAACCTTTAGTATTTTGTATGGACCAATTTCGTCTTGAAGAGAGAATCTAAATTTCGCATCAACTTAAATATATGTCCCGCCATTCCGGCCGATTTTCAAGAAACTCAAACACTGAAAACAACAACATATTATATGATATCACAAAAACTTATGTGAGACAGTGAAAGTTCGTGAGACGGTGATACTTTTAGTGCAAAAAGTGATACTCTTAGCGTAAAAAGTGATACTTGTCAAAATACACTGAATTTGATGTATTTTGACAAGTATCATTTTTTACATTAAAAGTATTACGGTCTCATATCGTCTCACAAGAGACATGCTGGAAATGATATATATACGGACTAATATTCCATTTTTGGAGTAAGATATAATTATTAACATAATCAAAAACGTTATTGTTTCTTTATTTTCCTTTATTTTCTTAAACTATAAATTGTTAAAAAAAAGAGGAGCCTCAAAAGTCTAAGTCAAGTAGAATTAAATTTAAATTCATTATAGGAAATTTCACTTATTTTTCAGCCACCCATTTCCCACTACTACTTGGAGACTTTAAACCCTCTTATGTATCTATATATACCATTTTCCTACCAAACAATTCAAATTCCAGCCCCCCTGTTCGTGAGAGTAAAAACCCAAGAAATTGACATGTATTCAGGGATGCATGGCCATGGAGGAGGTGAAAGAACTCCTCTTCTAAGCAAACAAGTAGGTTTGGGCTATAAACACCGCATGAATTGTTTCTCTCCATCAATGATTTTTTTTTGTGTCGTTCATATTGTTTTCATTTCTTGAATTTAGCTTCGTGATCTCCGATGATATATTGCTTTGTTTGAGTGGGAATTTTCATGATTATTATGAACCCTTTTGCGTTATTTGAATGTTTATCAAGAGTTCAGTTTGGTTATTTATTTATTTATTTGTTTATGTATTATTTTTCTGAGTATGAACTGCAGGGCAGGCTCTTCTGATTTCAATTTTAAGTATGGGCGTTTATCTTCTTCCTATAGGTTTAATTTAGGCTATGTAACTTGTTGAAATCATAAGCTAGATGAAATTATTTGTATTTCGATATTAATATATAGTGTAGGCAATGGGCAGATGAATGCTTTGTTGAGACTTGATTTTTTTTTGGCGGGGGGAGGGGGGAATGTGTTAAGTGAAGCTTCCAGGCTATATGGAGAAATTTAGTTTTTATGTGTAATATAGTAATGATTTGGAGTGCAAGCATATATATATTTCTGTACATTGTTGTGCTGTCTTAATTATTCAGCTTGATTAGGGTGGAAGAAAAGGAAATGCTGCTGCAGATCAGTCAGACCTTGAACACGGTGATGCCATACCGGTAATGGGATTTCAGTTAAAAATGTTTTTGCTAATATTATGCCTTAATTGTGATATTATAAGGAGCTAACATTATTCTTGGGAAATACAGGCAGCAAATGTGGGCTTTGGTAGAGTACTATCCCTTGTAAGTGGAGTTCAATTGTGTAGCATGATATCAATTCGTCATACGCTTCATGTGTAGGTCTTTTTACATGAATTTTGTTGACAGGCAAAACCTGAAGCTGCCAGTTTGATTATTGCCACCGTTGCTCTCTTGATTGCTTCTACATCTAGTATTTTGGTGGTAATGTGCTAAAGCTACGATTAACTTCTGCAAAGAAAGTCACCACCACCCGAACCCTGTTCCCCAAGTTTCGATATCTCTAATTTTGGTTACTCTGGCGATTTAAATTTTGCAGCCAAAATTTGGAGGGAAGATTATTGATATTGTTTCAGGAGACACTCAAACACCAGAACAGAAATCTATAGCTTTGAAGGCCGTCTATAGTACAATACTTGAAATTTTTCTGATTGTCATAATTGGGTATGCCTATTTAATTTTCTGCCTTAATTTATGCGTGATTCTTTTTCCGCCTCATCTGGATAAATATGAGGTACTGTGTTGAGTTTACACTCTCATGTTGAAAAATTTTCGTCTCGTCAATTAATCATCAGAGTAATGCTTCCTCATAAATCTTTAACTTCAGATTCTTGATTACTTATTTCGGTTGTCTTTTCAAGTTGAATGGGTGTTATCTCATATCTGACGAAACTGATAAGGAATTTTTTATTCAGTTCAATTTGCACAGCACTTCGAGCATGGCTGTTTTCCTCTGCCAGTGAGAGGGTTGTCGCTCGATTAAGAAATAACTTGTTCAGTCATCTTATTCACCAAGTAAAGACCTGTTACCTTGTCTAGTTGAAATCTTGTTATGTTTTCTACTTGGCTAATTTCTTACCTAAGAAAATTAAATTCCCTGACTTAAATTTCATTTGAACTGATGGCAAATTTTGTAGGAGATAGCATTCTTTGATGTTACGCGGACAGGGGAGCTCTTAAGTAGACTGTCTGAAGATACCCAGATTATTAAAAATGCTGCAACCACCAATCTTTCCGAGGCCTTGAGGAACCTTTCTACTGCGTTTATTGGTCTTGGATTCATGTTTGAAACGTCATGGAAGTTAACATGTAAAACATAATCGTCTTAAAACAGACAGTAATCTCACATTTAGTTGTCCCTCAACCATTCTGATAAAAATTTCATACTCCTATTCTCTTGTCAGTACTGGCTTTGGTTGTTGTTCCTGTCATATCCGTTGCTGTACGTCAATTTGGTCGCTATCTTCGGGAACTTTCTCACAAGACTCAAGCTGCTGCTGCGGTGGCTTCTTCTATTGCTGAGGTATCCTTATCCCACTTATATAATTTCTCCATTTACTTAATTTACACTGTTACCTTAATGCTCTATTCTGCAATTCTTTTGCCACCTTTCCAGTTAATGTATAGTATCATAGAGGTAGATGGATCAGTGCAATTTGGAAAATTGCTACTCAAAAAGGTTCATGACACGTTCTAGTGATTTTAGTGTATTCCTATGCTGTACAATTGAAAGAAGTTTCTCAACCTAGAAATATACAAATTCACTTCTATAAAAAACATTAAAAAATAGTTTTTTCTGCTATGAATTATATGATGGGGAGAAGAGAGGTGAGGAGGAGAGGAAATGTTTTATGTTTGACTGATGCAGGTCATCTAAGCAATATTCTTCGGATGGCCCTTAAAATTCCCATCGACATGTAGGATAAGTTAATGTGGATCGTATTTGCAACTTTCTTCATGTATGAGCGTTGCTGCTGTGTAGGAAACATTTGGTGCCGTACGCACAGTGAGATCTTTTGCACAGGAAGAATATGAGATCTCACGCTATTCTGAAAAAGTTGATGAGACGCTGAAGCTTGGACTTAGACAAGCTGTGAGTTTTCTAACGTCATATGGTTTTTGTGTAGCCGAAGTTTCATCTTCTAAACATTTCTTCTCTACAGAAAGTTGTTGGTTTTTTCTTTGGAGGTCTTAATGCTGCTTCGACTCTATCAGTCATCGTGGTTGTAATCTATGGTGCTACCCTGACAATCAAAGGCGCAATGACTCCAGGATCTCTCACATCTTTCATTCTGTATAGCTTAACTGGTAATTTCCTTGTGCAAATAGATGTTGTACTGAGTTTTCTACGTACTTCAACCTAAGTTAATCACCCTGAACCATGCTTTTCTTTATTCACTCTTTACTATTTGCAGTTGGATCGTCTGTATCTGGGCTATCTAGTCTATATACAGCGACCATGAAAGCTGCTGGGGCTAGCAGGCGTGTTTTCCAACTTTTAGATCGTGTCTCGTCCATGCCAAAATCAGGAAATAAGTGTCCCCTGGGGTTAGTTTTTCTGATTGATGCTTATGATGCTCTTATTTGCTTATTTCGTCAATTTTTTAAAATACTGCTAGAAAATGTATCATCACCACTGATGCCTATGGGCATGTTAGACATGACTGAAAAACAAGATTTAATTACCGTCTTTCAGAAAACCATTTGGATGCTTTTTCTGTAAACTGGTATTGCTGGCCAAAGAAAATTTACTAACTAGCCCATCAAAATGTAAATCACAGAACTTCAATTCTGGTTGTGTTGAGTAGTTTCAACTGTCGAGTTACAGTGACCAAGTCATGGATTCTTTTCAGTCTAGCAGATTTGTTTTAAACTTAATTGAAAATTGCTTCACTGTGATAAGATTTGAGATTTACTATTTGATAGAGTCAAGGGTAAAGTGAATCGGAAGAAAAGCAATAATCGATACTATTACAGCCGACAAACACAATTAATTCCTAAGTGTCCTATACAAAATAATAATACTTAAATAGTGCTGCCCTAAATCCTATTATATCACTGGGCTAATTAAACTAAAATTCTGCAAACCGGTCCCAAACATAAATCCCTCCACATACATTCCCCTAAAATTTCATGTTCATTGTTGATCACTATTACTGTAAGTATGATTGACTTCATCAAGCACACAAGAAGCATTTACGGTTTCAAGCAGAATAAGATGTGTTTTACTTAAAACTTGTGCCTATTAGTCATAATAACATGTTTATCACAGAGATCAAGACGCAGAAGTAGAGTTGGATGATGTTTGGTTTGCCTATCCTTCCCGCCCTAATAGTATGGTCCTGAAGGTAATGATCATTTATCAACTTATGATGGTGTTTGGTGCACTCAAATAGCCCGCAAAGCTTATGCTAAGTGCTTTACCTTTTCAATGCCTTTAGGGTATAACGTTAAAATTACAAACCGGTTCAAAGGTTGCACTGGTAGGTCCAAGTGGTGGTGGAAAGGTATTACTTCATTGCTCTGAAAATAAATATTGTTCATTTCCATGCCGTCTTGTGCAAAATGTGAGGTAGATACAGTGGTTTGAAAGAGTGAAACATTTTAAGGGGTAATTACAAAAAATACCCCAAAGGTTTGGGGTAATTACAAGAAAGCCGAGTGAAGTTTAAAAATTACAAATAAAAACACCTCAAGGTTTGATTATATCTTTCATTTTTCCTCTTCATAAGAAAAAAAATTCAAAAGCCCCCCGCGTATTTGTAGAAATATTACAGTTATTAAATTTAAGACAAAATCAAACATCAAGGGTAGTTTTTGTAAATTTGAAACTTCTTTGGGTTTTTTTGTAACTATCACAAACCTTGGGGATAGTGTTTGTAATTATCCCATATTATAAAGGACTAACTAGCTCAAGCTGAACCACCTATTATAACTTTTTTTGCGTTGCTGCAGACCACGATAGCAAACTTGATAGAGAGATTTTACGACCCAGTCAAAGGAAAGATTATGGTGAATGGGGTTCCTTTGATTGAAATATCTCATGAGCATCTACACAGGAAGGTACGTTTGTTATTGAAGTGCATTCATGAATTCTAACCTCAGTTTTCATATTTCAATATATATTACACGATCTAATTGTAACGACTTCTTTCCTGGGCTTTTTCCCTTGGGCTTTCTATCCGCGTTGCCATTCACGGACTTCCCACCACCCCTGAAGGTGGGTTTCATGCCTTTCCCCACACTTTAACCCAGGTAACTCACACTCTAAGAACTTAGGATTTAGCCTGGAGGTCCTGGGTTCGAGTGTGGGAAAAGGAATGAAACCTACTTCCAGGGGTGGGAAGCTCATGAGTCCATGAGTGGCGACGCGGATGGAAAGCCAAAGGAAAAAAGCCCAGGAAAGAAAGCCTGTTTGGGATAGCCCCCGATCGTTACAAAAAAAAAGGCTCAACTGGTGGTACTCACACTGTTAGAACTTGAGACTTTAGCCTAGAGGTCCTAGGTTCAAGTGTGGGAGAAGACATGAAACCTACTTTCAGGAGTGGGAAGTCCATGAGTGGCGACGCAGATGGAAAGCCAAAGGAAAAAAGCCCAAGAAAGAAAGCCCGTTTGGGATAGCCCCCGGTCATTACAAAAAAAAGGCTCAACTGGTGGTACTCACACTCTTAGAACTTGAAACTTTAGCCTAGAGGTCCTAGGTTCGAGTATGGGAGAAGGCATGAAACCCACTTCCAGGGACGGAAAGCCCAAAAGGAAAAGTGTAAGGAAAGAGCCCGTTTGGGATAGCCCCGGTCGTTACACTAATAGTGTGGAACACAATGTTGTCAAGATTGCAAATTTCACATAGCTTTATATGCACTTTAGTTTTGATTTCTCTAAATTGCAGATCAGCATAGTGAGCCAGGAACCTGTTCTTTTCAACTGCTCAATTGAAGAGAATATTGCCTATGGATTTGATGGAAAAGCAAGCAGTGCTGAAATAGAAAATGCAGCCGTAAGTTTCACATTCTTCCTTCTGGCTAATAATATCCAGCAAATTTTGCTACAAATTTACTGTGTTTCCACTATATAACAAAACAGAAAATGGCGAACGCGCACGAATTCATTTCCAAGTTTCCGGAGAGAAGACCAGAGCTTTGTGGGAGAACGTGGTGTGAGGCTTTCGGGTGGTCAGAAACAAAGAATAGCAATTGCTAGAGCTTTACTGATGGATCCCAGAATCCTACTTTTAGATGAGGCAACCAGTGCCCTCGATGCGGAAAGTGAATACCTAGTTCAGGTATGGTCTTTCAAACCCATTTTTTTGTGGGAAAATTACAGAAACTATGCATGAGGTTTGAGTTAATTACAAAAAAACCCTGAGGTTTCTGAAAATTACAAAAAACCTCTTGAGGTCTTGATTCTCTATTATACTTTACCCACTTCATAAGCAAAAACATTTCAACACCCCCCGTTAGATTTGTAATAATATTACAATTACCCCCTTACATTTAACACATAATCAAACCTCTTGGGGTTTTTTTTTTGTAGTTTTCAAACATCGGTTTTTTTGTAACTAAACCAAACCTCAGGGATAGTTTTTGTAATTTTCCCCTTTTTTTGATTTTTCTTTTTTGGTTTAATTACAAAATACACCCTTCACAAAAAGATCCAGCTATCTTTCAAAATTTCAAGTACCCCCTAAGATTAGTTTCTATTTTACAAATTGTGCCGTCTTACGAATATATTTGGTAAACAGATGCAAACCTCAAGGGGTAGTTGTAATGCATTAAGGGATATTCGTAATTTTGAAAGATAACTGGATTTTCTTGTAATTAGGCTAAACTTAGGGTAGTTTTTGTAATTTAACCTTTTCTTTCACGGTTGCAGTTCCATTTTTTCTCATTACTTCTTGTGAGGCATGTTATGATGTTTGAACTGTACATGCAGGATGCCATGGACTCTCTAATGAAGGGCAGGACAGTGCTAGTCATTGCTCACCGGCTTTCGACTGTAAAAACTGCAGACACCGTAGCTGTAGTTTCTGACGGTCAGATAGTTGAAAGCGGCAGTCATGACGATCTCCTAAGCAAGAATGGTATTTACACCGCCTTGGTTAGGAGACAATTACAAGGGCCAAAACCCGAAATCGAATGACTTGGTATTGTGAAGACATATTGCCTGATAATAAAATGGGGACAAAAAGCTTTTGCATTGGATTATCTCTATTCTTGATATGAGCATAATCTTGGATAATTTGAAGCAATTGTCAGGGTTGTACACTACCTTGGTTTTTTTGTTGTGGAGAGGACTTCCTCATTAACAATGTAAAAATGAGGTAAAGGTAACTAGAAAAATGGTTATATACTCAGAATCAGAAATACATACACATTCTGGCAGTAAATTTGATTCTTCATCAACATCATTTTCATCATTTTCAGTCTGTTGTAACTAGAGGTGTCAAATGGGCTAGGACAGTGCCAACCCAACGGGCCAAAGCAAAAAACAGGCTGAACCAAGCCAAACGATAAGCAGACCACTATTTTTTTAGACCAACCTGGCTCAACCCATGAAAATATAAAGGAAAAATTGGTCCGAGCCAGTTTTTTAGGCCTAATTGACCGGGTAAAAAAAATCCGGCTCATTTTGGGCCTAAGAAAACATCCAGCCCATCCATTTTACCAGGCCGGGCTAAAATTGATAGCTCTAGTTCTAATACATTATAATAAAACTGTCAATGATCCCTGTGTTTAGGTTAAAGTTGTGTTCCTTGTACTTATAGGTGTTGTTCTGAAAGCAATTCGATTCTTTTTGTTCTTTCCCCAAAATCAGATCAGGAAGATAATGTCATTCTTTCTTTAAGGACGTTCACTTTCTAAAAAGAAAGGAAGCACTACTTGCAAATAATCTTCTTTACAAAAAAAAAAAATAGATACTTAGAGCGTGTCTGGTTGAACTTATATGCCTTCGAGACATCTTATAAGAAATTTGACAACTTTTAAGCTATTTAAACATGTTCGGTAATTATTTTTTTAAAAAGACCATATGAACTCTCAAAATATGATTTTTTTTTTCAACAAAGTTGGGGATCCCAACCAAAATAAGATTTTATTTCCAACCTTATTTGATTTTTTGACCATTTTAATTTACAAAAATTCCATTATTAACATCTTATGATTTCTATAATCTTACACTTCAACAACCTATAGCTCTAAAAACATGTTAGGAGTTATAAAATCTTGGATAATTACAAAAGACCGACTGAGGTTTGGGCTAATTACAGAAAAATCCAGACATGTTTCAAACTTACAAAAAAGTCTCCTCAAGTTTGATTATGTCTAAAATTTACAGGGATAATTTCTACAATATCAGGGGGTGTTTGTAAATATTTTTTAATTATAGAGGGGAAAATATAAAATGAAATCAAACCTCAAGGATTTTTTTGTAATTTCTTCTGGGTTTCCTTGTAATTAGCCCGAACCTCAGTGGGTTTTTTGTAATTATCCCTAAAATCTTTTACATAAGCTTAGCCAAAACACCCTCTTATTCATAGGCACAGGGATACCGTCTCAGAACTCAAATACAGATACTTGTTCAATAGCCATAATACAACACTAAAAAGAAAGTTGCAACATACACAGAAAACTGCACACTTCTTCACCTTACACAAACAAAAATGTCGATAATTCGATGAAAATTCAATATCTCCCCACCACCTCGAATTCACGATTCTGCACCTTCAAGGTAATCTTGAAGGACAATATATCTACGGAAGCGAAATATAAAACAGTGAAGCCTGAAAAGTACGTAGAGCGACCCGTGATGGTCACAATTTCGAACATGAACTCTTACCGACACTTCTTTCCTACTTTCCACATCGACACAACCCTCAGCAGAAGCTTTCCTTGCCTTAGTTTCTAGTCCACGTAAATATATCGAACCACGTAAACCCGAAGATTGAAATCAGAGACGTGGAAACAGATGAGTGCAAGATCTTGTTACAGCCTCAGGTCACCAAGTTCTTTGTAAAAGTGTCGATTCAATGCCAGAAATTGCCGCCTTCTAGATGACAAAAATCAGCACGAAAGCCAAAATAGATAAATAGGCAAAGAAGTTCAGGTGCCTGACTAGATTCTATCCCTTATTTACTAGCGAAAAATGAAGGTGAAAGAGCCATATATCATTAAAATTGGGGATGATTACAAAAACTACCTTGAGATTTGGGTTAATTACCAAAAAGAAAACAAAAGATGTTTGAAAATTACAAAAAATCCCTTTAAGTTTGATTTTTTGTTAAATGTAAGGAGGTAATTGCAATATTTTTACAAATGTAAAAGGGGAGTGTTTGAAATGTTTTTGCTTATGAAGGAGGTAAAGTATAATACAGAATCAAACCTCACAGGGTGTTTCGTAATTTTCAAAAACCTGTGGTTTCTTTTGTAATTAACCCAAACCTCAGGGGTAGTTTTTGTAGTTATCCCTTAAAATTATTTTATGGTGAAGATTTGATGAAAGGTGCATCTAAACATATCCAAGCAAGGAAAGACCAGGAAATATAGTTTAGACGAAACGAGTTTTCTTGTCAGATAACTCGGAAGAAAAAGGCTCGGGATGTATTTAGGAGTCTTTGTGGCTTGCCCCCTTTGTCTTCCTTCCATTTCTGCTTTGACCTCCCATTTGTTCCGAAGCAACATATACCCGCAACACTGCTTTCACGTCGGGTAAAATATCATTATTCAAGGCAATGATTCGACATACGCCTTAATGTTCTTAACGTCATCACGAGTCTCCGGATACTGTTTTGGCCTGAAAATTTTCCACATTCCAATCGGATGGCGATTTCGAACCACAACATCTCCAGCAAACCTACCATATATCTTTTCACACTCTGGATATGGCTTCACATACATATTATAGAATCTCATCCTACTAAGCTTAACTAAATTCCTCAAACCCACCTCGTCTCCAAGCCCATCACTCGCGCGCAAATACTCAATCACGTTAAACCGAGGAACGATCTGTTTATCGAAATTCACCCCTAAATACTCCGGAACTTCAACCAAGCATTGAATATCAAACTTCATCTTATTCACCATAAAATCAATCTTCTTCTCGATATCCTCTATCGCGTAAAGAATCACCCTCGGCTCTTTCCACAACACCGTAAATGCATCTCTATATATCAGCCCATGTCTCCTTAACAAATCAATCCTCAGTTTCACTTTGTACCCAGCCCTAAACTCTCCGTCCCGGAAAATATCATCTTTAATCGCCGCCCGGCATTTTAAGCTCCTCAGCATTTCCAAACACTGTGAAAGCTCCCCATTTTCTAAACCAAGAACTTTTGGTTCTCTAAGAACCTCTCTCCTAATTTCACTTAAGCTAAAACCCAAATCCCCAAATTCATCAAACAAAGGTTTCAATCTGTTTTCCACTCCAAATGCCATAATCCCAGGAAACAAACCAAACACCCTATCAATTTCTCTTCTCTGGATACCAAATCCCATCAAGAACTCAACCCTACCGCGAATTTTATCGTCGTTCGACATAATTACCATCGGCACTATTTCTAAAACCCTAGTGATAGTGCCCTCACTAAACCCTAAACCCTTTAAACACTTCACGCACCTAAAAACATCATCTGGGCTTAACCCAAATTTCCTGGAAATTTCAAGAACATTTCTAATTGCCACTGATGTAATATTATAAATCCCCAACTGTAAAATACCCATTTCCCAGTTTTCCAAGAAATCGTGTTCTAGAACTCTGGGACACCCATTTACTGTAGAAACAAGAAAATCTTGTGACGGGTTTAAGGACAATAATATCTTAAAAGATTTTTCGATTTCCGCGGGGCTTGAATTTAGTAAAAACTCGTTCTTTTTTAGGAAATCGGGGGATTCAGAAGGGGGGAAGCCATACCTTTGGAAAAGAGTGCAGAGAGAAATCAAATTCCTGTGATGGGATAGTGGAGTTTTGGAGAAAGATTGGGAAAATGGAGGAATGGAGATGGGAATTGATGGTTTTGTGATATGGTGTAACCTGGTGATAATATTCCGGAGTGCCATTTTTTTGTTGTCATTTCCAATTCTTGCTTGAATTTTAATACAGATTGACGCAGGCGCCTATGGAAATCTATTTTGTTAGTAACACAACACAGATTGTTTCCAAATTTGTTTTGAAATTTTAGATATTTGATAGGTTTTAACTTTTATGGGTGTTTGGCTAAGCTTATTTAAATGATGTTATGAGCTCCTCCATCTTATATAAGTTGTTTTTAGAGCTTATAAGATGTTAGATCTTATTTTAAGAATAAATTTTTGCAGTGTTTCGATAAATTGAGATGGTGTGGCTTTTAAGATGTTAGTAATGACGATTTTGTAATTAAAATAGTCAAAATTAAAGGAAGATGTTGAAAAATATCTTATTTTGAAAAAAATAATAATTGGGGGTTCCCTACTTTTTTAAAAATAGCTTATAAGCTACTAACATCTTATTTTAGGAGCTTATAAGATCTTTTTCTAAAAAAATAGCTTATAAAATGTTTTGAAGAGCTTATAAGCTCAGCCAAACACCCTCTTAGACTAGTTTCGACTCAAGTCTAAGGATGACACTTTTGGCCCGTCCCGTTTCACCCAATTGAGCCTATGAGGGTATCACTCCTCTCCCGCCTAGTATTTTTCTAATTATATATTTTACATGTATAATATATATGAAATAAAAAATTTGTGTACTAAATATTATATTTAGTATATATACATTGATAATGAGAATTTTTGTAAATGATATGCATTAATAAATAAAATACAAGATAAAAAAACCTTATAAATAGGCTTATAAGTATATTACAAGTTTATAATATTTTAATTTTCTAGTTTCTTGTTTCTTTTTATTTACTTTTTAATTTTGTATTAGATTTTTATAGCCAGTAATATATTGTATTATTACGTATTAAATTATTGTGCATTTTATAATATAATAATAATAATAATTATTATTATAGTATTTATTTTACACAGTTAACCCGCCCCACCGGTGACCAATGGCAGAGGTAGGGCCCCCCTATTTTAATTTTTGTTTTCTTTATTAGCTAAATTTTTTTAAAATAAATTTTTTGGTTAATATTTGTGTGTACTTTTTTTTAATTTGTATATCGGCCCCCACCTCAATTTCGTATATTAGCCCACCCCGTAATAATTTCTGGCTCCGTCGTTGGCCGTGACACATGACCAGTCGACCCAAATGGCTCTTCAAGTACCCGAGTCTTATTGATTTCGGTATTAAATCAACTAGTATGTATGTAGGATTTCAACGGAAGAACCATGCCTATACTTAATACGATCACATTCACATCCAATTAGTAATTATAAACAAATATAATATTATTTTGTTTTTTTATTAGTGATTTATTTTAGAACATGAGCGACAAGACGTATTTGCCATGCGAATTGATTTGGGGTGAAATTAAATTTGGGCCGGGAATTTCTTGCTTTCAACACATGATTATTTAGTTTTTCAATTCTATTAATAGATTTGGGAAAAAAAAAATTCTATTAATAGATTGATCTTAAAATAATACGCTTGACCATTTTTCTTAAATAGGATTTTAAACATTATAATGCTGCATGCAATGCAATAGAGAATGTTTAAAATATACAACAAAACTTTTTATATGGTCTCAAATTTAAAAAAAATAAATACATGGATCGAGTATGAACATCAAATTCTTTTAGGGCATGCTTGTTTGAAATAGCAAACCCGAATCAGGAGATTATTATCTTAGACGTCTTTTAAATGCACATTACATAAGATAATATAAAATATTTTAGAGAAATAGTGTTAAATAGGAGTTAGCTCAAGTGATAAAGTTGTCTACCTCTCAGGTCATAAAATATTTTAGAGAAATAGTGTTAAATAAATTTCTTTAAAAAAAAATTACATAGAGAAGAAAAAAAAATTAAAGGGGGTGCCCCCATCTACGCCAATGTATGGATGTATATGTCGTAGGATGTATATCAGCAAAACCCTTATGCATGTATCTGACACAAACACCTATATGCATATCTTTATACATACCATCCTGTGACAACTCTTCTTCATTCATAATTTTATGGGATAATTACAAAACTACCCCTGAGGTTTGGATTTATTACAAAAAGAACAAGAGATGTTTAAAAATTACAACAAAACACCTTGAGGTTTGATTATGTGTTAAATATAAGGGGGTAATTGTATCATTTTTACAAGAGCAAGTCTCTTGTGAGACGGTCTCACAGATCCAAATCCGTGAGACGCACCTCCTAAGGGCTCCATCTTGAGAACATGAACCATGAAAATAAATTTAAAAATAATAATGAACCATGAAGAAACAAAAATAAACCCTAAAAACATGAACCATGAAAAATAAATTAAACCCGAAAAACAAAAATAAACCCTAAAAAAAAACTAAAAATCCTAAAAACCCAAATCAATTAAAAATAAACCCTAAAAAAAACAAATATAAACCCTAAGAAAAATAAAATCTGAAAAAAAAAACGTTTAAAACTTTGTGTAAGGGCTCTGTCTCACGGACCTAAATCCGTGAGACCGTCTCACGCAAGTTTTTGCCTTTTTACAAATGTGAGGGGTTGTATGAAATGTTTTTGCTTATAAATGGGATAAAGTGTAATACAAAATCAAAACTCATTGGATTTTTTGTAATTTTAAAAAACCTGTGGGTTTTTTCTATAACTAACCCAAACCTCAGAGGTAGTTTTTGTAATTATCCCTAATTTATTGATAAACTATGTCTGTACATGCTGCATGCATGTATAACAACTTTGATGGAGTGCAAGCTATTGATTAAATTTAACAGCCAGAAACGAAAAAAACCTTCTTCATTTGAGGATATGATAACATGCAAGGAAGCAATGAATTGTTTATGCACAATCTTGATTAGGACACAAGAAAGTTGAACCACATTACAATTCACCATGTCCGAAGAAGTAAAGATGGAGATATTGTTACCCCAATTTCAAATGGGGCCTTAGACAAACAGTGAGCAACAATCTCATCTTCGAATCGACGAGCCAAAGGGAATTAGTTGCTGCCACCTCCAAAAAGGTATCCCAAAGACGATCCCCCGCCTGGGGCAGCATGGACTTTAGTAGAAGGTCGATCCTGTCATTAGAAAGGTTCCCAGGTATCATTTTGATCAGAATTAAGTTCAGAATACGACACATAACTATGCATGCAAAGTTTGATGATGACGAGACGTGGACAATCATTGGTGTGCCCATGATATCATACACAAAGACTAAATAACCACCAAAATACATATCAAAATAGATGGAGATGATCTAATCAACCACAAATGTATAGAAAACTTTAATGCAGGTTAAACAGAACAGAAATGATAACTGATAAACATCCCTGTAAGTTTCCCTTTCTTGGCACAAAATTTGGCAAATTGGCACGCCAACCCAATCAACTCAATTCAGTTCCATTTCCTTAGAAAACCAAAGTATTGATTTTTTATTATCCCAACCCAATCATCACTTGTGCTACAAGAGGTTAGCGAAATCTTAAACAGACAAGTTAGTAGTTATCCATAGATAGCCATGTTTTACTTTCAAGTACTGTTACGCACAAATAACACATTATATAGCATGGAGATACAAGAATCATGTGCTTTCAAATGATAAGAGAAACTGTTTTGGGTCACAAATACTTCACCCGGTACAAACAATCAATAGTAATTATGCAAGCCAAACGCTTCTAAGGCTTTTTCAATTTCATTTCCTAGTTTTGAAATGTGTTTATTTTGTTCATTTTCAAAAGATAACTTCATTTTTTAAAATCATAGAACATACTTTACAACCCTATTTTCAAAAGCCTACACCTGATTCCGAGAACACACTATATTTTACATTTGAAAACAAGTAAAACAAACAAAATTTCTCAAATGACATGTCAATCAAGTTCTCAACTTAATTAATCAAACTTATCAACACAATTCATTTTAACACATTCCCAGAGGGAATTTTCTAAATATGTTTTAACAACTATTTTCACAAAATTGGAACAACAATGAATCCAAACGTAGTGTAATCATCTCATAATGATTCCACATCCAATTTACAAGGCAAGTCGTATTAGTTACCAGTTGTGCAAGAGCAAGAAACCTAGCACATTGCTAATGAACAACAACAACAACAGCAGCAGCAGCAGCAGCAATATGATGCAAAGATAGAAAGCATACTGTGAGGAAGTTGCCAGTGTTCTGGCCATCAGCTCGGTAATAGTTATTCTTCTGGCTTCCTGGGATGCCAGCAGGAATCTGCTTAGGTGCATCAGAAGAAGGTGCAACAGAGGATGGTTTCTCGGGAATCACATGATTCACCACTGGGGCCAGCTTCTGGGAAGGAGCCTGCACATTGTTCGTCGCAGGTTTTGGAGCGGGAGCTTCACCGCTTCCAAAAAGGTAGCCTAGAGAACTCTGCCCCCCACCGCTGCTAACTCCACGACCCATTAACTCCCGAGTTCAACTTTCGTCAGCACACCAGAATCAATCTAAAATGTCGCAATCAGATTGTAAGGTTTCACTTCAATTTACACAATACACAAGTAATTAGCGATAATTTTACTTCAATTAGCTAATAATGATAAACGTTTCTCCTCGTTTGACTACAACGGAAGACATAAGAGGAAAAAGAAATCCAATTCGGTGTGTAATAATCAACAGAAATTAAGAAATGGAATTGATAAAAAGAATCACTCAAATTAGAAAGTACTTCTGGTTCAATTCTAAGGCTTCAATTTTCTGGTATCAAATACTAATTTAAGTCAATTATCCTACCGGCCATTTAAATCAAGGAAGCCATTTTCGTTCTTCTGCATTTTCATCGGCAATTGTACTTCCCAATCGGATAGATACCCAACTAACAAGTTTTCCAAACAATCATCAACAACATAAATATGAAACCACAAAGGAATGTAAAATTGATTCACATTCCCACCAACAAAATCGTTTCGCTCGTATAATGAAACAGAAAAAATAAAAGATCGAGAAAGAGAAAACGATAGAAAACAAACTGATAAGACTAATGTCGCCATCAGTTAGTCAGCGCACAACAATATTTTTTTTACGAACTAAAATGGTAGATCTGGAACGAAAAACAGCGGAAACAAACACAATTTGCAGTACAAAACTACATGCAGATGAAAATTGGAACAGGTATAAAAATGTAGAGAGAGAACGAGAGAGAGAAAGAGAAGAAGGTCCAACCTGTGGTGTGAAAGATCAAATCTGAACTGCGGAGAGAAGATAGGAAAAGAGAGGGATGGGGGTGAAAACCATCACTATATATAGTACTCTATATATTTGAAAAAAATTGAATGAGATTTTTTTTTATTAGTTAATTAATAATACACATCCAAATTAGAAAAATGAAAAGGGGGGAGTTACAATTAGAGATGTCAAAACTAGTCCAGTTCAGTGGGCTAACTCGATCAACCCGATGGTAGGCCTTGCTAGTCCAAGTTCACTAGGCACAATTTTGCTGTCACAAAATTACATAGGGCAACCGGTTGCCCAGTATAAGATTTCGAACGTTCAAAAGAAAATAGTGCGATCCAGGACAGGTTGCAGGGGGAGTCCGATCGGTCAAGGGGGGTGCGATCGGTCGGCCCTACCCTTGACCGGTCACTCTCCCTCATTTTTCAAGTTCAGTACGTTTTGTTTCGTGTTTTCATCTCTTCAGGTACCGGTCGACCGTTTGCTCGATCGGTCGACCTCAAAATTGAAATATTGTTCGATTTTTATCAAAAATAAACTTCAATAAATACTCCAAAAAATTAGTAAAAACATTTTAAATCACTTGAGAGTATTTGGACAACATTTATAAACATTGTTTTGGTGTAAAAACTCATTTAAATATAATCATCAAAATCTTGATAAAAACATTTATCTAACAAACTCCCCCTTTTTGATGATTACAAACCAAAACAATTTTAGGAAGACGATTTTAAATCAAAACAAATTTTCCGGTCTAAAACATCAACCCATTTTAAGCAAGATTCATCATAAGTACAAACACACAAGGATAGGAGCAAAGATTTTTCAAAATCATTTTTGCACAAGCTCCCCCTATCAACATGCATAACAAAGATAAGTATAAGCAAGTCCATAATACATCACATGGACTAAGTATTATCCATAGCATCATGCTTTTAAGAGCTCTAGCTTATAGCTTTTCTTGCGAGCTTATGAGCGTTTTTCTTGTTTCTCCCCCTTTGGAATCATCAAAAATAATATTAGCACGATAAAAACATCATACAATTATATCAAAGTGCGCAACTTAATCGATTTATCGAGCATATTGAACATTTAAGCTTAAATTCCGAATAAAAGAGAAAAAATTGCTCATTTGATTGATAAAACATAATCTCGATAAACTTATAAGACTTTTCAAATCAAGAGAATCATGTAGGTGATGATTTTTTCATTGAAACATATTGTCGAACACTTGGCGTGCGTCGAATAAAACAAGAGAAATATAACTCCTTTGTGATTCGTTTAATCCAAAAAATTTCATCACCAATTGCAATACAACAATATTCATTCATCACCAATCATCATAAACAACATACTAATACAAGAATTTCAACAAGATAGCAAGATACAAGCACATTCTCAAGGGTTCAACCCAATTGAGATTAAAAGGAGAAATTCTTACCATTTAATCGGTAAAGATGAGCAATAATGATGATAATCGAGCCTCATGAAGTCCAAAATATAAAATGTATGTAATAAAATAAATTTGAAGTGAAATCTGTGTGCAAAATGCGAATGGGACGAAAAATGGACAAAATAAGCTAAAATGTTTGTGACTCAGAACATAAACGATTTTAACCAAAAAAAAAAGATAAGGGCGACCGATTGGGGGCATGGGCGACCGGTTGATGTCATGGGCGACCGGTCGGCCTTGCCCCAGTCAGCCCAGTGGTTCTTTCTGTTTTCCAAAAATCCGAGGTTTGAACCAAAAATACGAGGTTTGAACCAAAAATCCGATTTTTCGCCCCTAAATTTTAAAACCGTGCAAAATGCAATCATAGACCTCATTCAATATGCATTATGCCTAACCGATCTCGTATTGACGCAAAAGTCTCGGAAGATAGCGGTTTTGTAAAAATGTCCGCTAATTGATCTTGAGACGGTACAAAAGATATCTTAATTTTTTATTTTGAAACACAATCCCTTAGAAAATGATGTTGAATCTCAATATGTTTAGTACGATTATGATGGACTGGGTTTTGATCAATATTTATAGCGGATATATTATCACAAAAGATAGGAACACTTTCAAAAGAGCATTTGTAATCCGCTAAAATTTGTTTCATCCAAAGCAATTGAGTACAACAAAAAGCCGCGGAAATATATTAGGTTTCGGCCGTTGAAAGTGAAACACAATTTTGTTTTTTGAAAACCAAGAAACTAGGCAATCACCTATAAATTGACATGATCCAGAAGTACTTTTACGATCATCAATATTTCCCACATAATCCAAATCACTATAACCTTTAAGAGAAAATTTTTCATTCTTTGGATAAAATAAACCATATTGAATAGTACCTTTCAAATATCTAAAAATTCTTTTAACGACACTCATATGAGATTCTTTGGGATTGCTTTGAAAACGAGCGCATAGGCATACGGCATGAAAAATATCTGGTCTACTTGCGGTTAAATAAAGTAAACTACCAATCATACCTCGATACTTGGATTCATCAACCGGCTTGCCTTTTTCATCTTTGTCAATCTTGACGTTTGTTGCCATTGGAGTATAGACGGTTCTTCCTTCTTCAATTTCGAACTTCTTCAAAAGTTCTTTTGTATACTTGGATTGTGAAATGTATATTCCTTCTTGGCATTGTTTAATTTGAAGTCCGAGGAAGAAGTTGAGCTCCCCCATCATGCTCATTTCAAATTCACCTTGCATTAACTTAGAGAATTTCTTGCACAAGGATTCATTAGTAGCACCAAAAATAATATCATCAACATAAATTTGCACTAATAAGCAATCTTGCCCTTTTTCGAAAACAAAGAGAGTAGTATCAACTTTACCTCTTGTAAAACCATTTTGCAAAAGAAAAGAGCTAAGTCTATCATACCATGCACGGGGTGCTTGTTTTAAACCATATAAGGCCTTTCTAAGTTTATAAACATCATTAGGTCTAGAAAAAAATTCAAACCCCGGAGGTTGTTTTACATAGACTTCTTCTTGAATAATACCATTTAGAAAAGCGGATTTAACATCCATTTGGTAAAGCTTGAAATTTTTAAAGCAAGAATAGACAAGTAAAACACGAATAACTTTTAAATGTGCTACGGGTGCAAATATTTCATCATAATCAATACCTTCTTCTTGACAATAACCTTGAGCTACTAACCTTGCTTTATTTCGAACAATATTGCCTTAGTCATCGAGCTTGTTCCGGAATACCCATTTTGTACCAATAATTGTTTGAGATGGAGGACAAGGTACCAATTCCCAAACATCATTCCTTTGAAATTGATTCAACTCCTCTTGCATTTCCAAAAACCAATCCTCATCCTCAATTGCTTTCTTAGCATTTTTAGGCTCTTTTTGAGAAATAAGAGCTTTCACGTCAAATCTTATTCGGGTCATCACTTTATCAAGGGGATCACCGATAATAAGATCTTTTGGATGATCTCCCTTAAATTTTAATGCCACGGGAAGATCCAAAGTGTCACCTCTATTTTCTTGAGGAACATTTGAAGTGGATGGTTGATCATTTGATGTAAAAGGTTGATCATTTTGAGCATCATTTTGAACAATGGGTTCAATAATATCCTCTTCATCACTTTCATCATTGGGTATCCTTTCAACAACCGAGGCTTTATTAAATTTGACATGGATAGATTCTTCAACAACCCCGCTAGTCTTATTGTAAACCCGATATGCTTTGCTCTTAGTTGAATACCCCATAAATATTCCTTCATCGGCCTTCGGATCAAGTTTGTCCAATTGATCTTTGGTATTCAAAATAAAGCACTTACATCCAAATATCTTGAAATAACTAATATTTGGAGTTCTTCCTTTCCAAAGCTCATACGGAGTTTTATTCATTTTAGGATGAATATAAACTCAATTAATGACATAGCAAGCGGTACTTACGGCTTCAGCCCAAAAATACTTTGGAAGTGAAAATTCATTGAGCATGGACCGACTCATTTCTTGAAGTGTCCGATTCTTCCTTTTGGCTACTCCATTTTGTTGAGGTGTTATTGGAGCCGAAAAATTATGACTATATCCTTTGGTTTCACAAAAGACTCTAAATTCGCCGTCAAATTCTCCACCTCGATCACTTCGAATAGACTTAATAGTATCTTCCTTTTCATTCTCAATAAGTCTACACAACTTAACAAACTCATTAACGGCATCGCTTTTATTTGCAAGAAATAGAGCCCAAGTATATCTAGAAAAATTATCAACTATAACAAAAGTGTAATGTTTTCCACTTAGACTTGCCGTACCAATATCCCCATACAAATCAAGAAGAAGCATTTGTAGGGGTTTGGTAGTGGAAATTTCATTTTTGGGCTTAAAACTACTTTTAACAAATTTGTTCTTTTGACAAGTGTCGCATAAGCCAAGATTTTCAAAATTCAATTTGGGTAGTCCTTTTACATGTTGGTTTTTGTAAATAGTTTGCAAATTTTTGTATTCAACATGTCCAAGTCGCCTATGCCATAAACTAGTTAAATCATTATTGGCGACAAGACAAGAAACATTTTGACTAACCAAATCACTTGTACAAATTTTGTAAAGATTGTCTTTTCTAATTGCTTCACAAATAATTTTATCATTTTTGGAAATAAAGCATTTTTTTTTATTAAAAACAATATTATAATTTGAATCACAAAGTTGGCTAACACTTATCAAATTAAACTTAAGCCCTTCTACTAATAAAACATTACTAAGAGAGAAAGAAGAATTACCAATGTCTCCATTGCCAATGATTTTTCCTTTGTCATTGCCGAACGTAACCATACCCTCTTCTTGGAGCTTGATGTTGGTAAAAAATTCTTTCTTTCCAGTCATATGGCGTGAACATCCGCTGTCCACGAGCCATTTTGAATCTTCCATTGTTGTTATAGCCCCTATAACCTACAAATGAATTATTTTTAGGTACCCTATAATTTTGGGGTCCATGGGGGTTAGCCTTGAGAACTTTGGGTCTCCAATAATAGCTAAAATTGTTCTTCAATTTACAATTACTAACATAATGTTCATTCTTACCACAATAAAAACAAGTAATAATATAAGGACTACTAGCACGAACAAAGGTTGGACCTTGGTCATTTTTCTTGGAAGCATTTTGAAAAGGTTTGTAGCAAAGTCCTAATTTTGAATGCTCACCTCTTTGTGCATCTAAATTTTTTGTGACTTTATCCGTATTTAAATTAAATCGATGTACATCCTTTTTCAAATTTTCAATATCATTTGTGAGCGTTTGTTTTTCGGTTTCAAGAGTACGGACCATAGTAAGAGTAATAACATGAGCCTTAACAAGAGAATCATAAGAAGTAAATAATTTATCTTTTTCTAGTTTAAGCTCTTTATGCTCCTTTTTCAAATTCTTGTATTTAACAATCAAATTTTGAAACTCATTTTGCAATTCATCAAAATCACATTGTAATTCATCAACTAGGGAAGAAGATGAAACATTAGAGCGTACCTCGGTATTTTTATCGTCTATGACCATAAGACCATGTTCGGATTCTCCTTTCTCGTTGGTTGTTCCAAGTAATTCATCCCAAGTTTTGACGTCCGCATTTAACGCCTTTTTTTTCGGAAAAAACATTTTCTTCTTTTGTTCCTCTTCCGCTAATTTCGGGCAATCGGCTATGTAGTGCCCGGATTTTCCGCATTTGAAACAATAGTTGTCTCTCGGCTTTCTTGCTTTATTTTTATTTACAAATTTTGCAAATTTTCTAACAAGAGCCGACGTTTCTTCATCATCCTCATCACTAATATAATAAACATTATTAGAAGAAGATGTTAAGCCTTTAATAATATTTTGCGTACCCGATTTAGAGGTGGATGGTTGAGAATTTTTCCTCTCCTTGAGATATATTTCATAAATGAGAAGATTTCCAACGAGCTCATCGAACTTGAGAGTTTCGAGATTTTGAGCTTCCGTGATTGCCGTCACCTTTTCGGACCATGAGCCGAAGGGCATTCAATACCTTGGTCACCTTGTCTTCTTCGGAGATGACCTTTCCAAGAGCCACAAGAGGATTGACAATGTTGTCAAGCCTTTCCACCATTTTTGATATGCTTTCACCATCATGCATATTGAAATTTTGAAAGTCTTTCACAAGCATTGTTTTTCTTGCTTGCTTCACTTTCTTTGTGCCCTCATAGATGGTTTCTAATTTTCCCAAACTTTATGTGCCGACCGTATGCCTCTTATGTGATTATACTCGGTGGCGGTAAGAGAGCAATGTAAAATATTTAAGGCCTTACCGTTTAGAAGAAAGCCTTCTTGTCATTTTCATCGAACTCCTTAAACGGCTTAGGAGTTGTGGTGTCGTCCTCCAGTTTCTTGGTTGGTTGATCAACTCCTTCAATGACCACATTCCAAATATCAAATCCGCACCCTTGTAGAAAGCACTCCATACGGTCTTTCCAAAATGCATAGTTGTTGGCGTCGAATAGTGGTAGCTTATTGGTGGAGGCGCCGATGGTGAGATAAGCTTTATTCGTAGCCATGGATCTTTCCTCTTTACTCGGAACGAGCTAGCCAAAGAGTTTGGCTTTGATACCATTTGTTAGTCCAAGTGGCTACGATAATCTAGAGGAGGGTGAATAGATTATGCCGATTTTTCGCAAAGCGCCCTCTTTTTCGAGTGAACAAGTAAATAACAAGAATGTAAATGCGGAACTTAAACAACAGTCATTGATTTATAGAGGTTCAACCCACCTAGGGCCTAATCCTCTACCACCCCAGTATCTCCGGGATGGATTTCAAAAAGAAAAAAAAGATTTTATTAACAATTATCACAATTGTTACACCACCACCTTTGAAGATCACCACAATCTTCTTACAACACCTTCAAGGAGATTACCACAATCTTCCTTCAGCACCTATGAAGAGTACCACACTCTTCAACACCTAAGATCACCCAAGTGTGTTCTTACCACAAGAACACTAACAAGGATATATTGTTTTGGATGATAGAAAAATTTAAGATTACAACTCAATAATTGAAGTATACAAACTTTGAGTGCAAGTGTAATCAAGAATAAAAGCCTAAACCTTAAGATTGTGCAAGTGCAAGAACTATGCTATTACAACAAGAGTATAAAAATGAAAGCTTGAAGAATTTCCAGATTTCTTGTTGTGTATTTTGCTTGTATGTGTTGTGTCTTGTGTCTTCAATTCATCCTCTATTTATAGGAGAGTCTTCACCAACATAGGCTCCCAACATAGGCTCTTTCTTCTTCACTTTTGCCTACGAAAAGAGGATCACAAGATGTAGAAATATTGTACAAAAATCAAAAGCAAATCTTGCTGATAATAATTTCAAACGACACAATTTTGCTGTCACAAAATTACATAGGGCGACCGGTTGCCCTGTATAAGATTTCGAACGTTTAAAAGAAATAGTACGATCCAGGACAGGTTGCGGGGGGTCGGACCGGTCAAGGGGGTGTGACCGATCAAAGGGGGGTCCGACTGGTCGGCCCTACCCTTGACCGGTCACCCTCCCTCATTTTTCAAGTTCAATACGTTCTGTTTCGTGTTTTCATCTCTTCAGGTACCGGTCGACCGTTTGCTCGACCGGTCGACCTCAAAATTGAAATGTTGTCCGATTTTTATCAAAAATAAACTTCAAGAAATACCCAAAAAATTAGTAAAAACATTTTAAATCACTTGGGAGTATTTGGACAACATTTATAAACATTGTTTTGGTGTAAAAACTCATTTAAACATAATCATCAAAATTTTGATAAAAATATTTATCTAACAGGCCCGGTCGGACTATGATATTGTATGCCCGAAAAGAATCAAGCCTATTTGGCCGGCCCATTGGGCCCAAATTGTAGGGTAGGATTGGTTCAGTCGGCCCATGTTTTCATGGGCTAAGCAAAGGTTTAGTCCTCCAAAATTGTTGTTAGATGGAATTTCGGCTCTGACCCCACCCAATTTTTTCTTTGGCCTCGCGAGCTAGCCGACCTGGTTCGGCCCATTTGACAGTTGTAGTTACAATTCTCATCAATATAAATATGTGTGTGTATGTATATATATATATATATATGGAAACACTACATTAAAATCATATGCTAATGTAAACTTTCTTAGCTATTGTGTAATGTTGAATTATGATGTCTATGATTTTTAACATTTCTTTTCTGTTATATGTCAATGAATCTGATACTAATTATAATTTGTGATTTTTATTGCATATTGGAACACATTAGAATACTCAAAAGTCTACATTAATTGGATGATACACGTGAGTTTCAAAATGCTTTTTTGAAAGCCTTTTTATAAGTTCATATCATAAAGAAGAGGATGATAGAAATCGAACCGGCTGTTTGAAAGTTTTAACCACTTGATCACTATCAAATTCTCTACTTCTTTGAATGTCTTAGATAGTAAATTGGTGTAATATAAGTAATTTCATTTTGTTTAATTAATTAACAATATATGTAATAATATTTGAAGAGCAATTGTGATTATTTTGATTTTATTTAATAGAAATTTACTATTGAAATAAGAATATCAAGACATCAACTTTATTTAAGAACTAAGACAATCCTTCTCAAAAAAAAAAACTAGGATAATCGTTTTATTGTTATTCTTCAGAACAACTCAAATGGTCCTATTACTAAAACTCATTATTTGTGAGGTCCATCATCACATTACTTTTTTTTAAACACAATTTTATCGTAACATTTATTATGATTACCAAGCTCATCTTCTTGTCTATTAATTAAAAAATTACATATTTATGGCCCTACTATCCTAAATCCGGCAGTGCATCAAGGGAAGACGGTGACACCTTCCAGTTTTGGCACCAAGGACTAGACTTTACCTGTTGCTTTACACATGGGTCATCTTTACTTACCGACCACTCACATTGATTTGCACAATACCATTGAGACAATTTATTTTTGAAAGCACCATAGTTCCCAAAACCATATATCGTGTTAAAATCGCAGTAAAATTTTGTGGTAGCCCATGAATCGATACGAAAATGCCAAGACAAATTTTTACCATAAGCAGGTTGATAGACTCCAATATCATCTTCTGAAGAGTAGCAATAAACCATTAAATTTGTCATTTTGAATTCCATTTGTCACTATAACAGTCGTTAAGTCAATTGATATGATATTCGCTCCTGATGAGATTTGAATACATTGGGATATTAGTAGAAAAAATGCAAACATGAGAAACAATTTTTTTCCCAAGTCTTCATTATTACTAAATAATATTTATCACATCACTTATCCTAATAACACTCCTCCTTTGTAACACACTATCACAGTGACTGTGTTATTAACAATCAATATTTATAGGCCCAACTATAACAATCAATATTTATAGGCCCAACTACCAACTCATTTATCTTCATTCAAATTTTATATTAGATAAATACATTTATAGTATTCTTTACTATCTTTAAATAATTATTTTGCAAATTATAAACCGAGAACTACATAATACAAAAAATAATGACATTAATCATATAAACATTGACTACATAAATTGAAAATTACATAATACGAAAATTCAGAAATTACATGTATCACAAATTTCAACTTAAGTATAACTATGGCAAACTCTATCCTTAATCGTCTCACTTGCACATTAATATATGATGCGCTGCATTTATGTTCCATCCTAAAAAAATTAAGAATAAAATATTCGTAGATTAAAAGTTTGATTTTCTTAGCTTCAACTTTTTATTTGGATATTTATGTTCTGGTTTTGCCTGTTTTTGCTATGGTTTTAATAGTTTCTACTTTGGTTTTTTTCAAACCTATGAAGTTATAAAACTTTGAGAAAATATTGTTCAGGTTTACGCCCGTTTCTTCAATTTCTGATTTGGTTTTCCTTTCTCCTTCCATTTTGTTGTATTTTGTCCAATTTATTGGATGTGGGTTTGGTCCTTATCTATACCAACACTTGTGTATTAGTTAGATGAAGTGTTGTTGGCATTGCCTCAGGGGTCCTAGATTTTTATGTGCCATATTCACAATCGTTGTATTGTGGAGTAGATGTTGGATAATATTTCACAATTCTCAATATATTTTCAAGATTGAAGGCAATACCTTTATGTTATTGCAAATATTTAACATATGACAGTTGTAGTATCTCCTTTTCACTGTTTACCGCTTTGATATAAGACATATATGCTAATGTAGTTCGGGTTAAAGGCGTAAAACTTTTTTTGGATTGTATTATATCAATGTGATCTTATCGAACTTGTAGTTTTCTTCTTTTTTGATGTGGGACTATGATCATTGTAATTAGTTATAACACATATCCAATAAGTATTTTCCTTTTGATCATTATCGATTACTCGGTCTTTGCTAATAATAATCATAATTGTTCTTCCAAGGACGCTGTCTTCATCATTTATCCAAGCTATTTATTTTTCCTTACCTTCAACATCGATATTGATATTCACAACATTGATATTTTTCAAATTTGTTGGTGTTGAATGTTGTGAATCTTAAGTCAACGGGACATAAGTTGGGTTGCCAATTCTTTATGCGTTGGAGATGCATCTTCGCTTACTGTTATTGGGTAATTTGATAGCATACCAATTGTTATAGATTGTAAAACCCATACAAACAGGATTGCATGAAATATTGGACTCCTATATTTTGTCAATATTTGGGTGGATGCATTTAAAATGAAGCTTGAGGGGCATTATTCGGAAGATTTGGAAAATTTGTCAAACTTGGGAAAATTTTGTCGATATTGTGAAACAAACTGAAAATTTGAGAAATTTGGTGGGTATTGTGTAGACGAACCAAATTGAGAATACTAGACGTTCGGTGGACTTCTATAATTTTGGGAAGATACATTTTCATGCAGCAAATTTGGATAATTCAACAAAGACTTAATTTCAATTTTGATACCTAATTTATGCCCTATTTTCACTTTCAATACGCTTTTTTAAACTTAATCAATATTGGTACCCTATGTTTCTATATCTAATCACTTTTGGTATGTTTCCGTTAAATTTCCATTAAAACCAACATCTTGACTTGGTATAGTAGATTTGGTATTTAAAATGACATGTTCACTTTGAATACCTAATATTTTGTAAATCACTTTTAGTATCAAAACTTTACTTAAGCCACAATAATGAAAATAGTTCATTACGACCATATCAGACCCAACATACCTCTATTTGACCGCAACAGTATTGTGTGAGATGATTCACAATGCCACCAATCAAAAAATTACTGCCCCTAGATCGTTTGACAAATGACTCCTCACCGCCCAATTTCACCTACTTGAGAAGTTGATCTACAAGTTATTTGACTCCTTCAGAGTTCATTTCCTACACTAGGCGTACATAATATTCTTTCAAATGAAAGATTTAAATGAACTTTATGAACACATGCAGAAGTAAAAAAAAAAACCTCTTTTTATTAAAAACTTAAAGAAAAATTTATAACATGAGTAATCTTTTTTTGGGAGGAGACTACTATTTTAGCCTCTCATATATGAGCTTTTACTCATAAACACATAAAACTTAAAAAATTTAAACATTCAACTATTTCCATTACAAATTTTATTTTTGAAGACTAGTAGAGTTTGTTCGATGCCTTTATTCTTGTGAAACTCTCGTTTATAAAGAGGTCAGAGATGTTTCTATTATCACTTCCACTTGTTGAAAGAAGTGGAGGCTTATTAATCTCCACATTGCTTGGACCCTACTTTGTCAAGTATCCAATTTATATTGATAAGGATCCAAAGCCTGCTAACTTACCTTTACGTCCTTTAGTTAGTGGAAAGAATCTTAAGATGTCATTGCTTAAGTCTTTTGCATGAATTATTGATATATGACAACTGACCACTAAAATGTCCATCTCTTTTAGACCTACTATCACATGGCTCTATTATTTTTACCGGGGAATCTTTCAAAAATTTGGTTTGCATGATCCACGAGGAAAATACGTCTTGTGAGCTGGTCTTTTGTCTTTTCTAGATGTGTAGTCATGTCGGTCTAGTTTGGGTCAGAAACATTTTCCAAACTCGGGTTTTTTCCTATTATGGACATGCTTGACAAATCCGATCAATCCATTGGTCGATATGCGCTATATTGCAAAATTTCCTGGAGGTTTCTTTACTTGTGGGAATCTTATTTTTTAGAGAATTCTTCTCTTTGTTTCAAAAATCTCTTCTGCAAACCCTGTAATTGACCATGTCATTGAATTTAGAATGAATGACCCATTTACTGAATTCTGGAAAAACTTGAATAAATACTTTACTTTGTCAATTTTTGTTAGACAAACTCAAAGTTCCCATGCTCGTCGTGTAGAAGCTTCATCTTCAGAGATTGCTCCTACCAATAATGGTACCTCTTCAGGTGACACTGTCTTGATATATTTTAAGGCATTTCCTCAAAGAATGCATCGTGTGCAACACCTATGATTATGGTATGTGAATCCATAACCTCATTATTAAAGCCCCATTCTGTAACTTTTTTTTTTTTCGTGCATCATAGGAGATGCAACCTAGAGAAGAGGCCCATGTAGTGATAAGAATAATTATCCTTGAGCTAACTAACATGCTTGTATTTGACCAAAAATGGATTTCTACTCAGCCTATTGGAGTCATCTAACGACTTCTATATTGAGGATAACGTCCCAAAATCTAGTTTTAGACTATCTAAGTTTTTCCTGAGATGCCTTACTCGGTTGAGGACCTCATAAGCTAATCATGCTACATCTCATGTTAGAAAATATGTAAGATAATTTTTACGAGATTTTATCAATACAATGTCATAATCATAAATATTCATAATATTGACATCCAGTTGCCATATAAGTAGCTAGTTTAGATTCAATCTTATTTTTTAGAAAAGCACTAACACTTGAATTATTAAATTTTAAGGTGAATATTTTAGCCAGTAAAAATAATGGTCATTTTTTAAAAGCCATTCTGACTGCGAAGAACTCATTCTTGTTGATATACCATCGGTTTGCTTCACTTTCTGAAAATATACCACTACAATATCAACATGACACTTCTTTGTCTAGTGTGATTTTAGTAATTACTGTTGCCCACCAATAATCATTGACATCTGTGTAAAGAACCCAATTTATCTTCGTCATATGGAATTATTAGTTTCGGAAGCCTTTTGCAAACTTCATTAAGTTGCTTAATTCTTTCTTGATGTTCATTACTCCATTTAAATTCTACATCTTTCTTTAGCAACGGGCTGGACACCTTTCTATAATGAGTCAGATTGTTTATAAATATTCCAACGAAAATTGATAACTCTAAGAAAACTCTGAAGTTGCTTATTGTCTTTAAGGTCATCTGGAAATTCTTGTATCTTTTCCACAATATGGCTTTGAAGAATGATTCCAGATTCATCGATCCAAATTCCGAGGAATTCGATCTGTCTTATGGCGACTTTTTTTTTCCTGATAACACTAGTCATTCTTTGTGGCAAACATCTGAGAATACTTCTAAATGTTTGAGATGTTCCTTCATGTTATTTGATACAATAAGGATTAGAGATGTTAAACGGGCTGGCCCTAGCCCTATAAGGCCAACACTAGCGGTTCGGGCAAATTGGTCTTCCGACTAAATGGGCCGGTGTTAAACGGGCTGACGATATTAGAACCTAACCCTAACCTTAGTGGGCTTCGGGCTAAACAGGCCACGATCAAGCTATAAGTCAAAAAATTAAAAACTATATATTTAAATTTAAAACTTTAAACTCAAATATATATAAAATGTAAGTTAAACTATTCGTCATAAATAAAATTCATGCAAAGTTTCTAATTACAATATTAACATATTATAAAATTAAATATTTTATGATCTAAATTTTGCACATAAAATAATAATAATAACTAAAGCTATCCAGAATTAACATTTTTTTCTGTAATTACTCATATGACTATAAGTTAAAATTTTCAAAATTAGATATTTAAATCTAAAATTTTAAACTTGAGCATATATAACATTTAAAGTTAATCTATTCATTATAAAAAAATATCATGCATAGTTTATAATTACACTGCATTAACAAAAATACAAAATTAGATTTACCACCATTTATAAATATAATTTATATCCTAAATAGTCTAATAAAACTACATGACATTTTCTTATTCAGAATAAATTTCGGAAAAAGTAATTAAATAATAAATAAATTAAATAAAAAAGAAGTTTTTCAAGAATTTATAGCTTGTTTAATAAAGTTAAACTAGGAGATGTGGATTTGAAAAATAAATTTACTAGTAATATGTAATAAAAATAGATATAAAATATAAAAGTGTATTTATTTTAAAAAAATAAAAATAAGGGCTAGCCCGGTTAACTTTCAGGCCAGCCCTAACGGGCTCCGGTTTAGACGATCCGGGCCAAAAAAGCCTGGATTTAAATGGGCCAAATAATTCGACCGACTTTTTTTTCCAATTTAAATGGCCCGGGCCAACGAGCCACGACATATTTAACATTTCTAATAAGGATGTCACCTATGTAAACTAACATGAAATTGAAATAATATTGCTTTGATTAACTTAAGGTCAAGATATTTCTTAAGTATCGTCTGCATATCCTTACGATCTTCTTGGTTCATAAGAATTAGCATGTATCTTCCCTCTTATACTTTCAAGAGTGCTTTAAGCTCATTTTTGTCCCACTATGCTAGAGATTTTCATTAAAATTCTTTTGAAATTTTCTTTTAATGCCCTCTACTCTAACATGTTCTTCAGAGTAATTTATTGTGGGATATCTTGTAAACTGGCTTTTAGAAGCTGAAATATTTCGATTTTGATTCTAGCTTCCACAAAGCCGCCCAGACTCTAAATTCGCAGTTGAAGGATTGCTTCTCCATATTTTCTTTGATCCTTCATTTTTGGGTGTCGAAGTTTTCCTTCACTACCATAGTTATTGTGAAAAAGAATTGGCATTATGCGATAAAATGCTTCGTGTATCTCTAGACAATAATCTTATGATTACATATAGTTGTGAAAATAAACGTTCTTGCCTCATTTTCTTGTGTAAATTTTTTGAATGTCCGTAGAAAATTATTTCATAGCATGGCATTTGCTCTTGTATTATGAAAATATATTGTGGCGTTTTAACCTTGTACCATGGGGTACCTTCTACTGTACCAATCATAATTTCTGTTTGTTTTAATTCCTCAATTAAGGATCAAAATCCTTTTAAAGAAGTCTTTTCCTGCAACATCTGGTAAATATTCTCAAATTTTTTAGGAAGGACCTCTGGCTTTGCAATACATATTCCAACATCTGAAACAATACATGCGGCGAGATACTCTGGCAGTAAAACTTAAGATTATTGTAAGGATATGCAGATAATACTTAATTAACATTTTGACCTTAAGTTCATCGAAATAGAAGTTTATCCACATAGTAGTCAATGTTTTCTAGTCTGAAACCATGGAGAAATTAAACGAGTAAAACCAAGATTGGTTATTAATTACAAAAGGGATTAATAACATCTTGAATTTTGACGTATATTATATTCCAAGTAGAGAACACATTGTGAATTGATCAAGACTATCAAAGTATTCTCAAAGTTCGATTGCAAATCTTTTCGAGGATCGCAAGACCAATATGATGTAAAAAATGCAATAATTTTTTACGACTTGGGAGGTAAAGTGCAACAAAACTTAAAGTTTAGAGGGCAGATTGAAAATATACAAATAAGCCCATATGAGTAAATGTGGATTTTTAGGCAAAGTGTAAATTTTTTCAAAATTGGGAGGGTAAAGTGTAGTCTTTCAGAGGGCAATCTGAAAAAACTAGTTTATTTTGGGGGTTTATTGTATTTATCCGAAATTTAATTTTGAAAACAAATCTAAAACGGGTTGAAGAATTTAACAACGAAACTAAAGTAACCTTATTTTTTTTTCGAAAAAGAATGTCCCATATATCAAATATAGCCTTTTGACCCAACAACTTATCAAGAATGGCCTTTGACCGGCATTTATTGCTTAAAAAAAATAGAAAAATGTAGAAATTGTACACTTCCCGAAATGCCCATCATAAAAGACGCAGGGTCGATTAACCGGTCATTTTGGATCGATTAATCGACTGGTGCGTACCATGCAGAATCGGGTCGGTTAATCGACCCATCGAGTCGATTAACCGACCGGCAAATTAATGTGTCGAGGTCGATTAATCGATCGTTAATCAACTAAACAAATGTGGTGGTTCGGTCGAGAGTCGATTAATCGACTAAAGTGGTCGATTAGAAATTTAAAACCCCTCTCGTAGGGTTTATAAGCCCTCAATCGACTCTAAACGACAATCGTTCAAATCGACCCTCACCACCATCAAAAGCGACCACCATTGATTGCCGTCGTTGATAGCCGCTTGATAGCCACCGTCTGCAGCCGTCGTTGGGGAATATTTTCTTGCGACTTTTGTCTATAAAGTAAGAGTTTTATTTTGTTTTTTTGAATTAGTTATTTTAACTCGCATTGTAAATAATGTTATGATGGTTTGAGGTATTGAATTATTGAATGAATGTTTTTTTTTTTTTTTTGACACCTTGAATGAATGTTATATCTTGAATGGGGTTTAGGGTTTAGTTTGAATTGAATGTTAATGTTATTTGGAATGTTAGACGATTATGGGAATGTTGTGTTTTTCATTGCAAAATTTTGTTGGGAGTCTTTGGGGAAATGTTAGACGATTATGGAAAATGTTATATAAAGTGTTTTTTAAGCCAAATAACTCGCTAATATCTGATTTCTTGCAAGTTAACGATATTTAACACTCCAAAATTTGTCTTTTTCTGTTTCAATTATACGAAAAAAATGGCATACCTCACCACCATTGAAAATCGGTTTGATTCAAGAGTTACATCCCGATGTAACTTACAAGTTCTAAGGCTAGTATATGATAAGTTAGGGGACGCCGTACA
Source organism: Rehmannia glutinosa (assembly GCA_016081115.2). Taxonomy (NCBI): domain Eukaryota; kingdom Viridiplantae; phylum Streptophyta; class Magnoliopsida; order Lamiales; family Orobanchaceae; genus Rehmannia; species Rehmannia glutinosa. The sequence goes on along the minus strand of CM071934.1, from coordinate 100,081,373 downwards.
CAAAGAGATGTTGTTGAACTCGGCAATTTCGGAGAATTATACAAGTTCCGTGATAATATGCGATTTCTTGTAAACTTCTTCATGCTCTATTATTTATGAGGATTAAATCACCGTTGATGATGAGGTATGGTTCCGTGTTGGGGATGCAAATGTCGATTCGGGTTCTCGGACTTCACTCTCATCACCGGATTAAATCCCGAGTGAGAAATGATTTTGTAAAGGACATCCCATCGAGATAGGCGGTTAGCGGTAGAGTATTTTGGGGAGGGAAAAAGGCTCGTTCAACCAAGTGTTTTGAAGGCGGCTTTTAAGCACCAGGCAAAGAATGAGGAGGACCGATATAAATTGGGATTGCCCTCATATATGAGTGTGTTTTGCGGTGTAAGGAGCCTAGACTTCAATTGATATGAAGATTCGCAAGTTGTTGATAATTTGGATCTTGTCAATAAATACCCTTGGGGAAGATCATCCTATGAATATCTTTTACACAGTTTGACGAAAACTATGATTGCTAAAGTTGACCATCACAACTTTTCCGGGCTTTACACATGCGATGCATGTATTTATCAAAGTCATTTTCGTTAGATTACAATGTATATTTTCAATTTCGATAAATATTTATAACACTTTGGATTGTTTGTTAGGTATGGGCATTTGAGACCTTTCTGCCGTATGCCGAATGTTTAGAATCGAAAGAACCGAACAAAGACTTCTAGGATGTGTGGGTGGAGGTCCACAACCACTTTTGGCTTTTGGGAGATTATTGCCGTCTTGGGCGAGCCTATGGTAATGTTGAGATTATTTTTAATTGCGTATAATTTTTAATCGACATTTTGAGATTATTTGTAATAGATATTGTTTGTGAATTGGCGGGATGAAGTTTTGTTTCCATTGTCTCCGACACAAGAAGAAATGGAAAAGGAATATGTTGTGATGTTTCCGTGTTCCCAGGGATCTCGATTATCCTTTGGATGAGGAGACGGTGCCCACAGATGATCGGGAGATGGTGGAAGAGAGAGACAGAGTGATAGAGACAGCACGAGAGACAGAGACAGGCACACGAGAGAGAGTCGGGGGATGTCCATGAGACGGAGCATGGAGGCGATTCTCGAGTACCCCCACCTTCCACCTACCCTTCCATCGGTATGAGGCGGGTTTTGGATCTGCCGTACCCGCAAAACAAAAAAGCAAGATGATGCTTTTTCTTTTCTAAACAAAAAGGTCGAAGATGCTTTTTCTCTTATGAGCGGAAAGATCGAAGAATTGGACCGCAAGATTTATGCATTAGACCAAAAACTTGAAGCAAGAAGTCAGCCTTATACGTGGTTCACTCTGAGACAGCAGATGGAGACGGGGTCGTCTCCGATTATGGGACGGTGGTGGAGACAGAGAAGACTAAGAGTCGTGAGAGGAGGAGGAGCATGATCAGTGGAGGAGGAGCATGATCAGTCACATGAGGAGGAGCATGATCGAGGTTGTTGAGGAGGAGCATGATCGGGTTGTTGAGGTCGATCTTTTGAGGAGGAGGAAGATCGGGCATGAGAAGACCCAGTCTGTTGAGGTGGAGAAGAATAAGGCTGCCGATGTGGTGGATGCGGAGATGCATTCCGATGTTGAGGTGGTGGAGGTGGAGCAGGCAAACACGTGGGATGATCGGGGAACGGTGAAATATACAAGGAAGAAGAGGCCATCAAAACATGTAGAAAAAGAAAATGTTCTACAAACGGGAGTGAAGCGAAGGAGAGTGCCTTCAATTCATACAAGAACTCCCTTCACAACTGAATCGAGGACACAAACAACCACCTCCAGAACATTTTTGGACAAGATGCAAATTGATTTCTTCCTCCCGGTGGATCCATTGAAGGCCAAAAAATTTAAAGAATGGTACACAAATGCAGGTGATAGGTAATATTAATTAAACATCACAATCGATAGGTCGATTGATGGTCATCCATCGACCATTGATCGACGATTAGTCGATTGATGGTCGATCAATCGACCATTGATCGATCGCTTAGTCGATTGATGGTCGGTCCATTGATCGATCGCTTAGTCGATTGATGGTCGGTCCATCGACCTTTAATCGATTTTTTTTCGATTTTATCGTCGAGGTCGATTAATGGTAGATTGACCGACCACCGATCACCCCCAGGTTTATTTTATGTTTTTGCTTCATTTCATTAATTAATATATGTATTGCTTTCCAACAAATGAAGAATTGATCATAGATGGGGCCACATATAAAAATGCTAAAAGATGGTTTACGTTGATTACTGCATCCGGGGCTTGGCTTGAAGATGATGTAAGTCCAGGTTTAATATGTACAATATTGATTTAGTATTATGTGAATCTTATAACAACTTTTCACTTTTCAGCACGTGGATTTGGCGATGACCTTGTTACGGGAGAGACAGACAAGATATCCTGTGTCCTTCGGCAAGTACACCCGAGCCATTCTAGACAGTGTGTTCTATCAATCATTGATATTTGCACTCAATGATTACAAGCAGAACCCCACTAACTTCAAGTTCGAAAATTATTTGATTAATTATACGAATGGGACTTGGAGAAAGTTTGGGAGGGAATGGGGTCTGGTGTACACACTTGTACTTTCCAATTTGCTATAATAAGCATTGGATTGCGGCGAAGTTGTATTTGAAACATCGGAGGTGAATATCTATGATCCCGACAACGGCCGCCTAACAGAGGGGCAACTTAATCGATGCCTTGAACTCATTCACGTGATATTACCCTTACTTGCACAACAAGTTGGGATTAAAATAAACGGCCCCCTCAAAGTGGTCGATCGACAAGACATCCAAGCGGGGGCACGTCGTAAGTCATCTAATCTTAAGCGTGTTATTTAGCTTAATGTTTTACTTAAATGCTAATTGTTGTTTTAACATATCATAGGGGTGATTATTAGTCTTCGTGATCAAATATATTGAATTTACGAGTCTTGGGCAAGAAATAAATCTCGTAAATAGCCATCATATGCTTATGTGGAGGGAGAAGTTGGTCGCGACATATATGCTTTTAATTATGATCCTTGATTGTATTGATCAAGATATTTTGAATACTTGTAAATGATATACTTTTAAGTATATTGTAAATGCTATGATTAGTCGAATTAGTTGAGAATTAGTCGATTAATCGACCATTTGAACGATACGAGATGAGTCGATTCATCGACCATATGAACAACGGATGAGTCGATTAATCGACCATCCGAATAATACGATGTCGATTAATCGACTATATGAACAACAGTGAGTCGATTAATCGACCTGCTCGTATCGTGCGGGAGGTCGATTAATCGACTAATTCGTAAACAATGTATGAGTCGATTAATCGACCATCCGAAAGACACAATTTGTAAAAGTTGTCATTGTTTAACAAACAATCAATCCGAAGACATAATTTATAAAAGTTGTCATTGTTACAAACTCTTGAATTACATGCATAACAACTAAACAATCAATTACTTCCTACGAAACATCCTCCGCTGAACTTTCCGAGTCAATCACTCTTTGGATTGTTGATATGATACCCGGTACATCCGAGAAGTCAATTTGAGCGGCGTTATGTGTTTTGAAGACGTTGTAAGCGATGTCATAATATTGAAACCCGATCGTCCGAAACTCTTTTTCTTCAATGCTTTCTGTACAAATGACATGTAAATTAGAATGTCAAAGTGTAAAAAATAACCAACTTAACCAGATTATGTTCTGGTTAATTACCTCTCCAATTCGATTAAAGTAATTGCCATCCACGTATACGATGTTTCGTTCCTTGTCAAATCTAGCTTTTGTTTTGTCAATATAACTTTCAAACCTCTCAAACCTGTCCCGAACAATCAATTCGAGTTTTAACATCAAGAATACTAAAATCCTTCAAAATATAGATCAAGTATTGGAGCAATTAGACGGATGAAGGAGTTCCACTCAACAAAGATCATGCACGGCATTCCTCTGATGCGACAGCAACAATCTAGCATTTTAAATAGGTAGCTTTCCTCTGCAGGTTCCCAGTTCACTAGCATTCGAAACAAGTAGTCTTAAAGAACAGAAAAATACAAAGTAGAATGCATTCTAATTATTAAACAACCTGTAATTTGGCATCTACTTACTTGTAGATATGTAATGTCAAAATCAATGCCTGTAGAATTCTAAATTTGTTTGTCAAGCTCTGTATCATGTCAAAACAACCAAAACAGACATTAAGAACCGATATATATTCAAACCCTAAACCTAACCTACACTAAAAAGCAACATGAAACAAAATATGAAACAATTGATTAAGAAAATGGAAATATGGCATGATAATGTAAAACAAAATAACAACATTTACCTCAAGAATTGTTAGTTCGTCCCGTTCGTCTTCTTCGTTCGCTTTTTCGGAAAGTAAAAAATGAAAATGACAGTGGTCGATTAAGAAACGTCTATTTAACTGAACTGTAGGGGTACACGAAACGTCGACAGTGGTCGATTAATCGATTCACTAATCGATTAGTGGTCGATTAACCGATTCATGTGTCGTATCATCAGTCGATTAACCGACCAAGGTTGTCGTTCCATGGTCGATTAGTACGTGGTCGATTAATACATGGTCAATTAATACGTGGTCGATTAATCGATTCATGTGTCGCTCATATGATCGATTAATCGACCAATGTTTCCTTCAGATTGTACCAGAATCCACATTCAAAACAAAAACAGTAATCACACATTCATAACAACCATACATAATTACATAAAACCTAAACTATTGTTCATCCATAATTACACAAAGCCTAATCTTAACTATTCAACCATACATTCAAAACCTAAACTTGTAACATTCAACCATAATTACACAACTTTAAAATTGTTCAAGAACATCCATACATAACATAAAAATTTAAGGAAGACCACCCGGCTCAACATCCTCACAAGATCGACCCGATCGACCACGATGGACCAGCCCCATCACCACCATCAACCCTTGATGGACCAGCCCCATCTCCACCAAGGGACCCCATCCAAAGACCTCGGGGTAAGGGATCGAAACCTGGCGGAACATCACCATCATATACAGAATTGAGGTAAACTGGATTGTCAGGATGGTAGCCGTGTTCGTTGGATAAGTCAACCGGGGCGGCATTTGATTCTACGAATATATTATGGGCGATTTTGAAGTATTTGAATCCATTCGTCCTGAAGAATCGTTGCTCAATGGTCTCCTAAATGACAATAATACAAAAAAAAATATTATTATGTATAATTAATTAATTCAATATGAACAAATTAAATATTTCTTACCCCTCTAACATGATCCCAAAGAAAGCCCATATGAAACTATGTTGTTCTCACGATCATACGTCACACCAGGAGTTTTAATGAATCGCACAAATGACTCGAACTTTGTTCTAACAATTGAATCGACTTTTAACCTTTCCGAGGCTAAAATGTTTCTTGAAATGTGCACCAAGGTCAAAAGCGGCAAGACGCAACAACGAGTTCCACTCGGATTGGATGGACAAGATGATAAAAGCGATTAACGATTAAGATATTCATAGAGCCATTCCTCTTCTTTTCGATGGTCCAACCGATTGGTTGGAGCATCTCGCGGATTATTTGATTCCTGGTACGAGGCATATCTCTCTATTCAAGGAAAATGACAGGATTAGTAAAAACAACATTCGACTTTTTAATCGTAAAGTGGGGTAAACGAACCGTCATTTTAAATCAAAACGAAACGTCTTTTTAATCGTAATAAAGTAAAAAATCAAACGAAACGTCTTTTTTAACGACTTTTTAAACGAAACGTCATTTTACTTATGTCGCTTACGTCGAGTCGATTAATCGACCGTGAACGACATAAGTGCATAAGTCGTTAAGTGTTCGATTAGTCGGCCAACGCCCGCCCGTGTGCATAAGTCGGTCGGATGTCGTTCACCCCAAATTGAAACCCTAACCCTAACCCTAAACTAAAATCGATATTATAAAACCCTAACCCTAAAACTAAACTAAAATCGATTAAGGAACAAAATATGAAACAATTGATTAAGGAAATGAGCAAAGCATAATAATGTAAAACAAAAGAACAACATTTACCTCAAGATCTGTTAGTTCGTCGTCTTTCTTTGTTCGCTTTTTTCGGCAAGTAAAAAATGAAAAATGACTCTGAAACGTCTTTTTAACTGTGGGGCCAATAAATTTTTAACTGTGTCGCTTCGTGGTCGTTGCAACGGCCATATGAACGATACGGTGGTCGATTAATCGACCGCTTTGAGCGGCAGATTGGTAGATTAGTGGTCGATGCATCGACCGCTAAACGCCTATCGATTAATGGTGGTCGGATGTCGTTAACCCTACTTTTAGGGTTTGTTTAGGGTTTAGGGTTTAGGGTTTTGGATTTATAGTTTAGGGTTTAGGGTATCATACTATATGCTACATAGTATCATCATATGTTATAAAATCTCTCATATAATTTAGTGTTGATCGGGATTACAAGAATCACCGGACTATAAATCACGTTGCCTCGTATCATAGTATCATATGTTATCAATATGTTTGCCAATTTTTTCGCCAAATTGTAAAATATATCATACTATATGCTACATAGTATCATCATATGTTATAAAATCTCATATAGTTTAGTGTTGATCGGGATTACGGTAATCACCGGACTATAAATCACGTTACCTTTCAGTATCATAGTATCATATGTTATCAATATGTTGCCAATTTTTTCGCCGTCAATTGTAAAATATATCATACTATATGCTACATAGTATCATCATATGTTATAAAATCTCATATAGTTTAGTGTTGATCGGGATTACGGTAATCACCGGACTATAAATCACGTTACCTTTGTATCATAGTATCATATGTTATCAATATGTTGCCAATTTTTTCGCCAAATTGTAAAATATATCATACTATATGCTACATAGTATCATCATATGTTATAAAATCTCTCATATAATTTAGTGTTGATCGGGATTACGGAATCACCGGACTATAAATCACGTTGCCTTTCAGTATCATAGTATCATATGTTATCAATATGTTGCCAATTTTTTCGCCACAATTGTAAAATATATCATACTATATGCTACATAGTATCATCATATGTTATAAAATCTCATATAGTTTAGTGTTGATCGGGATTACGGTAATCACCAGACTATAAATCACGTTACCTTTCATCATAGTATCATATGTTATCAATATGTTGCCAATTTTTTCGCCGTCAATTGTAAAATATATCATACTATATGCTACATAGTATCATCATATGTTATAAAATCTCATATAGTTTAGTGTTGATCGGGATTACGGTAATCACCGGACTATAAATCACGTTGCCTTTGTATCATCAGTATCATATGTTATCAATATGTTGCCAATTTTTTCGCCAATTGTAAAATATATCATACTATATGCTACATAGTATCATCATATGTTATAAAATCTCATATAGTTTAGTGTTGATCGGGATTACGGTAATCACCGGACTATAAATCACGTTGCCAGATCAGATATCATAGTATCATATGTTATCAATATGTTGCCAATTTTTTCGCCGTCAATTGTAAAATATATCATACTATATGCTACATAGTATCATCATATGTTATAAAATCTCATATAGTTTAGTGTTGATCGGGATTACGGTAATCACCGGACTATAAATCACGTTGCAGATCAGTCATAGTATCATATGTTATCAATATGTTGCCAATTTTTTCGCCAATTGTAAAATATATCATACTATATGCTACATAGTATCATCATATGTTATAAAATCTCATATAGTTTAGTGTTGATCGGGATTACGGTAATCACCGGACTATAAATCACGTTGCACCGTATCATAGTATCATATGTTATAAAATCTTATATAATTTAGTACTATATGTTATATGATCGGTCACAAGTCGTCAACCCGACCATGATCGACCCGGTGGTCGGTCATAGTCGTCGTTGACCGACCGACCCGACCGTGGTCGGTCATAGGTCGCTCAAACCGACCGACCGACCGACCGGTGGTCGATTGCGAGTCATTCACCCGACTGACCGACCGTGGTCGATCGATCGCAGTCGTCGTTGACCCGACCGACCGACCCCGTGTCGGTTGAAGGTCGTTCACCACCGACCGACCCCGATTGACCATGTAGTCGGTTAAAGAATGACCATGTTGACGAAGAACGATTACTTAACATTTTTTTTTTTTGGTTATTTTGACAATACAGAGAGGTTTGTCCAAATTCATGAATACAACAATTACGAAATCGGAGATTTAAAATGCAACAATCACTAAATATGTGATTGTCTATCGCTCATCGGTCTTTGATCATGACAATTCAGATCGGTTGTGCCCCAATTGTTGGCACCTCTTTGCATTTTTGTCTTGAGCGGAACTCTCCTGTGACGGTATTCGTCGTTCTACGACGCCCACCTCGTTGTCGACAATAGGTGGCAAGACAATCATTTCCTTAATGTTATCGGAATCTCCCATTCATTTTCGTTAGCACAGGGGAAGATAGTCTCCGCATATGCTTTCCTCCAATAGTCAACGGAATAGTACGGTGAGCACATGGGGTATATTGACAAACCTCTCTTCTTGGCCGCTGCTATTGCATGCTCACAGGGTAGGTGGTCCAATTGAAACTTTCTCAAGTGCAAGTGTTCTCGGCAAAGTTAACAAAGGAAATTTATGGCCCCACTCCTCACCACATATAAACTTTGATCAATTGGTTCAACCGTGAACTTCTTGGATTTTTCATGAGACTTGCGTAATTTTTCTTCCATTGCGGGGGTTAGATTGCCTGTACAACTTCGTGCAGCCTCACGCCTCTCATAGAACCAAGATCGCAACTTTTTTCCAATACTATCAAACAATGCAAGTATAGGAGTTTGTCGGGCTTTTTTAAACACCGAGTTCGTAGACTCGCATTGTTTGACGTCATGATATTATAACGGTCTCCCTGAAAATATGACCTCGCCAAGTAGCAAAATTTGTATCGTTAAGATACTTCCAACCTTTCTCGTCAATAGCTTGAATTTGTGACATATACTTGTGAAATTCTTCTATTGTATATGCATCACCGCTTTGTTAAAAAGGAGATAGTATCGATCTTTCGATTCTGATCCTCAAGTTGCCTTTGATATGATAAATACAATGAGCATGACGTGCATTTTGAAAAACATTTGGATCGCACTGACCGATAAGACTCCTGTGTCTGTCAGATATCACAACAAGGTCTTCTTGGTCACCTGTAATTCCTTTCAAGTTCATAAAAAACCAATGCCACGAAGCATCGTTCTCAGAATCAACAACGGCCCATGCAAGAGGATAAATCTGCATATTTGCATCTTGACAAGTAGCGATAATCAACGTCTTTTATATCTTTCGATTAAAAATGTTCCGTCCACAACAACTATCGGGCGCATTGAAGAGTGAAACCCACGAATGCAGGGCCCGTATGCCAAGAAAAAGTACTTGAAACGGTTTTCACTATCAACCTCTAAAGAGTATATAGTTCCTGGATTAGCTACTTTCAAGTTATGGGCCCATGCGGCCAACTTAGTGTAACTATCCTCAGGTGAACCCCTTATGTATGCTAAAGCGCTTTCTCTGACCTCCTCGCTTTTTGATAATTTATTTCAATGCCAAAGTCTCGGCGAATTTCATTCGCAACATCAAAGAAGTCTATATGTAGTGTTGCGGTCCTCAAACTCGACACGATATGTTTTCCAATGATCCACGATCTTGCTTGTCTATGATCATTGGTGGACAAATTTAGAGGGCAAGTATGTTCTGGTGCATATTTTCTAATCTGAAAATAATCAGAGTCTTTGAACTTTGTTGCATGCAAACGCCATTTGCAATTTTCATCAACACAAACAATTGTGTACACATTCTTGTTCGATTTTTTTGTTTTGAACTGGTAATTGTATTTCAATGCGATCATGTGCACAGACTTCTTCTTGAAGCTCTTTCTTGGTATCGAATACTTGGTCAACATTCAAGTCAATATCAACGGGTACAACTCGTGATGTACTTCCGAATAGAAGAAAGAAGATGCTCATTTTTGTGAACCGATTTTCTTCTCCGGTGCTTGATTAAAATCGGTTCTCAGCGGTGTAGTAAACGCATCACCGTTATAATCATTGGAAGGAGATTCTCGAATTACCTCCAACCCATCCCAAATATCATTCACATTTCGAACATCATCACTGTGATTATTTTCTTCCACCTCAAAATTATGATATCCATCTACCGGTTTGCACGTCACGATCAACTACATTATGCTCGCCCCGTGGCACGTCACAAATAGTTTTCATCACAAGGGTTACACACAAGGAATAATCAACCTTGTTTATTGAGAGCCAAGTACCATTGCACTCCCTCGCCTCAAGTAATCCGGACAGAATTTGAAAAGATCAGTATCTTCTTGCCGGAGAAATAAATCCCATCTCCATATCATCATGCAAATCGGGATCAACTTTGCAAATATTTTGTACCTTAGAATATAGCTCTTCATATGAAGTTTCGTCAGACTATTGGAACTCCCGATGCATGCATTCCATCATCACTAAATACCCATTGCCATTTTTCATTGTTATTAACAAAATGTCCAAAATAATACACTGGTAATCCAAAACGCGGTGAAGACATGTTGTCCGCAATTAAATTGAAGATAAAAATGTCAAGTAATGACTATAGTGCGATTCTGTTTGATTTTGAATAAGTCGATTAATCGATCTGCTGCGAATTCTGCGAGAAATGGGTCGTGTAATCGACCCTTCTTAGTCATTCAATCGACCAACAGTGTATGTGTCGATTGATCGACTTATTAGGGAGAACATGAGTCGATTGAACGACACTCGTTTTAGTCGATTAATCGAATCTGCGTATTTGCGAGAATCGGGTCGTGTAATCGACCCCAATGAGCCGGCCAATCGACCGAAGATTAATGTGTCGATTCTTAGTCGTTCAATCGACCCGGTGTAATGTGTCGATTGATCGACTTATTAGGAGAACGTGAGTCGATTGAGCGACACTGAGTAGATGAAGTCGATTAATCGAATCTTTGCGTATTTGCGAAAACGGTCGTTTAATCGACCCCATGAGTCGGTCAATCGACCAAAGATTAATGTGTCGATTGGGATCGACACATTAATCTTTGGTCGATTGACCGACTCATTGGGGTCGATTAAACGACCGTTTCGCAAATACGCAGAGATTCGATTAATCGACTTCATCTACTCGAAAAATGAACGAAATGACAGATAAATTGAATAAAACAATGTCATAAGGTCAGAGGAACTAAATTCAAACCTGGATGTTGATTTCGCTTGCAATGTCGAAGATTGGAAAGGAGGAGATGCACGGATTTTCGGTTCGTTGAACTACAAACCCCCAAAAATTCGGTTGATATACACAAATTTGTGGAAGAAATAAAAAGGGGTATTTTAGACCTTTGCAATTGGAGGGTTGTTGGTATATTAAAGTGCTGAAAGGGTAATTTGGACATTTAACATAGAAGAAGGCCATTATTGAACTTTGGGAATAAGTAAAGCCATTTTTGAACATCATCTATTTGACTAGGCCAAACTTGTACAAACCCCAAAAAAATCCTCCCATAGAATCAGAATAACTGTAAAATTCATATTAGGGTTTTCCTCTCGTCCTTTCCACTCATTGTATCGAATACTCGAAGCCATATCGTATAGTTTCGCGTTTCTATAGCTTTATCACCGAATTTCAGTGAGTTTCACCTACTGTATCTTTCGTATATGGCCTTTTATCCTTGTTGAATTGGTCGGTTTTATTTGTTCCTGGAGAAAAAAAGAAGGATTTGTTTGGGAATTGGATGATTGATTTTTTTCTTTTAGATTTTTTTGCGGGGGTCTTGCTTGCAGGGTTTTATCTTTTGGGAATTTCTCATTTGTGGGTTTTGGGGGTTATGGTTTATTGAGTTTGATTTTGTTGCTAATTTTTCGCATTTGTCAGCAATGTCATTTAAATGGACAAGAAAATTTGTGATTCTTCTATTGTTTTGGATGGACTTAATAATGTATTTCTGCATATCAAAGTACATTTGATTGAGTGGTGGCAGCATTCTCTGTAAGGTTCATTTCCTTCCTTTCAGAGTATGATGTTTAGGTATTAGTATAAGCTGCTAGAAGTAGGTTACTCAATTGACTCGCCACTTGAGATTACGTACGGTTGAAGAGTAATATTTTTTGCTTTAAAAGGTTTATCTCTGTCACTTTTTTTTTTCCCCATCATTCGTCTTTTCTCTTTTATCTGTATGTATCTAGCAGAAAATTTAGCTACTCTTCTTTTAATGAACTAAATAGTGCTTTTTTGGTGGGCAGATTGGTAACTTTTTATCTTCTGTTTTTTTTTTTCCAGAATTTTTCTTGGGAGGCATTATTGAACAGTGTGCTAATTGTTCTTGAAGTGGAAGCATGCTGTAAGGATAGATCTGTTGGATTACTTTTGGTTTTGAGATGCATGGTCAAGGGAATTACACTCCTCCGGTTGGGCAGGATCCGTATGCGCCCCCACCTGCATTTCAGCAACGCCCTGCTGCCCTTCCTCCTCCTCCTCCGCCTCCTCCCCATCATGGCCCACTTGCTCCACAACCACAGTTTATTCAACAACGACATCCATCTTTTCATCCTACACCAGGCATGTTTGCATATCAGCATACCCTACCCAGTGTTCCTCACCAAGGTCCATCAGCCCCAGTTGTATCAAGTGGAATGAGTTCTGCTCAATCTTACTTATCTCATCCCCAACCTCCACAAGTGCATGTGAACAACCAGATATCTCATTCCTATCCAACTTCTGAGCAACGCGTGCCATGGAGTCAAAATGCGTATCCACTGCCTTCTTCACAAGGGCATACTCTGGAAAGAGGTCAACCCCATCAACCCCCATCTCATGCTCCCCCACCCCCTGTTACGCCCTACTCATCTAGTCCTAGTTTTTTGACTTCTGATCCATTTGGATCTTCTGTGCTTTCTATGCGGCAACATTCATATATACGATCGATGGGGCCGTTGCCGCCTCCACCCCCACTTCCACCTCCACCTCCACCTCCACCCTCCTCCCCTCCTGGAGTTCCACCTCTCCCATCATCTTCACCACCATCAGATATCCTCTCCAAGAATGGTAGAGGCCACGACATGGACTTATTAGATGGAGGTAATGTGATGTTGGAACGTTCACCTCCTGTTAAGACAACAGAAGATAGAAATCTACAGCAAGATGAATTTCCCTGTCATTACACTGAAAAAAATGGACCTAAAAAGGAATCAGTGGATGCTGTTGCGGCTCATTCACCCGCCGATTCTGATATGGATATGGAAGGTTAGCCTAATAGTTCCTATCAGACACTTGTTAGTATGATGCTGAGCTGTAAGCATCTGAATTTACTAATTTTATATTTACTCTTGGTCTTTTATTGCTCCATTTGCTCCAAACAGCACCACTTGATTAAAATTTGAGTGTAGACTTAGAAAATTTTGTTGTAGCCTCGTAGGACAGTGTATTTTATAAAAGATGGGATTGTAAAGTGTTTTTATTTTCTTTTCCTTCTAGCTCACAATATTATGATTTGCACACACACTGTAGCACAAGTTCCTTAATGCTGAGATTGCTGAAGAGTGGGTTCTTGACATTTATGTGCTAAGCTGGTAATCGAGAAACTATTATCTCTGCCTTTTAAGAATATCAAAAGATAATTCTACATTTCTGGTAGATGATGGGCTCCTTATTTTTATAACATAGGGATTGCGTAATACAATGATGTACTCTGGATGTGTAGCTAATCATCAACAAACTTATTTTGTTTTCTTTCGGTTTTTCAATGTAGTTCTAGACATAACATCATAAGTTATTTAGTGTGTGTGGTAAAATTCTGTACCAGAGAAGCTTAGTTTAATATGATTAAGATTTTGTGTTGTCTGTGCTATTTTCTGATATGGAATTTTTTTTGGTATTGTATGACAGATTACTGAATTCTAGGATAGACTTGTTTTTGCAAGAATTTCCCAACAAACTGAATGGTGATGGTACCCTGTTGTCTCTTTCTTTTTTATGAGAAGGTGAATTTTATATTCCCGTGTGATTTCTCGTAATGTAAAGGCAAGATTACTGAATATTCAGCTTTGTTGCTTTAGGAGAGTTGCTATGGACATGATTCTTTTCTTGTTGGAGTTTATCAGGTTTTTTGTGTCCGAAAAGTTGTCTTCTCATATCTATTAGCCATAACAGCAGATTTTTTGGAATGTTTTATTTTTCATTTTCAATTTTAGCTGTTGAAGTAGTTAAGTACAACAGTTGCTCAATCAGAGATTATTTTGTAGGAGAATCTATTCCACGTGGGATCAGTTACTTTATTGTTTTGGTTAGAAATAAAGAGGAGTTGGAAAACAATATAGAATGTGAAATTGTTTTGAATCCATGTATGGTTCATATAATCTTTATTAGATTATTGAATTATTTTTCCTTTTTACTTGGCTTAAATACAAACTGGAAATAAAGTTGTCTTCACAATCTTTTCTCTTTCACAAATCACATATGTAGGCAATGAGGGATCCGCTATACTTTGTTTCCACAAATACTCACAAACTTTTTGGCCTTTTTTTTGGTGATTGTTAGTCCATAAATTTATGTCTCTCTTCTATGTTCTGGAATTATGTATTTCTTGAATATGCACATTTTTGAAGCTCAATGTATACTTGATTGTCAGTGATATATGTCGATATATATGTTTGTATGCATGTGTTTTATAGATTGTGCTTATAACTGCAAGGAAGACCAGTAAAGAACACCAGTGGTATACATGCTACCTGTTTGTATGCATGTGTATTGTATATTGTGCTCATAAGTGTAAGGAACACTAGTAAAGAACACAATGGTATTATGCTAATGTTTATTTTCTGTGGTGCTTTTAGATGATTTCGCTCACCCTGACGAGGAGAAAAAGAATTGCGTATCTGTTAATTCGAATGATGAGTGCGCTTCAATATCTCAAGAAGATTATGTGAAAGAGCAGCTACAAGCTTTGCAGCATACTGGAGAATATAGAGTTCCTAAAGTTGCTCTACATGGAAATTCATCGTTTACTGAAGCCTCAATATTGAAGGACCAAGGAGGAGGTATAAGACTAATCCTGCTTTTTTCTGTCAACAAAATCCTTGTGCGATTGCCTGTGGTTCTCTCTTCAGTCTTCACACACTATCACGAAAATTGCACATACCTGCTCCTTATTTTCTTCCCGAATCTTACCTGCTATGTGGATAGTTCTTCATTATCCAGGATTCAACTGGTAAAAATTTCTATCGCTAATTGAGAACTTGTGGTGCTCGCTTTTCTCTCTCCTGTTCTTCTCTGTGACCATTATCTTATCCTTTTAATGATATTATATTTTTGAACTTTATCTTTTACATTCGCTGGCGTGGGGGTTATGATGACTTCTTCACAATCATCTATAAAGATTTTTCCAATCTTCGAATTATTGTGGTACATGGAGTTTTTCTATACTTTTGCAGCTCGCCTGGAGAATGATATACTATATATATTAATTTTATGTGTTATTCCAGTGCTATTTATGCTCTGATTGGACTTGGTTTCTCATAAGTACAGGTGGTGGTTCTTTGTACTCAATAAATTCTTAGATATTGAATATTGTGCAACAGATTTAAAGATCGCTGTTTTTTTGTTTTCCATTTTTGTTTGGATTATAATGGATGAATTGGTTGTTCGTGTATTTGAGCCTCTTGGAGTAAATGATTTATCTGAGGGATGTGCGGACCTTCTCTTCATGTTTGTGGTATAGTTGCTTAACAAAAGAATTGCTACAGTTGGGTTCTAATAATGGGTGGTTGTTTACTTAATGGCCTTAAGACCTTTCAGTCTGGTATGACGGCTTGCGACGAAGAAAGGAAGTATCTATGGGATGGTTAATAGTTGAATTCTAGCCTTTAACGATTGGCAAATAGAGAGCATGACAGCTTTATGAATGAAATCAGTATGAGATGTTAGGAGAATTCTGTGTGAGAAGATTGAAAAAGAGGTCTGACTCTTGGAGTGTGAGACTGTAGTTTTGCAGGAAATAGGAGAAGAAAAAGTGAGGAACGGAAGCAGTAGTAAAGTGGGAAAAGAGAGAGAGAGAGATAAACAGTCGCACCTAGGGCGATGCACAGATTATGACGAGTTCAGATTCTAACTGTTTGTTGCATGTCTGTCAATATGACGACATTCCTCATATTGATGGAAATTGGAAAAGGTTTCTGGCAATTATCAATTCCCCTATAGCAATAGAGTTAAATGGAAACTTGAAAACAGCATAGTGGCTAGTGCCTAAACTATAATTGAAAACAAAACCAAGACACGGAATGATTTGTTGAAAGATATAATATTTGATTAACGTAACTTTGTAGACTTGCTTTTCTTAGGGTATGCTTGTTTAGTGATTGGGAGAAGTTTTGGGGGTGATTGAAAGAAGTGATTGGGGAAGTGGTGATTGGGAGATGCTAAACAAACATAGCCTTGATTTTACTTTTTCTGGCTTAATAAAACTCTTTTATTATTTTTTCTCCAAAATAAAAATAAAAAAAAAAACTCTTATCTAGATATCTACAAAGGAACCAGATGATTTTTAACGTTTAATATAGGAAAAAAAACATTTGATGTTAAACTAACTCCCTAATTCCATAAACGCTCTTTGACAGATAAAGCAGTTTTTTGAACTAAGAACTCATTTCTGGTACTTGTCAAGCCTAAGCTTTTTGAGTTCTTTCCATGCTTTTCAGGTTCATGATGAATTTTCTTAACTCTCAAGTTACCTGTTCCAACGTCATTCTTACGTTTGAATTTGGTTAATTTTCATCCTTTAATAAAACACTTTCTAGCAACTTAGTTGCAAGTCAAATTCGTCTGATTTTCAGTTTGATGTCTATTCCCAGAATCTGTTTTTACTTCAATTGGACCCCTACTCATTAAAAAGACCTTTCCTTGTTTTGTTTTATCTGTCGAATATGCTGAAGTCCTGGAAACTTCAAAGTCTTACTATCAATTAAAAAGAGGCTTAATTATTTCCCCAGGTGCTATATTTAAACATAATTAATGGTAATTCATCATTCGAGGGACTTTAACTATAACATTAAGTTCATCGGGTCAGATTGCTTTGTCTAACAGCAAGTATTGGCCTTGAAACTTGGATGGAATATAAGAATCTGAATCTCCTGTTTAGAGCTGATAACAGCTTATCAATGGTTGTTTTGTTGGATATATTAAAAAGTTATATGTTTTATAGCATTGCTTAGGAAATGCTAAAGTATGAAATGTTGAAGAGGCCATTTGTGAAAAATGATTACTAGTTTACTTGATGATAAAAAAATTTATTCACTAGATTTACTTGATGACAACAACAACAACAAAAAAAATCTTTTATCTCACTTATTACTAGCTCTTAATTTGTTAACTTATGGATGTGTAAAATAACATTTGCAAGTAAAACGAGATTTTATTCAGATTCAGTATAAAAGGAGTATCTTTGAGTAAAGTATTTGATATGTTAATTTGCAAAGAAGACGTGAGGAAACCACAAATCTATTGCCGCTGAGTTGTCAAGTGGCAACTGCTGTCTCTTTGGTTTAACTGTGTTTTTTTTGGCTTTCTTGGAGCTAGCTTATACAGGCGAATACGTGTATACTGAGGGATGGTGTTGTTATGCCAATTTTGGATCTTGTGCAAGAAGATAGGGGGGTTAGATTAACGAGGGAAGGCAAAATAGCCCTTATTTTGAAGAAAGAGGTCTTGCGTGTTTCTTTGTGACCAAAAGGGTACTTTCCGGACAGTTGCATTTCTGTTGTTTACTTCTTAGATGGTTTACATACATAAATAGGTAGATAAGATATTTTGGTGTTCAACCTAGGTTCACGTTGTTCATGGTGGCACGTGCCGCTCCAGCACTCTCTGATCACAAGTTACTCAACTAAATGCATATGTGTGTCTTCACCAAGTTGCTTCAAAAACTTCTAATTTGTGACTCAGTAGTACCTTGTTTGTGGATATTTTTCTGACCCTAATGTATGGGAAATTAACATTAAAGCGCGGTAATGATGGTGGTGAATCAAATTGACCGACAGATGGAAGTCTGGGTCTGTTGTTCAAAGGAGGAATGATAAATCAGAAACAAAGAAAGGAATCTAAGAGTGAGTGACGGAGATAGCAGTGGGAAGAAAATCGGAGATATTATTTTAGTGTTTCTTGCTTAATGGCAAAAAAGTTTGAGGGCGCTTGATTGCATTGGTTTAATTGGTTATATTCTCATATATTCAAGAGTTATCATCAATCAAGTTTTTGCTAAACAAAGAGTGATATATATATATACGCAGTTATATACATACAAAATCATAAAGTAGCTTCTCAAAGGCGCTCCCATTTCCATTTTGACTTGGTTCCCAATAAGTTAGAAATTCATGTATTCTTGAAAAACAAACAGAGAAAAAGAGAAATCAGATTAGTTGGGTCTCTACATTTTTTATTATCTACTAAAATTTAGCTTACTGGATTTTATATTAGATCGCCTGTTCATGTTGTTTTTCTAATTGGAATATATACTGACGAATCTCTTTCCTATGCCGCTGGTTGTCGATGTTCCACAAAATTCTTGAAATTCTTGCCTAGCCACCTGTCTATGCTCCTTAGATTTCTTGAAATTCTTACCAGCCGACCTGCTAAGTTATTGTTCTTTATACATCTTAAATGGAGGCTGATTTTGTAGGTTATTGTTTTTTGACACTTATCCCCCGTGATTTCTTATCAGCAGTCTCTGAAGGTGCGTTAGATTGTGATTTCCCTGTCACCAGGAAGGTATCTTCTGAAGCTGATGAATCAGGCATGACAGAAAATGGACAAACTGAAAAGCCCTTGGATGTTGGTGGAAATGAATCTACTTCTCAGCATAATAATGCCAGCCAACCCAGTGGGCCAGTAGTTTTTGCAGAAACTGGTGATGTGAAGTTTTCTGGTCAGCTAATGGAAAGTGCGAATCCTGTCAACCTCTTACAGGGATATGCTTCTGACAATATTTCAGAAAATGAGGGTGAAAATCTTCTTGGAGATGTTAGCTCTCCAGCTCTTAATGATGGATCTACAAATTTTGATGCTCAGAGAGGGTGTGCTTTTGGGTCAAATAAGCATATGCGCCCCAAATCCATGACTGAATCACCAAGAAATGTGATGGAAGCTGAGAAATCATCTTTTGCGACGGGGACACTTGAGGAATTTTCTGGTAAAAGCCATAGAGGTCAAGAATCTGTCACTATTTCCTCAGCACTTCAATCAAAAATCCCTTCGAGGATTTCGGATGCTAATATTGGTATCGAGGGTGCCAAATCTCACAAGCAAGACATGAAGAGTAATCCTACAAAATTGAATGTAGATGAGTTTGGAAGATTGGTTAGAGAAGGTGTTAGTGACAGCGACACAAATGATTCACCTGATTATACAAGGAGGCATGCAAGAAGAGCCAGAAATAGGAGTAGCAGTCAAAGCAGAAGCCGATCTCCCCGTGATAGGAGGAGAAGGAGAAGTCCACGGAGGAGAAAAGAGAGGCGGGGCCGATCTCGCAGGTTTGAGTTAGACATCTGTTTTCTAATTTCTGTAATTTTATTCTCTTCTTAATATTTTAAGCTTGGATCAAGACATTTCACATCGTCGGTGATTATATTTCAGCTCGTCTCCAAAAAGACGAAAAAGTAGGAGTCGATCGCCTGGTTTAAAGCGTGACAGTGAGTTCAGTGGAGATAAACGGAGAAGGGACAAAGGTCAACTTCCAGAATGCTTTGACTTTCGCCGAGGCAAGTGTTACCGTGGAGCTAATTGTCGGTATTCACACCATGAGACTGACAAGAGTGAGAGATTGAGTTACAATAGGGGCAAACAGCAGTATCGGGATGCACCGCCTTCTTTACGGAGTCCTGATGTTCATGAGGAGGGTAAGGTTCTCTATGACAAAGAAGTTAATGATAAAGGGCTAAGACTTCCTCAAGATATGCCTGGTTCTAGTAAAGTAAGAGATGGCAAAGAACTGCCAGTTGATTCTACAACCCATTCTCCTGATAAATTAAATAGTCTGGAATCTGGTTCTCTTCTAGTTGCTGATGTGGTAGTAAGTAATCTTTCAGGTTATTCTGCTCACGACATCCCCTCAGGAAAAGAAAATTCTTCCTTTCCGAAATCTCCAGCACAATATTCTGATGAGACCCCTCAAATTGTTGATCAACAAGGTAAAAGGATTGACAGTTCTTTAATCCCTGAATCTTCTTCATTTGTGCAAGCATCAGCAGCCACATCAGCCCATCTTCCTGCTGATAGACCTGATGCAAAACAGAGCCCTAATAGTCAACTGCGGTCTGTTGGAAGTCCTATAATGAAACCCTATTCCACTGAAGAAGTTCAATCTCAGTCGTTGAAGGAGTTTCCCCCATCAGTTGCTAATCATCCTCCCCAATTCACCCTTCCTTTGGCTTCAGTCTCCCAGGTGATGAGTGCCCCATTTGCTCAACCAATAACACAAGATTACAACGTAATGCCACTGTCTGCATGGTTCCATTCGGCCCCTGAAAATCATTCACCTTATCAAGCTCCAGTGGCTTACCAACGTTCTTATTTTCCTGGGTCATCGAATTCTTTGTCGAGCCCGTTTCTTCCACCGCCCCCACCGCCACCACCACATCCTCATTTGTCTGTTAATGTAGCAACTGGAGAACATAGCCATCCTTCACAACACACGCAGCAGTCTTTACAGCCTCCATTAGATGGCTTATCTTCTTATACAACTATGAGAGAGCAGCCAACTGAATTGCCTAATCGATCTCAGCCTGGTCAGTATCAGGCATACCCTTTTGCTCCGGAGCATGATCGAAGGTTAAATATCACCAATAATTTTGGAACCAGTAGTTTGCATGTGAGCAATCTAACTAGTCTACAGAGTGATTCTCATATAACAGGAGAACGTGTAACAGGGCATCCAGGACAGGGCATGAATCCTTTACCATCATCTGCTCAGACTCAACCTTATTCCTTATTGACGAAGTCACCGTCGAAGGCAACGCATAGTTCTACTAGAGGAGGTCTTCCTTCAGACAGTAATTCTTCTCATGGTCATACTTACTTTCAACAGGCTTCATATAACCTGCATTATTCCGCAGCTGGTGGTGTTGCTGCACAGTTTTCTCAGCCTGGGAAGGTGAGTTCATCCATGTCTAGGATCACTCCAGATTTTCTTGAGAGGAATCACCCGTCTTATGTGCGTAACTTTGTGGGATCTAGAATCTCAAATCATTTCAATCCTTACGCATCTACTTTTGATCTGCCACTGAGCTCCAAATTCAATTCAAATGATTCGATCCAAGAAAATGACACAACCATCAATACTAGTTATGGTGCCCCAATTGGTTCGAGCTCAGTTCCCGTGGATGCGCACAGCATTGGAAATGTTGTCTCTAAAAATATGATTTCCTCATCGAGCTCTGGATTGCCAGCTGAGAGTATTTTACCAAGGCCAGATGGCGGTCAGTATGATCCGCTCTTCGATAGCATTGAGCCAGCTTCAACTTCGTTCAGTAGAGCTGATCATAAAATACATGAAACTCCTGGTGATTCTGATAATATGCCAAGATTCAGTGGATCTGGAAGGGTGTTAAATATGGAAGGTATCAAGCAGGAAGGAGAAATAGCTGTATCAACCAACGATTCTATAGAAAATGAAGAATTTGGGGAGACAGCTGATGCTGAGGTAGGTGCTGTCTTAAATGGAAGCCCTAGTACTCCTAATGATGCAAACGACGTGAATGAAGGAGAAATTGAGATTGATCAGGTTAAGTCTTCTGCGAAAAAAAGGAAGGGCAAGGATTCAAAATCCATGAAGCTTTTCAAGATTTCTGTTGCTACTTTTGTGAAGGAGGTTCTAAAGCCATCGTGGCGTCAAGGTAATATGAGCAAGGAGGCATTTAAGACCATAGTCAAGAAAACAGTTGATAAAGTTTCTGGAGCTATGAAGAGTCGTCACCACATACCTAAATCCCAGGCAAAGATAAATCACTACATCGATTCGTCATGTGGAAAATTAACTAAGCTTGTTATGGTATGCCTCCTTTGAAATCAAAATTTGATTTTTGGACTGTCATTTGCCTGTCTGCGGTTAAATTGTTAAAGGATGTTTATACATTTCTTCCTAAAAATTGTTAATGTACGCGTTTTAGTTGTAATATCTACGTATATTGTTAATTTTGTTTGCATTGAAGGATCCATTGCTCCTTGGCCTAGTGTGTGTTTCATATGATAGTATTGTTTATACATTTTTTCCTAAATTTTTAATGTACGTGTTTTAGTCGTAATATTTACGTTTATTGTTAATTTTGTTTGCATTGAAGGATCCATTGCTCCTTGGCCTAGTGTGTGTTTCATATGATAGTATTGTTTATTATGGCTGGCTTACTGATTCTTTCTGACTCTTCTATTTGTACTATCTTTGCAGGGGTATGTTGACAAGTATGTGAAGGTGTAAAATTGACCTGAGTCTGCTGTCAAAAGCCGGACTTGCACAATGAATATACTCTGATGGTGTCGCCAAAAAGGAAATTTGATGGCTTCAGATTGACAAATAGATCGAAGTCTTTTGGTCAATAATATAATCTCTCCAATGTCATCTAAAGTAAAGCCTAATGACACACTTCAGATTGGGGATGTATCTGTCTAAATTTAGCGAAAGTTATGAGGGAGTTGCAAAACTTGTACGTAATGCATTCGTTTTGAGTTAGGTTTTCTGCTTTTGGTTATACTTTTTCTGTATCATTTTGCTTCTGGATACATATTTATTGTTAGCATACTTGTTGGAATGATATGTAGTATCTAGTAAAGATCTCATTTCATAATTTTCCTACTGTATTATGGGAGTGTTTGCAATCACTAGTGCTGCTCACCTTTTGGCTGAAAAAAAATCACTTTTAGTGTTTCCAAATGCCAAGTTCTGTTTCTGATTTTTACTTCATTAATCAGAATCTAAAAGCAGGGAGATAAGTGCTTTAGATTTCTGATTTTGCTTCTGGTTTGACTTTTAAAACAAATAAGCACTTTTACAACTTTTTCACCAAACACTCAACTTCTGATTCTATTCACAAATGCTACTAACTTCTGATTCTCAACTACTTTACTTGTGCTACAATAAATCACTTCTTATAAAAGCAGAAGTTTTTGCAAACACTCCCTATATTCCATCTATAATTTCCAATCTATCCACTGTGGAATACAATATCCAGCAGCATTTATAGATTTAATATATTGGCTTTGTAATGTCAAAGCCTGCAAAATACCGATATAGACAAATCAAGGCAAAATCTTGATCAACAGAGCTTTGGTAATTTTCATTTTTTTTCCACATCTGTTTTTGTAGTCAAATTATTGAGCTTATGATTGGGAGAAAGGGTCAGAAATTATGCAATTTCATTTTCGACTTTTGTTTTGGGGCATGTAACCTATGATGCATGTTGTACTCCATCTCAACTGCAGGAAATACTTGCCTCCTTGGTTTGTAGATACTTTGCTACAGCTGATGGAAGAAATTGGGGCCTCTGCTTGTAAGACAGTGTACCGTAATTCTCAGTTTTTACTTGATCGTCCAACGATGCTCTTGAATGAAGTTAGTGAGGTACATTTCGATACAACATATTTGTATCTCTCTGACCAATGCGTTAATGTGCATGTCTCCTGGATTAGATATTTTTGTTTCTACATTGCATAATATTTGGAGGTTTGAGGGACGTGTACAAGATTTCACTTATATCAGCTAGCAGCAAAAGAATGTAGCTCAGGATTGGTCTCTACGAGGTACATTTATGGCTGTAATATTTGGTTCAAAATCTGAAAATTGCTAGTATTTTACGATAAACTCATAAACTGTGTGTTTGTGTCGGTGCTTGAATGTTCTTTCCCAGCAATTTAAGCTTGTGATTTGGCTCATTTTAATGCTTAGTGTATTTCTCTTCTCCTTTTCTTAAATTTTGTTTTTAGTTCGTCTTACGCACCATGGATGCTTAATTGAATGTCTCCTTTGCAGGGTTCTCTTAGATGTTTTTGATGCGTTGTTTTCGTGTGAGATGGACACTGTATGCATTTGGGATTTGTTTTGTTGGTGTTTTCAGGAATTCACTTGGTTAATTTCTTTGGTATTGAAAAGTTGATCATTGCCCCTTTTGTACTGTATTTGCTCCTTCGCATCTTGGCATTCTGGCTGTGGGAAAAAGTACCTACCAATAGCACCTGAGAGAGAGAATAACTGATATCAAATAACTTCTATCTAGAAGAATCAGAATCAGAGTAGTAGCCATGACACTAAATGATGACAATGGAGCGAGTTCAAATCTGAATGATAATAAATGGGTCTATGTATTTGAAATCGATGGGTCCGAGCTCCTTTATTATTTATTTTTTGAATTTAATTATTTAGTAAATATTTATTTGAAATCTATATTTGGGTTGCAAATATATATTTCACGCTAGACTTTTTCGTAATTTATGTTGTATTTTAGTTGTTAGAGTATAACAATGTATGAAGCAGAACATGTCTTGCATATTTTCTTGATTCTGTGTGTGTTTTATGTATGTAAAATCAATTTAATGTAACTTCT
This sequence comes from Rehmannia glutinosa, assembly GCA_016081115.2. Lineage (NCBI taxonomy): Eukaryota > Viridiplantae > Streptophyta > Magnoliopsida > Lamiales > Orobanchaceae > Rehmannia > Rehmannia glutinosa. Next base: position 100,056,663 of record CM071934.1, on the reverse strand, counting down.
TTGTTATATGTCTGCCAATATTTGTTTTTGCTATACAGTGATTAAAAACAATTTACAAATCAATTGTTCCTTGATATTTGTTTTTGGTAAAATTTAATGATTTTTGGTCGTTTTCCTGAGTAATTTGTATTGACTTGTTGGTCTTTAACTTAGTTATATGTTCGAGAATAATTTAAGAGTATCCAGTAAGATGACTGCTGGGAATTAGCAAGCCTCCACTGTAGAAATAACTATTTTATGGTGTATTGTTATAAGCAATTTTTTATGATAACCTTTAAGAAAATAACAAACATACAAAGTGGTGAAGCGGTCATTCTTTTTCCTCTGATAGATGGTCAGAACTTCATCTGGGTCGACAGACTCCTTATTTAAATCTTTGAGAAAGAAAAGTTGGACGTGATATATTTTCAGTGACTACTCCTGTCAACCAGTTTTTTCCGATGAAGTGTTTTGATGAAGATTTCGAGTGAAGAGTATTTTTCCTTGGCATTGTCACAATCTTACAAAATCATTCGGGATAATTTGAATGGAGGGTCAATGTAGTGGGAAGATGATGTTTGTTGCCCTTCGAAAATGCATTGTAGCTATCCGTCAATTGGCGTATGGATGCCCTATCGATTGTCGCGATGAGTACTTAGGGATTGGTGAAACAACTGCCTTAGAATGCTTGTTAAACTTCTATCAGTGTGATTGAAGTATTTGGGTTACAATAAATACTTAAGACCAAATGATGATGACATCCAACGTTTACTTGAAATGTATGAGTGCAAATCAAAGGCATGTTGGGTAGCCTTGATTGTATGCACTGAGAATGAAGGGCTTGGAAAGGCCAGTTTACTCAAGGTGAACTTGGAGTCCGAACAATTTTGCGTAATATATTCGCATCTGCAGACTTGTGGATGCGACAAGCCTTTTTTGGAGTAGCAGAATTCCGGAAATGATATCAATGTTCTCAATGAATCACATTTTCTCAATGACGTCCTACAAAAAAGTGCATTGGATTTAATTTTATTGTAAATGACACACAATATACAAAATGGTACTATCTAACTGATGTGATCTATGCACAATGAACTACTTTCATCAAGAGCTTTCCACACATACAAGATCCTAAGAATATTTTCAAGCAAAGACAATAAGGTGTAAGAAAGGACGTTGAGTGAGTGTTGGAGTACTCCAATTTGGACAATTGTCAGAAGTCCAAGACAATTATGGAACAAAGTTAACTTGAAGGATATCATGCATGTGCGGTTTTTTTTGCACAACATGACTATTAAGGATGAGGAGAAGCAACAAAGAATTGGTTGGACGACGAAGGAGATCATCCAGAACAAATATTTCAGGTCTCCATGTAAGATTTTCAAGAATACCTTCAGAGATATTATGAGTTACGTGATAGTCAAACACATTATCAACTTTGAGCCGACTTGGTTAATCACATTTGGGCCCCTTGCAGAGGCAATCAACTTTTTAGATTATTTGACTAATTTATGAATTGTTTGTAATGTATAATGCCTAATGATGTACTCTGGATGATTCCCGCTTTTGGCTATGTCAAATAATTATATTGCAATGTGTAAAAATAAAATATATTTTTATATTTCGGCGGATAGGCTTAAAGAACCCACTCGTCCTTTGATAATGACGACCCACAAGGAGGGGCCTTGATCTCACAAACAAGTACATCAACACCTCCCAAAATGATACCCTTGGCGCCACTAGAAGCCTCATTTGTGCCAATGGTATATACCTTGCTACAATGAATGAATGGTAACTAACCTTTCCATTTGCACTTTTTATTTTATCTTTTATCTCTTTTCTTAAACCTCAAGAGCTTGATCTGACTTAAACATCAGATGATTATAGTTGCGGACCATCCCAAGTAGCCTGACGTGTGTTCTTTTTTCAAGTCATCATTTCTGAAACCGATTACCTTCAAGATCCGAACCAAAGGTAATCACTGAATCAAATAAAGAATAGTTCTTGTAAGTTACCCTAAAATAATACGACATACCAACTGGCCTACGGTCCTAACTACTAACAACTTTCAACTATTTGTAACCTTTAATAAGGTCCTCAATTGGTGATATGAAAACCTAAAAGTTACTTCATACTACATTAATGAAACCATCTTTGGATACTCAAAATTAGTTAACAATACTTGTTATTCCCCTACCTAATTTATTTGTCCATCTAACCCCACATGTACATGCTGCCATATTCGCTAGTATAGTTGCATAGTTATAACAAAATTAATTAAGTTTCAATGAACGAAAAACAATAATGGATTAATTATCAACAAATTAAATATTGGTTACATTATTACACCACATGCCTGTATACATTAAATTCTGAAAGTAATTAGGTTTCCTTCGTACGTACGAAGAAAGTGGTTGTGTTCATTTTTGTTTGGAAGAATACTGGAGTGTATGCAATAATTTTTTGAAAAAGATATTCATCTCTTTTACCTAAAAAGAAAAGGAAAAAACAATTTTTAGTATTTTCAAATGTCAACTGTTTTACTTCTGGTTCTAATTTTATTAGAATTAAAACAAAATGGGGTGGGATGATTCAACTTCTTTTAAAGTGCTTCAGGTAATATATAAATATTAAATACATCATGGACGAAGTCAGAAATTTTGTACAAGGAGCCTAACTAATATTTATTTTATTAAGTTGGAAAAATTGAAGGGGATGAGATCAAATAAAGTGAAAAACTCAGGATTCGAAGCTAGATCAACATTCTTGCAATAGGTGAGCCATACCACTCGAGCTCAGGGGCGTAGCCAGCCCCGCTTAGTACCCATAGCCCAAAATTTTTTCCCCCTAACTCAACCATTTTTTCCCATAAAAATTATATATATAATTTTTTTTGCATTTTTTTCAATAGAAAAAACGGGACAAAAAAAATTTGGGGTGCGCGGGGGGTGGGGGTGGCCCCCCTTGTCTACGCCCTTGCTCGAGCTACAAGACTCGCGGTATGCCCAACCAACATTAATACTCTTACGTCCCAAAATATCTAACACATTTTGACTTTTCACACAAATTAAGAAAAATATTGGAAACTGCAAATATGCTTAAAATTTTACTTGATTTACCCTTATTAATGATAGTGTAAATTATAAAATGCATATTAAATAGGGTTATATTAGTAAAAGAATGGAAAATGTGCTATTAAATATAGAAAGTGAACTATATATTTGGGGCATCCCAAAAAGAATAATAAACTATATATTTGGGATGAAGAGAGTATAAAATACAATACATCCACTCTAAAAACAAAACTATAAACAATTACCAATTTTGATAATGATGAAGATTAGTCAATCATATAATAAAATAGTTCAACTCGATAATAATGAAGATTAGTCATCCTTTCGATTTTATGCCTAATTTTGATTAAATACTTGCATTTGTTTTGAAAAGATCGAAACTTTACAAAAATAAATTATTCATATTTATATGGATGTATAATATAGGGATGACAATTTTTGACACGACACGATAACACGACACGAAAATAGCGGGTTAATGTTTAGTCTTATCGTGTTCGTGTCCTTATCGTGTCGACACGATAAGGACACGAAAATTTCGTGTCGTGTTCGTGTTTTTATCGTGTTTACACGATAGTGACACGATAATGATACGGCACGAACACGATAAGGACAAGATAATAACACGTTTACCTGTTAGTGACACGATAATGACACGATAACCTGATATTTTGTATATTTGTGTCGTGTATTTTCAAGTAAAATCGTGTCATATCGTGTAATTTACTCTCGTGTATTAACGTGTAAATTATTTTCTTTTTGTTTTTGACTTATCGTGTCACTATCGTGTCGACATGAAAATTTTAGTGTTCGTGTCGTGTCGGTGCAAATTCTTATCGTGTCGTGTTCGTGTTTGCCCTTATCGTGTCGTGTCGTGTTCGTGTCGACACGAAACACGACACGATAACACGATTTGACACCCCTAGTATAATACTTTCAAATTGCATGAGCATAAGAAATATATTGTGAAGCAACTTTATGAAGTGATCCTCTCATTTCTCATTAGAATCATGATTTTTTTTAAATGATTGATGATTGGATAAGCTTTAACAAGAGGATCCACATCAAGCCATGCTATGAATTACACAATCATGCATGCTATGACCCATTCTACATTCAAGGTCGGCTTGAGGGTAGTCAGCGAGGGCGACGGCCTAGAACCCCAACTTTAAGGAGCCTAATTTTATATAAGCCATTATATATAGGTACACACATTTTATTAAGTTGTTTTTATAGACGCATCCAAAAATAAAAAGGAAACATATTTATTTCCAAATTCTTATTAGATTATATCCAAAGTGTATGTATATAAAATATTTACTTTTATTTTTTCCTTTTATAGAGGCCTGTTTTTTCCTTCGTTCATGGGCTTCCAAAAAGTCAGGGCCGCCCTGCCTACATTTGTCATGATTTCCATGATTTTATTAAGGAAAGTATCATGTTAAAATCAATAGGGGGAAAAGGTATAATACATGAATTTTGTAGTGTTGCTTGTAACATGGGTTAAGATGATGGAGATGGTAAGTTGTTAGTGCCTAATAGAGTTGAAGCATAGCACATGTTGTTTTGTATCTTCACTTGTCTTTATGCATGTGACTATCCTTTTTTTTTTCCTTCCCTTTCTACCCTCTATATCTGTTTCTAGGTTTGGTTCTTGAATTTTAATGAGAAATGTATTTTCTTGCTTCAATGATAGTAGTTAAGAGAATATCTGAGGAAATTGTTTGCTATTGAAATGTCTTTAAATATTTGTCCTAAAAATCGAAAAAATGCCATACACTACTGTTCACAAATTATGAGGAGACAAAAATGTCATTTGGCTGTTCATAGAAGATCACGAAAAACCTTTATCAACTGTTTCGAACTTACAAAAATATCATTCAGTTTAATTTCAACATAAACAGTACTAACACTCCCTATTAAACTCTTCTATGAATATTACAAATACCAACTTAAATTATTTAGTGATATACTAAATTGTCAATTATTCTAAACATATCTACAATCAGCAAATAAGGAAAACTAAAATTTAAATAAATAAAAAGACAAGAATAATTGAAAACTATTTCAACTTTACGAGAATTACACAACATAGAAACCTCCCTGAAATTCTCATCTGGTCACGACGAAGAAATAATTTTCACCCGTCTAGTTTTTCATAAACTACAGAAAATTTTCAAATTAGATGAGAGTAATTTTTTGTCCGTCCACTTCATTTTGTTTTCTTCAAAAAATAAATTTGGAATTTCGTTAGGAGCATTATCGACTTCCCACAAATTCTGTTAGGTTGCATTTGGATGACAAGATTTGGAAGTAGATTTTGGATGAGAGATTTGAAATCTTTAGCTAAATCCACACTCTCGTTTAACTTATAAATTCAAATCAATGAATTTCAAATTTCCTTTTAGTTTTAGTTTATTTTTAATTAAAGGGTTTGAAATCTCTCTAAAAACTAGTCATTTGAAATCCATCATTTTCTTTTCTTTATCTACACGCATATTCACACAGTGCAATCTTTTATCCATAATTATAATTACAATCCGTCATTTATAATTTACTCTCTTCATTTGAACTCCATCATTTTCTTTTCTTTATTGCATATGTAACTTTCAATTGATTAGTTACATATGTAAATTAGTAATTAGATTATCAAATGAGTAACACTGCAATCTTCTATCCATAATTTTCATTTGATTAAAGCTGTACTAGTTTCCCAAAATTGCAATTTTAATGTTTTTCCAAAAGATATTTTTAGGTATTCTTTGCAAATTGGTCGCCCGAAATTTGCAAAAATTGGGGGGAAAATACCCTCTCAACTATGCCGGCACATGTATGTTTTCCCTCTAATGCTGAAAAATGACAGCACAACATTTTTTCCAATTTAAGTAGAATTGTCAATTCCGGCCGGTCCGAGCAACCCAGTAATTTTTACCAGGCTGGACTGTAATATTCCAGGATCAAAAGACGAAACCTCAAAAGCCCGACCCATTAGGCTCGAAAAATCGGGTCGGCATGGGATTTTTAGTGTATTTTCTATGGGTTGGGCAAATTAGCGGCTCAATCGCCGTTTGGCCCAACTCGTCCCAATTTTCCCTTTTGGCCCGATGTCCTAACCGGCCGACTGCTTGACACCTCGAGAATTTTGGTACCAAATTTGTTGATCACATAAAGTCAATCGCACTTGTAGATCCTCCGCCTTGTTTGTTTATGTTTCCTAAGCGCCCATTTCCAATTCCAACTATTCATGTAAATGGAATCACGTTTGTTTCTAAAATTTCAATGGAAATCATCATTTCCACTTTCTACTTTTCACATAAAATATCATCTCAAACCTACAATTTCAATTCTCAACCCTATACAACCCTACATCACTTATCAATCACTATTCTTATTTTTTAATCCAATTATATATGTGGGACCCTCCATTACCAATTTTATCTACTTAAAATACTACTATATATATCTAATGGGACCCACTAGCCTACAATCTTATAAATATAATATTATATATTCAATTAATATATTCAACCACTATCAACTTTTCAAATTATTATATTCATAAAATACTATTTCAAAACTATTTAACCAAACATAATCTCATTTCCAAATCTACATAAAATTCATTCTTATTCACTTATCCAAACATAATTCCAATTTTCACACGAAAACCAATAAATTCTGAAAATTCATTTTCCTACACTAGAAACTAGAAATAGTCCATGGAAACATAACCATACAAGGCCTCTATATATCTCTCTCTCTCTCTCTTTGTCGATCCATAATATCCCTATATCAGTTGGGGGCACAGACTCCACAATTTCTTCGGATTATGGAGCATCCGTCCTTCCCAGGGATAATATATCTAATGGACAAAAAGCATAATTTTGCCTAAAATCTTGTATAAAAATTAAGAACATTAGAAAATACAGATTATAATTGAGATGACATTATAATTTACTTGGGATTTTTTTTTTGTTTTTCCATTCTTGCCACGGTATTACTCGTAATGACGAGGCCCGGGCTCAAGTACCTGCATTGATGTGGCCAAACTTAATTTAAAAAAAAAAGACAAAATACTTGTGAAGCAAAACAAAGAAACAACATGGTAATCTTTTAATTTCCTATTATATATTTAATTTGTAGTGGAAAAGATTATGGCACATGCATGTTCTCATGATCAAACTCATAATTATAAATCGATCACATTATTAATAGCAGTTCATGTGGAATCACATGCAACTCAATAAAGTATTACTACTATATTATAGCTACTATGTAGCTATAATTTGTGTATTGCCTACAAAATAGGGCCCCCACAGTCCAAAAAAAAAAAGAAAAAAAAAGGGCTAGGGGCAAAATAAATAAACTAATAAGTAAACAATGACTTGTGTTCTTGCAAATTAAAGTACTCCTAGAATTAGGTTTGTATGCAAATGGGTAAATTATAAGAATTACTCCTAGAATTTAGTCTAATTGCCGAAAAAGAATAATTTTGTTTCAAAATTACAAAAATGCATTGAGGCTAGAGCTGACAATTGGGGTCGTATTTGAGTTCGTGGGTTGGGTTGAGACACGATATTTACATTAATCCCGTCATTTAGTTTAATTTACTAACATAATTTTACCGACGAAAATAATTATGTCACTAAATTTTATATATAGTTACCTACAAAATATCAACAAAAAAAATATATTATTTTCTCCCAAACTATACCGACAAATCACCAATATTTTTAAGATTTACCGACATAAATATTGTAGCTATTTATCAACAATTTTAGATTTTGTTGGTAAATATTTACCTACATTTTACATGTATCTTAATACTTACCTACAATATAATTGACTTTTTCTTGTAGTATGCTAACCCTAACCCAAACTCGATCTATTTAATTATTCGGGTTAGATTCATCAATTCGAACATGACCTGTTTAAAAGATAGGTAATCAGAATACGACCCAAAATGACTTATATAATTTTTAGACTTGAAAACTCATCTATTTATCGAGACGTTATATGGGTTATATGGGGTATTGAGGTTAATTTATAAACTGATGAAAACTACAAATAAATTAGAAACAAATGGGTTAAAAGAGTTATTTTGGGTCAACTTGAAATTGGTTCGTTCATTTATCCATGTTATTCGGCTCGAACCCAATTTTGACCTGAACCTAAAATGCATAAATTGTAACCCGCTTATAACGTATTAGGTTCGTGTTGTATTTCGTATCGTATTGGAAATTGCCACCCTATTGAGGCTTATAATCTGTAAAATGAAAACATAAATCAAGGGGATGTTTGTTATTTTCCAAATAGGACATTTTGTAATTAATTAGTCTAAATTTCAAGAATAATAATTGTAATTTACCCTCTGTAAATTAACAAAGGTAACCATATATAGAATCAAACCTTATATGTAAATTACATGAAGTTAAAAGGAAAAAAATAACCTTTTTTTTTTTGTAAATTCTTAAATTGTCCCTTTAAATAAGCTAAAATATCTAAAATTGAAAATCCTGGGTCTGGCCTTAATTATTTTACTAATACAAGTTGACCCAAAGATGGGTTCTATAGTATAACACTTAAATAAGTGATATAAAAAGCATATTGTTTTTTTCACTTTTATGTTTGTCTGTTTCTTGGTACACATTTTCTGTAATGGAACATTAGAAAGTCTCAAGATGAACTAGTGGCGGATCCAGGAATTAGTATTAGGATGGGCTAAAAAGTAAAAATTTTGCTAAATGTTCATTGAGGTTGTGCCGAACAAGTTTCAAAGCATAAAACTCATCAATAATAAAAATACACGTGTATTGTCAACAAAAATCTCATTCAATATAGAGTATTAAACAATGTTCAAGAAAATTATCCTCAGAAAGTGCCATCTTCACATGTTTCGTTACTGGAAATACCATTTTAGTTGTGGTAGTAAAAACATGTACCTTTAAAACAAGATTAATTAATCTAGTCAACATAAGATAAACATTTGATTTTCCTGTTGAAGCTTGTAGAATTTGGAGCTAGCAATTATTAGATGACAAAAATAAAATTACAATACAAAATTACTACCCAATGATTATCTAAGTATCATGGAAATTTTCTCAAAAAAAAAAAAAGTATCATGGAAATTGTTATTTGGTTTTTAAAGAAAATAAAGTGAGAATGGTATTTGGGGACGCAAAGGTGGAATTGAGGAAAATAGAGGTGAAATCCCGTGATGATTATTTAGTTGTGGTTTGTTAAATATTGGTGGGTTGTTTTTTTTTTTTTTTTTTAAAGTAATGGGGTTAGTAAAACTGTGGGGTGGGCTAATGATAATAAAAATAACAATAAAGCATATTAATCAATGGCCTTGTGCGAGACTTGGATTGGGCTTCAGCCCAGTGTAGGCCTAGAGTAGATCCGCCCCTGAGAGGAACCCTATTATGCCAACAAGATATTAAATGGTTTCACTTATCCCCTGTTCATTGTTACACACACATGTGTATGTGTGTGTTTGTCAAATAAAATTAAGAATCTTCCAAATGGTCGGCTCTATTGCTAGCTGGTTAGTCAGTATAATGCACACATATATAATTGAGTCAATACATAAACTATAGCAGTTAAGATTTTGGAATATATGGTTTAGCAATTTTCTATATCTCAATTGTTTAATTAATTAATTAGCCTTGTGATTAATTAAGTAATCCAGCCTGCTTATATAAGTTTTATTGATGTTTTTGATCAATTTCAAAATTGCCTTAATTAGTTGGCAACAACTAATTAATATATATCAACACTATATACTAAAAGAAAAAACAAGCTGCCACATGTCTTCACCTCAGTAATTTGGTACACGTATCAACACCTTATTCTTCTAAATCCATGTGTCACCTTCATATTTAGCCACGTGGCACACTAGCCACCACCTTATTCTTCCAATTATAAGTTGATTTACCATATCAATTTACTATCAATTTATCATCAACTTAATAATTAATTTTCAGAGTTTCCGTATATAACTATTAAAATCCAATCAAACATTTAATCAACAAATTAAATAATCCCAAAAATCAAGGATATAAAATTAAGAAGTTATTTTTGAGTTTGCAAATTAATTCTGATTTAAATATTATTTTGATACAAAAACCAAGGATATACTTTCAATTATTATCTCTAATGCTTATTATACTTTTAATTGTGATTTAAATCATTTAGGGGGTATAACAATTATATTAAATATCTTTTTTAAGCATGTCAATGATTCATTATTTTTACCATAACTAATTTTATAGAGATTTTTTCCCTCTCTAGAAAAAAACATTCAAAATTGAAATTGCACTCTTTCAACCATTTAAAACTAATATGGCTTGAAAATTTGTTGTTGTGACAAGAATGTTACACTTTCAAATAGGGATGACAAAATGATCCACCCCGCCCTGTCCCGTTTGGGCCACCCCGCCCCGTGACCTGTGGCGGGGCGGGTCCGGGTATCACCTCCGCACCGTGGGTACCTGCCCCATGCTTTTTTTTATTTTTTTTTTATTTTTTTAATATATTTTATGTATATTTTATATGTATATTATATAAAATAATACAGTTGTATGTATTTAATATTATATTTAACATATATAATGACAAATTTTATAAACAATATGTATTTATAATATAAAATATAATATTACAAAATTATTATTAGTATAAAATATAAGATAAAAATATAAAAAAATAAAAAAATTCAACACGGGGCGATCTGCCCCTCTCCGTGAAGGGGACGGGACGGGTCTGGGTATTGAGATACCCATCCTGCCCCGCCCCATTGCCATCCCTACTTTCAAATAGAACAAATAATGTAGTTTACAAAGAAGTTTTTTAGAATTTGAAGTGAACGATTGTATGATACTCTTTTAAATTTTGAATTTATTTTTTAGTATTTTTAATTAGTATTTTGGTTCTCTTATAACAAATCCGTGTAACACACGGGTGTTATTCTAGTACTAGTATATTTCCAGTAATTTAGAGAAAAATGGTGATTTTTGTGAATTGTGATGTTTATAATTTCTCAACTGCTAGTTAAAAATAAAAAATTGCATCATCTTAATATTCGTAATTGCTACAATAATAAATAATATAATTGATCAACAATTTTTGTGGCATTTGTCCATTGTTCAAATACTTTATCATGTATTGTCTACCGACTGCATGTAGCATTTGAAAAGCTGATTTTGATCTACAGGCACTACAATCAATGTTATGTAAAACAGCGCTAGGCGCTGAGTCGAAAGCGAAGATGAGATTGGGGCTGAAATGGCGTCAGGCGGAGCTTTTAACGGGATTAGTTAGGACCTAGGCGGGTTTAGGTAGGGCTAATCAAAAAAAAAAAAAAAAAGTAGGTGGACAAAGGGAGCTTATCTCCTAGGCGGAAACTAATCTGAACTAGACGGGGATTTTTACAACATAAACTGCAATACTATTTTTACATTTCTAGCATTCTTGAAGTAATCTTTAGCATTTACATCATGGTATTATTTTTGGGACAATTTAAAAAAAACAAAGTTCCGTTATAAGAAAATTCTAGTTTACCGACATAAATAATTTTTTACTATATTTTATAGTTATCTACATAATAAAAATTATTATTCTTTTTCAAATTATACCAACAAATTACTGTGAGATCATCGAATTTTTTTAAATTTACCAACAAAAATATTGTAAATATTCAACAACAGTTTTAGAATATGTATATTTACCTACAATGATTTTACTTACAATGATTTTACCTACACTTTGTAATTATCTTAATACTTACCTACAAATATTTCTGTAGAAACTGATTTTTTCTTGTAGTATTTGATCTGACTAAACTGACTAAACTGATGAGCTAACATGCTCGACCGAATATGAGTTCAAATGAGTTAGGGTAAGAAAAGTAACAAAAATACTTTTTATTTTTATTTTATTGAAATAGGATATATGAACATCGAAACATGATATTCCCTTATGTAATGTCCATGATTAACTATGTTGTCAAAAATCTGTATAAAATCAAATAAATTAACCGCACTAATTATGTTGAACTCACTCGACATGTCGAGTCATTATTGGCAAATTATTACTTATCTAGTTATTTTAATTGTTTGTTGACTATCAAGTCTTTTGTTATGTTTTTTTTTTTTTTTTGAGAAAGTCTTTTGTTATGTTGAATGGGCATTTACATGCCCATTTATTTTCTTCTTTTTCAGTCCTATATATAAGGGTAGTGTATGATTAGTTTGCACCATTTTAGCGTATATTTTATACTATTTAACATAAAATCTGCCGTCTATTTCCAGCAGTTTGCAGTAAATTATGCACTAAAAATAAAATTTTATTATTTAAATGTTAATACATATTTTCATATATTAAAATCATTAATTTAAAACAAAAATAAAAAAATTAGTACAGTTACATTGTTGTGTTATTTCTGGTGCAAAACTATTCACATCTTCAAAATGACGAAGACTTTGACACAGTACTAGAGCAAATTTTTGCTCCAAATTGAAGATATAACACTATCTTGAAGATGATTTAAGAATGTAAATTTGGAAGAAAAGCCATGTTTAGTGTTTACTTTGAAATTTGGGAGAGAGAACTATTGTTATATCTAGATGTCACATTTTGTATGTTTTTATATTTTTTAACTATGTTATATCAGGTTTTAGTTTTCTGTCAAAAAAGAAAACTATGTTATGTCAGGTTTTCTTTTGTTATGTTGTATTTTCTAATGCAAAACAAAGAAAATAAACAACAATACATTTATAATAATATAAATATAAAAGAACTAATGATGTAAAATATAGGGATAAAATTTTATGTTCCAAAAGAGTGTTTCATCTCATATTCCACCATATGGATGATTGACACGTACATACAAAGATCATATTAGTTTTGAAGCATAAACCAAACATAAATTATGAGCCACCACCATGCCTAGGGGCCCCCCCCCCCCAACTTTTTATTTTTTTTCTTTCTAGTACCTATATTTTTATTATTTTGTACTTTGGCCCCCCTTATAATTTTGTTGGATAAAAAATATTTCATGAATTTTAGTAAGTTAAATTGGAGATTTTGTGGGTCTTATTTTATCTTATTATCATCTTAAAAATAATGGGATGTATTGATGTATTTCCAAGTCCAATTTCCGGTTTTTAGTATTGGAAAATGAATTTTCAAATTTTATTAATTTTCGTGTGATAATTGAGAATATGTTTGTTTTGTTGTCTGAATTTCTGCTTGGAAATGAAAATATATTTGGTTGTAGTTTTTTGAATGTATTTTTGACATAAATATGCGTGATTGTAGTGTATTTTTCACATAGATTTGCGTGATTGTAGTGAAAATTTGTATGGTTATATTTCCAAAAGAATCTTTCGTGCCGTGTCGGGTTACCCGTGTCATAAATAGGTCGTGTTCGTGTCGTGTATTTTGACACGAATAATTAAACAAGTTGTGTTTGGATTGGTGTCAAACATGTGATACATGTGTCAGAACACGACTCACGGACACGAAATACGATACGATTGACACCACTACTCTTGCCCCCCCCTTACCTAGGGATGGCAATGGGCGGAGACGGGGCTGGTATGGGATGAGGATGAGGATTCTCCGTTCGGGGAACGGGGTCCCCGCGGGGATTCGGGGTCCCCGTTTTGTATTTTTTAATAAAAAAATATTTTTTTTACTTAAAATAGTTAATAATTAAAATAGGTAAAATATCATGAATCACTAGCTAATCTTATAATAACTCCACAATATAAAACACTTTAATAAATTGAGTTAAATACAACAATTTTCGAAATACAAAATTTTATAATTTTAAAAATTAAAAATTATTATAGTATAAAACGCATAATTTTTAGGGTTTAATTTTATAATTTAATAAAATAAAAAATATAAACATAATTAATATTAATAATATATATGCATATATATATATATATATCGGTGAACGGGGGCAGGGACGGGGAATCCCCGTTTCATCTAATCGGGGGCGGGGGTGGGGACGGGGACGGGGATGAGACGAGGGATATAAATACCATTCCCGTCCCATCCCCGGTTTCAGAAAAACGGGGAATCCCTATCCCCGCTCTCATCCCCGAATTTATTGGGGATTCCCTGTCCCAATTTATTCGGGTACCTACGAGGATGGTTCCCCACGGAGATTTTGCCATCCCTACCCTTACCAGCGGCCCTGGCTCCGCCCCTGGGAATAATGTAACACCATTTTGAAACAGAAGATCCCACATAAAACAGAGTGTGTTCTATATATTTTATAAAAAAAACTCTTTCCCAAAATAAATCCAAGCATAGAAAGAGAATTTCTCCATTTTTTGCCATATTTAATTATTTCAAAACCTTTTCAGAATATCCCCAAAAAAAGTGAATTTCTCCATTTGTTGGGTGGCATAACAAGATTCCAACTCACTAATAACTTAAAAAAAATCAATGAAAAAAGAATATGTTTTTTTTTTTTTGGAGAATATTGAAAAAAGAATATGTTCAGTGAAGAATAAACTCAAAAGGAACACCTTAGTCTCTGCCTCCCATATAATCCCTGACAAAATCACATGCCCCCATGCAGACAATTTTAGACCCCACCCATATACCCATCCCACATGGAACTGTGACAAATTTTAAAATTACAAAATGTATCCTTGAGGTTTGACCTAATTATAAAAAACACCAACTAACTTTTAAAACTACAAAAATACCCCTAAAATTTTATTTTATCTAATATTTACCCCCTTCATATACAAAAATATTTCAAAATCTCCCTTTCACATTTATAAAAATATTATATTTAAACAATAAATCAAACCTATATACCCATCCCACATGGAACTGTGACAATTTTTTTTGGGTTAATTACAAAAAGCATCCTTAAGGTTTGACCTAATTACAAAAAACTCCAGCTAACTTTTAAAATTACAAAACTATCCCTAAAATTTTATTTTGTCTAACATTTACCCCCTTTATAAACAAAAAATATTTCAAAATCTCCCTTCACATTTATTAAAATATCACAGTTTACCCCTTAATTTGAACAATGAATCAAACATGAGGGGTAATTTTTGTAATTTTAAAAATTCTCTAGATTTTTCTGTAATTAAGTCAAACCTCGGGGTACATTTTGTAATTATCCCTTTTTTTTTAAAAAACCCACACCTCTCTTCCTCTTCCTCTTCCTCTTCCTCTTCATTCATCTTACTATATGAATAAAAACATTTTCTTTGATTCTATTATTTTAATAATGGTTTTCCAATTTTTTACTCTCTTATCATACTTTGGTCTACACATGGATGATGGACCATACTTCCATTGAACAACAAACCATCCAAGCTTTTGTGGGCTGTCTTCATTTTTTGCTGTCTCTTTGGCATTTCTATTTGGATCTGGAAAAAAGATCCTTATTGCTGTAATGAATAAGTGTTACGTTTTTGTTCTGATTGGGAAAAATATATTTTGTGATTCTTGGGTGTTTTCATTGGGGAAAATTGTAAATTTGCTTGCTTTGACTGAAAAAAGATTTGATTTTGGGTTCTGGGCTTTCTTTATTTTTGGGCTTTGATTGTTCTTGTGAAATTTTGGAGATTTTTGTGGTGATTTTTGGGATTTCTGTTATAAAAGCTGGATTATTGATGTTATGAACTTAATGACGTGAATTTTTGACCAGTTGAGTATATATGGTATGTAAAGAGATTATATTAGTTGTTTTTTTGCTTCTTGAAATGCTTGCAATAAATAATATGATTTTAGGTAATTTATGTTTCTCTGTTTCTGAGAATTGGTCAAGGATTATTTTTTCTTACCTGTAATTTGGTATAGATTTTTAGGGGTGTTAACAATCTGGTGTGATGAATTTGATTGAATAGAAAAGTGGGGTGTAATTAGATTTTCAGACAGTGGTTCATATAAACAAAAGGGAGTTGAAAAAATGGCAGCAAAATTATTACATTCTTTGACAGATGATAATCCAGATTTACAGAAACAAATAGGATGTATGACCGGCATTTTTCAATTGTTCGATCGCCAACAGATCCTCACCGGTGGTAGGCGCGTCGTTGGTCACGGCCCTAAGAGGCTTCCTCATGGTAAAAATATCTTTAGGATTGAATGTCATGTGATTTATTGCCAACAATCTTGAGTTTTGGTATTTGTTTAATTTATTTGGCCTTTTGTTTTTGACAATGATGTAATTGATGTATGTATATGAGTTTGATTTCTGGCCACATGATTGTGAAAAAAAGACTATGCTTTTATTGCTTTCACATGTTCTGCTATATGTTATGCTTTTGCAAGTACATTATCCATATTTCTCATGGCCAAGATAAGAGTGTGTATCTAAGGACTAAATGTTACTGGATTTTTGCAGGAAATGCTCATTTTCATAGTGATAATTTGGAAAGAGAGTCTAATAATGCACACCTAAGATCTGCATCAACGGTACCGTTTCCCGATTTTTTAAGTTTCTTATCTTGTTATTTCTCTTGTTGTGGGTGCCTTCTAAATTCTTATAATTGTTGTATGATGAAATGCACAAGCTTTCATTAGATCCCGAGTGAAAGTGCGAAATATTTTCCGTAACAACTTAAATTTCCCGGGCGCCTTCCCCTTGTCGTGATGATTTTAATTTTAGCCTAAACGAACGACGAAGAATATCATTATAATTTGTGTTTGTGTAATTTATATCAGTGATGCTACTGTAACTTACATAAATAATGAAAATAGTACTATTAAACTTAGAGGAGATTGTTTGCAAACTCTAGGAAAAAGTGATTCTCAGCTTCTAGGTTAAAAAAAACAACTATATTTTCCATATAGAAGCTGTAAATCACTTTTTTCCAGAGTTTGCAAACACTCCCTAAAATCCATGAGGAGGTGATCAGTGACTTAATTTGCAATATTTCCAAAACTCGAAAACTTCGACATACATGCCGATTTTCCACTTGATAACGCCTTATGATCGTACGAGTCGAACACGAGGAATGTGTCGTAGATGTAATAAATAGCAATGTTCTTCACATTTCATGGTGACATTTTCGATTGCAGGAAAAGTATTCACACAAGAACATCCAAGAAAAACAACGGATCTCTACCGAGTCGTCCAGACCTTCTTTCTCCTCTTCGTCCCGTACATCATCTTTCTCGTCTATCGACTGTAATAGGCCCACCCAATTGGAACCTGCATCCTTCGACCGAATAATCTTTCCCGAGACTCCTTCAAGGGACCCATCGATGAGCCTACAGAACTCATCCCCGCAATTCAGTCGACAAAGTCTTGATATTCGTGATTTGGTGAAAGATTCCATGTACAGAGAAGTTCACGGCTTATCCGTTAAAGCTAATAAAACGACAGATGAGGCAGCTGATTCTGTCGTCAAAAGTAGAGAGACTCGCCAAGAATGCCGTCGGATCTCAAAGAATCTCTTAAAGTTCTTGCTAAACTTCAAGAAGCACCGTGGTACCAAAACGAACCTAGAGAACTTTTAAGATCAGCATCGTACCACGCGAAAGAAGGGTCCTCGTTTTCCATCTCTAGAGACGCCCCTCGGTTTTCTTACGACGGAAGGGAAATTAACCGTGCGCCATTTGATTCTCGTGATGTCACCAAATCGGCCCTAAAGCTTAAAGACGTGCCGAGACTTTCATTAGACAGTAGGGAAGGTTCAATGCGGGCCCCGAATGCTGATTCGAAATCCAACTTTTTCTCGAGATCCATTCAGAAGGATAGTGGTGAGTTTGATAGTAAAGTTCAGAATCAGCAGCAAACACCGGGAAACCAAACACGGCCTCCAAGTGTCGTAGCGAAGCTGATGGGGTTGGAAACTCTGCCCGATTCTGTTTCATCGTCCAACGATGAAGATTTTGTTAGTGTTCCAAAACCAGATCCGAATTCAACGAACGTGTGGAAAGAGCCTAGCTCGCCACGTTGGAGAAATCCCGATTATGCGATGAAACCGATGTCTCGATTTCCTATTGAACCAGCTCCATGGAAGCAGATGGACGGCACGAGGAGTTCTCAGAAACAATCCTCCCGGACTACGAGAGCACCATCAAAAGCTCCGACGGCTTTTCCTTCCGTTTACAGTGAGATAGAGAAGAGACTGAAGGATCTTGAATTCACACAATCTGGAAAGGACCTCAGAGCACTTAAACAGATACTTGAAGCAATGCAGTCCAAGGGATACTTAGAAACCGAAAAAGAAAGCCGAGGCTCGAATTTCACCAGTCCTAAAGAAAAAAATTCGAGTTCCAATCGTGCGGGGAGATTAATAAACAACCAAAAACTAAGAAGCGATCGAGCTCTTGATTACACGAAGAGGAGAACTGATTCTGCACCACGGCATTATGAGTCTCCTATTGTGATCATGAAACCGGCTAAGCTTGTCGATAAATCTGCTGCTTCTGTAATTTCGCTCGATGGTTTATCTCGTCTACCCAAACTTCAGGATAACGAATTTGTCGATAGTAGAAAGGCTTTAAAAAATGGCCGAACAGCTAACGATAATACGAAAAATGACAGAACTCCGAAAAGCCATTCGGGGTCCGATAAGAGTTCTGGATCCATTAGCCCAAGAATGCAACAAAAGAAACTCGATCTAGAAAAGCGATCTCGGCCTCCCACTCCCCCTGAGTCGAGCAAATCTAGAAGACAGCCAAACAAGCAACAAGGCGAGTCTAATTCTCCGGGTGGAAGACGAAGACCGAAACTTTCCAACGACCAACTGAGTGAAGTCAATGTCGAATCGAGATATCCGAATCACCATGACAATGAGAATTTAGTTCAGTCAAGTGAAAGCATTATACGAAGCTCCAAAAACGCGTTAGTGGCTAATTCTGAGAGTCCATCCATGAAGGCTTCTTCTAAGTTTACGTTATTCGGCTCGGTAGATAAGGTTGATATTTCGTCTTATATCCGATATTGAATTCATTTGGCAATTGGCCTATTCATTTGTTAACTTGTTTCTTGATTTACTTCAGAAATCTACTCGTGCTTCGAGTGAAGAAGAGTCGGTAGAGATTGGTTTTGTTACTCCGGAGTACTCCAGTCCCGTCTCTGTTCTTGACAAGGTCGTATGTAAAGACGATTCGCCTTCTCCGGTGAAGTATGTTGGGAAGAACCTCAAAGGTAGTTCTTTTATTTTAACTCAAATCGTGCTCGTGCGTGGCGAAGCTATGAGTATATATACTAGTAAACAGGATATGACGTTCAGTTAAACCTCTATACATTAATAACCTTGGACTGCCAATATTTATTAATTTAGCTAGATATTAAATTAGATAATTATTAATTTTGCTCATTGTCCACAAGTCGGGACTGACCAAAAGTATTATTTAAACAAGGTCATTGATTAATCGAGTATTAAATTATCGAGATTATACTGTATTCTATTGATTGTCTCCATATTTGTATCTGCATCCGTACTGTTACATTGTTAACGCATATGGGATCGCCTACTCTCTTACGACGTGATAGTATCTGATCGATTGGCAATTATTTTACAGCGGACGTATCCATGGATAAAGAGACGAACTCGAACGTGATTCAAGAAATCTCCGTGGATAGTTTTGTTCCCAACTCCACGGAATATGGTTCCACGTCCGACATGAACCGAAAGAAACTTCAAAACATCGAAAACTTAGTTCAGAAGCTCAGAAGGCTCAACTCCAGCCACGACGAAGCGCATACGGATTACATCGCCTCATTGTGTGAGAACACTAATCCCGACCATCGATACATTTCCGAAATTCTATTGGCTTCAGGGCTTTTACTTAGAGAACTCGGCTCCAACCTAACGAATTTCCAGTTTCATCCGTCCGGCCATCCCATCAACCCCGAGCTGTTTCTCGTCTTGGAACAAACAAAGGCAAGCACTTTACTGATGATCGACAAGAAATTTCATAGGAAACTCATTTTCGACGTGGTTAATGAGATTCTTGCAAGAAAATTTGCCTCGGCTGAGCCGTGGTTGAGACCACTTAAGGTAGCTAGACAGGCCCTCAATGCACAGAGGCTTCTAAGAGAATTGTGCTCGGAAATTGAAGCGCTACAAGCTAAAAACCCGAAATGCAGCTCCGATGAAGAGGACGACAGATGGAAAAACGTGTTGTGCGAGGACGTGATGCGTGAGTCGGAAAGCTGGACCGATTTTGATGACGATATCTCCGGTGCTGTTCTTGACATCGAACGGTCGATATTTAAGGATCTAGTTGATGAGATTGTGATCGGCGAGTCGACTGGTTTGAAACTCAAACCGGGTAGGCGTCGACTCTTCGCGAAGTAGATTGTTTTCGGCTTGTTGTTCGATGTCATTTTAAGTTGCACCTTCATTTGCTGCCAATTGTTCTCTCTTGATTTACATTGTTTTTATTCAGGTATAAAGATTGAATTGTGACACAACTGGATTGTAAAGGAGATGTTTTTTTTGAATGGATTGTAACAAAACTATGAAAGTTTATATAGTTACAAGCATATTAGCCAAGAAATCATAGCATTTTGGAAACTATTTAGTGAGGTGACCTCCTTACAGAAAACTGGAGCTGACAATTCCAAGCCCGGCCCCAATTTGGGCCGGGTTGGGCACTGATATTCTGGGCCCAAAAAACGTCGGGTCTAATTGGCCCGGCTCGTGGGCCATGATTTCATGTACAAAATATATTTTTGGGCTAGGCTGGGCCACATATTTCCATGGCCTGGCCCAAAATTTTCGAAGGCTAGCCCGGCCCGGGCCATTGCCACCTCTACTGAAAACCATTGTTTTCTCCCTTTTTGGTGTGTGTTCTGTGGTGATTATTAATTTGGCCATGTGTAGCGACGACAATGGGTTCGGAAGCTAGACGCAACCTTAATGGGGCGACTCTAGGACAAATAAATGAGTTTGAGGTGGGTAATGGGAACATATTTTTAGACCCACACAATTATGAGTTGGGTAATGGGTTTACTATGGCCCGACCCAGACCCGATCCATACAACTAATATCTATATATTCTAGCACTAAGATTTGTTATTTTATTCATTTTTTTGTTAACACAAAAATTTGTTTAAGACGGTCTCATGGATGTAATACAAGGGACGGATCCTACATTTAGATGGAATTCCAACCCGAACCCCGTACCCATGAAAACATCCATATTTTGTGTTTCTTTGAATTCGTCTCATAAACTTAGATCCATGAGACGGTCTCATATGAGATAAGACCTCCTCGTTTGTTAATATTTATTTGATAATTCATATAATATGTACAATATCATATGAATATCTCGTTTGATATAATTTATGGTAGTAATGTCATGAGTAAAATTATACAAATAAGTTCAAATTTATTCGTACTCGCCAGACACAAGTAAACACATTTCAGATTACCTGTTTCGTGGACTCATTCTACAAAGACAATGAATAAGTTAAGATTAATAGTGTTATAGAATATTAGAATGGATTAATTTTGCAAGATCACACTGTTTCTGGAGCAATACCCGCAGCAAATTGGGACAATAGTGAAAAACATGTTCTTCATATTTAGGAATGCAAATGAACCAAGTCGCTTGTAAGCTATTCAGAGTCTGGCTCGATAAATTATGCGTTTTAGATATATATATATATAATTTTATTTTTGTAGTAAATTGAAGAATAAAAACTCGTTTAGTCTCGATTAAGCTCTAAAAAGTTCGCGAACTATCAATTCATTCGATAAATTCAGGCTCGATAATAAACGAGTCAAACTCAAACTCTCAAAAGTTCGGCTCCATTCGATTGCCACTCTGTTGATATGCTACTAGAACCTTGTCCAAATATAATATAGCAAATTGTGCAAGATTTAAGTTCATGCTTTTCAAAATTTAAAAAATAAAAAAAAGTTTTGAGACAGCAGCTTCCATAGCATAGTGGTAGTGCGTTCGCTTCGTAAGCGAAAGGTCGCGAGTTCGATCCTCGCTGGGAGCTCTCCAAAATGAAAGTTATTCTTTTCTTATTAATTTTCTTTTGTATTTGATATTTATTTTATCAAGTTCAAGTCTAGAGTTGTCGAAAATCATCGGGCTGGCCGGCTGGGCCAGTCTGGCCCCGGGCCTAGAGCAAAGATTAGGCCACGGTCAACAATAGTGGGGACACTATTTTTGGAGCCCAATTCATGAAAATACACTATAAAATATCGGGTCAATTGAACCGACTCGGTTTTTTTCAGGCCTAATAAATCACAGCCCAACCCAGTTAAATGTCGGCCATGGCCGGGAGCTCTCCAAAATGAAAAGCTATTCTTTTCTTATTAATATTCTTTTGTATTTGATATTTATTTTATCAAGTTCAAGTCTAGGGCTGTCGAAAATCATCGGGCTGGCCGGCTGGGCCAGTCCGACCCCGGGCCTAGAGCAAAGATTAGGCCACGGGTCAACAATAGTGGGGACACTATTTTTGGAGCCCAATCCATGAAAATACACTATAAAATATCGGGTCAATTGAACCGACTCGATTTTTTTCAGGCCTAATAAATCACAGCCCAACCCGGTTAAAATGTCGGCCATGGCCCTTCCCGAATTGATACATCTAGGTTCAACACCACCTCCATTTTTTATGTTTCGTCCTCCAATTCATTTCAAACTTCTTTTTATTCACAATCATTGATCACTGTATTTCTTTTATTTCTGGTTTATCGGTTTTACAAATTCCTCTTCTCTTGGTTTTCACTAGGATGTTCTTGTTAAAGTTAAAACATGGTGAAAACCAGAGAAAACACACTGGCTAATAATCTTGGCTGCAACTGCAAAAGCAATGAGGAAAAAATTAAAAACATCAAGACGAAAGAGAGGCTAGGGCTTTGATTGATTCGCCTTTTGTTTCGTTCGTTTCTATTTTCGGAGAGAATGGTGTGGAAAAATTGTTTGAAAAATAAGAATGAACTTTTTGAGTGTGATTAACTATGAGATGAAAATGTAATGATGATAGTTGATTATGCAATGGTTATTTTAATTGAACATTGGTTGAATGTGATTGTGACTGATTGATGATTGGAAATATAAGAAAGTAAATAGTTGACGTGTTGTTTTAAAAAAAAGAAGATTTTTTTTTTAAAAAATGAGAAGACAAACAATCATAGCCTAAACATTGGTCCCATTAATACATACTTTTTCAGAAAATTGTGAAATTAGTCATGTATCTATATGAGTGTTGTAATATTAGTCCTGTAACATTTGAACTTTGTTTTAGCTAAACAAATTCAGTAAAATTAACTTACTTTGATTTCAGAAAATCAAAATGCAGAAAATTGTGTTAATGAAATAGTAGACCAAGGCTAGAGTTGAACTCTATGTCTTTAAGATGAATTGATTCGCTACAGTCACCACGGTTAAATAACAAATGTATCCAAAAATACAATGGCCTCCTCTAGTGTAGTAACATCCAAATAACAAGAAACAACGAACTTCGAATGTTTTGTATTCTTTTTTTTTTTTGGTTGATAAAAATAAACTCAATATGAATGTGTATTGATGCAAAATAAATGAATCAAAACCTATAGATGAGGGAATATATATAGATTGTCAAAGGTTTCAAGTGGAATAACACAACTATTCGAACAAACCCTTTCAAGTTGAATGGTTTTGATTTGAATAGACATATCCATTTACCAGAATAGACATATCCATTGGGTTCAAAAGAAGCAACACAACTATTCGTATAAACCTTTTCAATTCAAAGAGTTTTAAACAAACAGTCACACCTTTTGACAATAGATTTCACATTCACCTAGAAATATTCTTGTAGCTCAAATACATGTTTCTAACAATCCCTACATAAATGAAAAATTATGTGAATCAATATAAATACACATATGCAGACACTAAAAAGAGTACAACCGGAAAGTTATTGCATCAGTAGATGTAACCTCTGGTTTTGAACTTTTCCTAATGTAATATTATCAGATTTACTTAGCTAATCAGTAAACATGTTAGGCACCAATCAATAAAATTGATATGATTTGGATAATAAATTAATTTGAACATAGACCAAAAATACACTTTTGTGTATGCTTCTTTATTAATATATGTATGTGCAATCCATGCATGGTGTAGCTAGCTTAGGATGAGTGCAGTCTGGATCTCGTAGTGGCCTTGTTAAATTTGAGTTGGATCGTACTGAAAATTTGTTTGAAAGCATGATTTATATAAAAAAATAATTGAGTTAAAATTTAAAATCTGGCCCAATTAATATATATGAATGAAAAATGATTTTCTTGTTTGTTATATATTATAGAAAGAGAGATATGTTTCAAACTTGATAATGAACAATTTTTTTCTAGAGCGTTTTTCGAATGAAATTTTGGATCTAAAAGTCTATTCCATAATAATAATAGTTGTTTGGTGGTTAATTTAGAATAATATTTTGGATAAGCCATTTGTCCAAAAAAATCATTCTAGAGAGCAAGAATTAGAGATTATATATATGAAAACCCACAATGAATTATTGTTTGGTATTGCCTCTATATTTGCCTTTTTTTTTTCTGTTCTCTTTTTTTTTTTTTTTTTAATTTTGGCCCGACATTCGTCCTGCCGAAACGAAACAAATTCTAATTGTACTGGCCGGAAATCCTAGCTACGCCTCGCTATTAAACTTAGGACCACTGGATTACCTTTTTCTACTTTATATGCAGTCCCAACTTGGCATGCACTGTGTACCCTTCTTTAAATTTTCTTGGATCTTGGGACAGTTTGATATATATATACTAATGGTGTCACCATCACCCCACTCTTTTATCTTCTTTGTTTTTTATGACCAACCCCCAAGCCCAACAGAGGGAATTATGGATCAATTCCCTTTTGCTCAGAGACAATATTGATGCATGTTTAGTTTGTGTGTGTGTGTGTGAATTGTGAGCTTCACTCTCTTTTAGGGTTTTGTATAGTTTGTTTAAGGGTACATATATGATAATTCTCAATTAGAGTTAATGATCAAGGGATAGTTACAGAAACCCCCTAGGTTCACGGATGGGATCTTTTATTGCAAAATATTGTTTCTTCTCCTATTTTACCGCACGGATGAGTGCCACGTCTATAAAACCTGTCATATTAATTTTGAATCATAAATCAAGTCTAAATTGTGGGGTTTCAATATATTAGATTTTATACACGTGACAATTAGTTAGAATTTTAAAGATTTTTATTGGATTTTCTATTCGGTCCACCCCACTTCCGTTGATCGCCCCACATCATTAATGTGTCCTGATTCAGCCACTACACATGAAGAATCAGCTCATGATCCAAACATTTCTTGGAAGCAAAACAAAAGTGTTCTGAAACATGATTTATCCTTTCTGTTATGTTTTTGTTGTTTATTTCTCTCACATAAATGTTTAACCATTCAAAATAATGCTCATTATTTAGTTTCTCCAAACTACTGAAGTACATTAAATTTTCTTTGCTCAAGATTATAATTTACATGGTTGTAATGCTATTGTCGAATATGTGACAAACTATTTGTTATTTAAGTAATTAACCATCTCCACTTTTTAATTATTTGTGGGCTTAGCATAAGAGAACTAAAAAGGCAGACTCGCTATTTTCTATGAAATATCAAAAACGCGATTTGCATATTGGGAAAATTACGTAAAATACCCTCTTTTTGGTTAACATACCACAAAATACGTTTCTTTCACTTTTGTACGTATTTTTTTTCCTTTTGTATCTATTTTTTTTGTGTTTTTATGCTTCTGCATATTTTTAATTATTTTTATTTTTTTTCGTTTTTTTTTTGTCATGTATTACTTTATATATTATATATGTTGTTTCAATGTTGTTTAAATTTGTTTTTTTTGTTGTTTCTATGTTGTTTCTTTGTTGTTTCAATGTTTCAAAATAATTTATACCTATTTTTTATGTTTTTTTTTTAATTCATGTATTATTTTGTACATTATTTCTATTGTTTCAGTGTTGGTTCTATAATATTTTTAATGTTGTTCTAATAATTTTTTTGTTGTTTCCATGTGGTGTTCAATGTGTAAATATAATTTTTACCTATTTTTTACGTTGTTTTTGGGTTGTTTCCATACCGTTTTTAATAGTGTTCTGATATTTCTTTGTTTTT
Source organism: Rehmannia glutinosa (assembly GCA_016081115.2). Lineage (NCBI taxonomy): Eukaryota > Viridiplantae > Streptophyta > Magnoliopsida > Lamiales > Orobanchaceae > Rehmannia > Rehmannia glutinosa. Next base: position 100,030,521 of record CM071934.1, on the reverse strand, counting down.
TCCATGTAGTTTTCGATGTTTAAATATAATTTTGCTGATTTGTACTATTTTTGCTCATATCGTTTTGGTTTGTTTCTATATTGCTTCCTGGTTGTTTCCATGTTTTATGTTTTCATGCATTGGATCAAAAATTGATTAATTGTGTTTTTTATTCGTGTTGCTTCTATAATATTTTTAATTTGTTTAGTTTTAATATGTATTGTTTTATGTGTATATTTCTTGATTTTTTATAAGACTTCGAGTATAAAATGAATTATTTAACGAGGGCAAAATTTAATTTTCACCGAAATTTTATTAAAAAAAAACATGTTTGAAACATCTTGAAACAAAGCGTACGTAAAAACGTCCAGAAATTTTGGCGGAAGCGTAGAGTTATGTAAAAAAAAGGGCGGGAGCGTAAATTTGAGTAAAATAGCACCAAAAAGCGTAAAAAGATGATATTGTCTCCAGAAAGTGGAGCATTTATGTCAATTGCCCTTGAATATTTGTATACATATAATCCATTGTATATATTTATGCACCATTAAGAGAATTAAGAAAAACATGAATTGGATAACCTAAATGATCAACAATTGTTTCATACTTACATAGACCTTATTATCTTCCTTAAAGTTGTTGATTTACATTACATACATGCAAATTAATGGCTTTTACTACGAAGTTTTTAAATGTCCTCTTAGAATTTATTAATTAGTTCAAATATGTATATTTAATATCAAGTCACATTACAACTTAAAAGGGACTGGTCATGAAGTGGACCTAATTGTGTTGTTTTAGACAATTTTACATAGGGATAATTACATAAAAAACCTGAGGTTCAAGCTAATTACAAAAAAAAAATCAGTAATTTTTGAAAATTATAAAAAAACCGTACGTTTGATTGTGTGTACATCTTCCTCATTTATAAGTAAATTAAGCATTTTAAAAAAATCTCTTATATTTGTAGAAATATTAATTACAATTACCCCCTTAAATTTGAGACATATCATCAAATCTGAGATAGCTTTTTGTAATTAGCCCAAACCTCGGGGGTATTTTTGTAATTATCGGTACATACGTTTGATTAATAAGCCAAATAAGAGGGTGTTTGGCTAAGCTTATTTAAAAGATCTTATAAATTCCTACATCCTTAAAGGAAGTTGTTGAAATAAGATCTGATTACCCCAACTTTTTTAAAAACAGCTAAAAGCTCCTAACATCTTATTTTAGTAGCTTATAAGATCTTTTTCTAAAAAAGTTTACCAAATAAGTTTCAACAGCTCATAAGCTTTTAAACAACTTATAAGATGTTTTGAAGAGTTTATAAATTTAGCCACACACACCTTCTGAGTCGTTTTTCTATTAAAGAAAAAGTTCTCTTCTGGTATTTAAAAAAGAAAAAAAGTTCATAATATTTATACAATGCATATTTTCATAACAACATCGCCTAAAAACACACAAAAACTATATATCAAGTCCATACAGATTAACTGAAGAATGTATGTAATATTAAGCCACACATGCAATGCATAATCTCAACAATGATAAATTCAAATTACATGGTTGATTGTAGAATGTATGTCTATTTTTCGGAATGAGATTTCATGTTCCACAATCGTGTTCCACTTCATGTTCCACTGTATTGGATGTATGACACGTGTACATGATAATGTCATCATTGTACACATGTCATACATCCAATACAGTGGAATAGGAAGTGGAACATGATTTTGGAATAGGAGATCTGGTCCCCTATTTTTCCAGTTACGTACTTATAGTTTACAGTAATTTCCGAAATGACCAAAATTATTATAGACTACGTACTCAAAAAAGGAATGATATAATAAATTATATAGACTCGAAAAAAAATAATCTTCCTCAATTTTAGGTGACCTGAAACAAAATAACTATCATCTTTGTATCAAAATATATAAATCCTTTTAATCCTATATCATCCTGTGAATATATAAGCTACCATTTCTTTTTAAGTATTTCATGGGAGGAAAGCATAACATGATCAAGAGTAGGGGCGGAAATCCCTGACACGATACGACACGACATGATCCCCACACGAAGTTATTGAGAAAAAACTGAACCCGAACCCGAGAAACCCGAACCCGAACACGATTGACACGAATCTGACCCGATGTTACCAATCTAAAACATAAATATTTTATATTTTAATTAATTTTGGATGTATTTTAAGCAAAACCCGAAATCAACCCAAACCAAATATACCCGACCTGATAACCTGAATTGCCACCCTTAATCAAGAGAGATTTTGCTAATTATTTATCATATGTATATACTACTGCATGCAATTCTATATATGTCTATTACAAATCACTATTTAATATCCATATTATTACATTCTGTAATCCAATCTGACAACTTAGCAAATACACATACAATATAACAATAATCACACATTTCCAATGTATATAAACATATTTCTTCCACAAATTGAAATTAAAAATAGTACTCTAAGTATAACATATATAGGGACACAAGAATCCTTACTGTATATGGCATGTAATTGTCCCGTGAACACGTACTCGAAATCTTCGACGACAAATCCTTAATTCGGAATGCAAGAAATTAACCCGTGCGATCGTCTCTAATTTCTGCTGCTGTCGCCGTCTTGTAATTTTCCGGAACCATTTCCCTGAGAACTCATCAAATGAAGGGTTGCAGCCATATTTTGTCTAATTAAGTGCTCATTTTCATAATATGAAGGGAAATGAGGAATATTATTAATGGAGGGTATAATAGTATTTGTAGATGGACATAAATACAATTGAGAATAATTGTTTTGGGACTGTTCTTGATGATCAGTTTGGGTTGAAAATGAATTACTATTATACCCTCCTCCAAATTGGGATAATGACAAACTTGGAGGATCAAATTGGAAATAACTTGAATTATAAGGCATGTTTGGCATGGAAAATTGATTACTCAATGGGAAAAAGTTTTGAGCTACAAATGATGATGATGATCCACCAAAAGCCTCATTTTGATTATTATTTTCCACATTTCCCCCCAAATGTTTCGCGTCAGAAGTTGACAGTGTTTGATGAAACTGCGCGAAATTTGGTAAAGGGGGAAGCTTATCGATGTCGTTTTGAGTGACGTTGATCAACCAATCGAGGACTTTGCTCGGCTGGCTGAGTCCAAGCCTGTCTTGTAGATCGTACAATTGAATAGCGGTTGGGATCGATAGCCGAATTCGTCTGTCTCGTAATCCTCGGACAGTCGACACTTTGCTGTGCCGGTCTTTGCCTCCGAAATTACGCGATACGCGGACGATTCTTGGGTTTTTAAAGCTTGACCATTGTCTTGATGATGAAGATGGTGTAATGTTGTTGTTGTGATTCGGGTCGATTTCTTTTTTTGTTGGATTCATTGTTAAATTGCTTGTTTGATCATCATACACCTGCAAGTGATCATAAACTCATGAATCAAGAAACTAATTAAGGGTAAGAATTAGGGGCGTAAACGAGTCGAGTCGAGCAGAACATGGCATTGTTCAAACTTGTTTGAGTTTTAATCGAGTTTCAAAAATTGTGTTTGAGCTTGTTTGAATACTAATCGAACGAGCTTAATTTGGCCGAGCTGAATACGAATCGAGCTCGAACAGTTTGATATTTTTACACATATATTATTTATTTTTTTACTAATCGAGTCGAGTTCGAGCCGAGCTTTACATCTTATCGAACGGAAAAATGTGCTCAAGCTTGGTTCGTTTTTCAGCCCTAGTACGAATTAAAGAAACAAATTTTTCATAATTATTTGTTGTTTGTTTTAATTTCTTCATGCTATTATATTTTAGCAAATTAATTGACAAAAAAAATTATCATATCATGACATGGAAATATTAACAAAGGCCAATAGATATTGTTGACAAAAAACCCTCAACTCAAATGGTAGGTAGCAAATCTAAGCCTAAAATGATAATTAGGTTTCAAATCTACCTTGTTTTTTCGGAAAACTCTATACTGGACCAAAATTAAACCATTTGACATAAATTAAATAAAATTATGAGATTTATCAAACAGAATTGCATAGATTTTGAAATAACACTAGGTTTACAAATAGGAAATTAAGAATTTTCTATATGTCAAGCAATTTTCAGAAATAATACATATCAGACTCAACCCTCAGAGCTGATAAACAGAATCTATATATTTGGGAAATAAGGGCAAAATTTTTAAATTCCACTCTAAAAATTTCAGAGTCTCATAAAGTTCAAAAACAAACTTACATCGATCGTTTGATTTCATTGTTGGCGAACAACCAGATCCTGAATTATCTTCACCAGCACAAAACCAATATTAATGGGCTGAAAAGAAGGAAATCAACTTAATAAGTTTCAATTTTGGGAAGAAGAGATTATAGAATATTACCATGCCATGTTGCAAAGAGAAGGAAAAAAGTAAAAGTTATGGAGGTTTTGCAACTGTGTGGCATCTATGCATATAATGACACAACAAACAAGTAATTAAGGTACTTTGATGGAAATAATAGAAACTACTTGTTTGAACCATAGTTGGCAAAATTCAATGACCTCCACAACTAGTCATGTGTTTACATTTTGAGTAAATGACCTTAATATATAAATGGTACACTTCAATTTCGGGTGAGATCTTCTATTGCAAAATGGTGTTTTATCTCATATTTCACCGCACAGATGATTGACATGTCTTTAAAAGTTACCATATTAATTTTGCAGTATAATTAATCAAGCCTTAATTGTGGATTCTTAATTCATCATATGGCAAGTTTTATATATGTGTCATGGTGGAATCGAATAAGAGATTAAACACCATTTTGCAATAGATAAGGGTGTAAACGAGTCGAGTTGAGCTGAACATAGTAATGTTCGAGCTTATTTGAATTTTAATCGAGCTTAAAAAATTATATTTGAGCTAGCTTGGTTTACAGATTATGAATGGAATCAAGCTTGAACGAGCTTTAGTCGAGCCGAATACAAATCGAGCTCGAGTAGCTTGATATTTTTGCACACATTTTATTCTTTTTTACTAAATGAGTCGAGCTTGAACCGAGCATTACATCTTATCAAACTGGAAAATGTGTTCAAGGTTGGTTTGTTACGTTAACGAACCGAGCTAAAACGAACTTTTAACGATCGATCTCATCCGCTTCAATTTATGGGACCAAACCACAAATACATAATACATTGAAAGGTACCTCCTTTATTGCCAACTACAAATAGCTTTATTAGCAAATTTCAATATAGCATGCAATGAAACCCTAGCTCAAGATAGTAATTAATGACCATATATCTTTTCTTTTAAGTAATTACAGTAATTGAATGTTACATAATTGTTCCAGCTAGTTTCCAATCAACCCCCACACAAAATTGTACTAAACGAATAAGAATAAACAATTAAAACATGTTTAATTAGAAATTTGCCAAATAAATTTGAAAAATTCAGATAAGTTGCGGCGAAGGTGGTTTCAAAGATGTGGTGCATGCTTGATGAGATTATTGGTATAGAGGAGGGACCAAAATGTAGCTTCTTTAAAGCTTCTGCATGCTTAGTACTCAGAGGACCACACAAGAATTTGCACTCAGATTTTTCATTCAACCAACTAGTACCTTATTTACAGTTTTTTTTTTTTGTTCCATCTCTCTTTTCTTTTCTATTTTTTTCACTTTTTTGTATGTACGGGTATGAGTCCAGGCTTTGTGAGTTTGGGTCGAACTCGAATAACTTGTCAATTAAACAGGTGGGGTTTGGGTCAACCTAGCTACTATATATGACCTATTTAACCCTTCTAACTCGTTTGTAAATTTAAAAGAAAATTAAGCAAATAATTAATTGTAAGAAAAACAACAAACAAAACATATTCTTAAAAATTAAATGATAAAATCTCCTTAATTATATATTTGTTATTATTATGCATGTCTTTTTGATTATACTGTCCTCAAAATATGATTAGTATGTTAGTATGTTGTGAATTGTGATTTTTTATTGATCGTAGGGGCGAACCCAAAATTTGTAATTGAGGGGGGGCAGTTACGGATGAGTAAACGTGGGTACCTACACCTATTCAGATCTTGATGGACGATATCGGTAATTTTTCTTTTGGGTTTGGGAGGGTTATGTTAGTTGCCAGTAATAGGTGTAATTTCTTATTGGGTTTGAAATGAGTACGAATAGTATTAATATCGTACGAGTTTCGAGATACTTTATCGCTACGCTAAGAGTTAAAAATAAATTATCAAATATTTATATATATTATAATTATATATATTTAAACATGTTGTCTTTGCATTAAAAATTAGATCAATATATATAAGTAAATATTTCAAAATACATTATTAAATCTTAATCAAGATTTATATTCCATAATTTTAAATATTATGATATATATCAAGACTCAACCGATAGTTTATTCAAACTTAAATGTAATAGTCATGACTTTGTATAGTTTACAACAAATTTTTGATCAACTATTTGGGTCAGATTAAAAAATACTAAAATAGTAAAATACTACACATACATACATATATATATATCTAAATAATATATATAACTAAAGGGTGAGTCCGTCCCTGATTGATCGAATGAAAGTGACTGATTTAAAAAAAAATTATTTTAGTTAAAACTATTAAATGTATATAAAACTAATTTCATTAGATGGTCGGGTTAAGCAGGTCGGATTTGTGTTACCTATGAAATAAACAGGTCGGGTCCAGGTTACCTATGAAATAAGGAGATCGGATTCGGGTTCAAGATTCTGACACGAATAATTGAACAGGTCGTGTCCGGGTCGACTGTTTCTGACATACGGACCTGCAAACCCAGACCCAACCCAAATTGACACCCCTAGGTGTAGGACGGGGGAGAATATATATGATCGATGATACTCTAGATATGTTAATATCACTTCCTATACAATTTGAATTTATGATTTTTTGTGGTAATAATATTTAGAAGGATAATTACAAAAAAAGCCCTTAAGGATCAGACTAATTTCAAAAAAAAACCCAGAGATTTATGAAAATTTAAAAAAAACTTAAGGTTTGATCCGTTTTATATTTCTCATTCGTAAGGGGGAAAACATTTCAAAACACATCTAACATTTATAAAAATATACAGCTCTATACCCCTTAAATTTAACATAGAATCAAACATGATTTATTTATTTATTTACTTTTGTAATTTTGAAACATTTCTGTTTTTTTAGTTTTGTATAGCCCAAACCTCAAGGGTGTTTTTGTAATTATCCGTATTTAGAAATAGCTTGTTGGTTTACATTAAATTGCTTTTTAGGTGTACCCACTTCAAACCACATTAGAGTTGCAAATAAACTACTTTTTTGAGTAGCACTTGCAAATAAATTAAGTTGCTTTTTTGTATAGTACATCAAATAAATTTTGTAGAGAAAGTACAGCAAGATGATAATTTTATGAAAGCCCAAAGCACAATAAGTGAATAGGTTAATTTTGCATGTGGAAAATATGAGATTGATAGATAATATAACAATGAAAAATGTTAAGAAAATGAGTGTCAAATGGAATAATTCACCTATATATAGCTAGCTAGAGGTTGCATGGTATTTCTTATGGTAATTACTAATTTGTGTATAAATACAAATAAAAAAAAAAGTTCATTCCAATATTTGTGTTTTTTACTTTCTCTACTTAGTTACTACTCTCTCAATAAGTATATATCTTGTCGAGGAAATCAAATAGAACTAATAATATATCTATCAACTTAATTTTCTTGGTTTAAAATTAAATAAATTTCAAAATTAGACGCTTTGTTAAATATATTAATTAATTGTCCTTTATGTACATATCTAATCACCAATATGATCAATAAACCGACTCTGCACGCAACCCATCAACCCAAATATAAAAAGGTATCCCAATCACATTTAATTAGGTAATTCAAATTCAGTGCTTTCAATTGTTGTCTTTATGCTCCAGATTTTTTCTCTCATTCGCGTGCTGCCTTGAGCGCCGAATCGGCCTCTCTGGACAACTCCAGGGCCTGTCTAACGTTTGTTAGTATTGCAGGCAAGTTCGTACGTCCCACAAAAGATTTCCAGCTTTGGGGAAGAATAGTTAGATTGTTTCATAACCCCTTGACTTTAAATGATCAATTTGCGGATTTTAACAACATCAATATGTATACCAATGTACATTAAAATAAGACATTCTTTGTTGTACATGATTCGTTTTGCTTTAATTATTCAGTAGCTTAATTTCTTGATCATTACAGTCTTGCTTTCAGACACTTAGATATGACCTCACTTATCTAACCAAAACAATCTAATATAGCAGGGCAGTTCCAGATTGCCACCAGTTATAACTTATATAAAGGGAAAGACATTTATACATACATAATTTGTTGCCAGTTTCATTCATTCAATTTGAAGTAGAGAACTCCTACCTGAATATATAGTAGTTACTCTTTTTAGACACAATTAGTTAAGTCAAAAATGTTTGTGTAGTTGTGGCTTTAATTTTCGTTATTTATACACTATAAGAAAATTCCAGTTTATTGACAGAAACATACAAGAATAATTTTATTTGTTACTAAATTTCGCAGTTACCTACGGAATACCTACAGAATAAAAAATATTGTTTTTTTTCCAAATTGAACCGCCAAAATTACCGACCGATTACCGTTAATTTTTAAATTTGCCGACAGAAATAATGTAGTTATTTACCAACAGTTTTAAATTCTGTAGGTTAATTAATATTACCTGCAATGGTATTACCTACAATGGTTTTACCTACACTTACAGTTATATTATTATTTATCTACATTTTTTTCAATAAGTAAACTGATTTTTTTTTTTATTGTGGTGATGTAGAATGAGCACGTTAATTACAACTTGATTAGGAGCTTTTCCCTTAATTGCAACAAAAAGAAAGAATTAGCGACCAAAAAAAAAACTTTATTTTTTTCAAAGTTGGAAAAAATTATATCATTGCTAGTCGTTGATAACACATCTATACACACTGGCAACAAAAACATGTCACTAATTACAGAAATATTTTTTATAGTAGTTATTCGAATGAGATCTTCTATTCCAAAACCGTGTTTCATCTCCTATTCCAACCTTGTGGATGATTGACACGTGTATTTCACTAACCATTTTAGAATCCTACAATTTCTGCTTGAAAATTAACATGGTGAGTATAATACACATGTCAATCATCTACATGGTTGGAATATAAGATGAAACACGATTTTGGAATAGAAGATCTCATCCAGTAATTATTAGGTTTTCACTATATATGTGTCACTAATTATAATAATGAAAAGTTATATAGAACAGTAGCTCTTGTCACTAGTTAAGTCGTTATTCTTACAAATAAAATTTAATTGTTGCCACTTACTATACATTATTAATACTAAAATAAAATTAATATAATATAGTATAGTATATTATTAATAAAAAGTTATTCTTTTTAATGTATGAGAGATAAACCTTAAATTATTGAAATTTTGTAACAGCTGCCTATTGCGTAGCCTGAAGTTTAGAGAAAAATTTACTTTTGGTCCCATTAGACTTATCTCCTGATGATTTTAGTCCCTTTAGACCTATTTTTAGTCACAAAACGACATTTTTCACCAAAAATAGTCCCATAGGACTTGGAAACTGAAACTCCGTTAAAAAACTAACGGAAACTGTTACTGAACACAAAAATGGTCACATAGGACACCAAAGTTAGATTTTTAACAACGAAAATAGTCACATAGGACACCAAAGTTAAATTTTTAACCAAAAATGATCCCATTATTATTTTTTTTGGTTAAATTTAATATTATTGATGATAAAAATTATTTTAAATTTTACTTTTTGAGTTACTTAAATTAATAATTGTGAATGTCCCATTTGAAAACTAAACAAAATCTTGTCCTTCAAATATTTTTCTAAAAATATCTTTTTCCAGTGCATTTTATTTCACTAAAACAAATTTTCTTACTTAAAATATTTAGAAAAACAAATAATTTTCCTATATTGTTTTAGTTTAAATCACTTCTTGATTTTGAAAATACAAATAATTACAAAAATCACATTTACGTATTGGAAAAATGTAGTTCAACTATCAATAAAATAAAAAAGTTTATATATTAAATAATTTCATAATTTTTAAATATAGGAATTAAAAAAGTTTAGAAAAATACTATTAAAAATATTTTAGTATAGTTAAATTATAAATACTATTAAAAATATTTTAGTAATGTTAACCTAGCTCACATTTTTTTTACTCTTTTATTTTTAAAAATATATTTTTATTTTTTATGTTTTTAAATCAAACTTTACATTTCCAAAAAAAATCAAACTTTACATATACATACACTGGGTTATTTGAGACCAGTATCTTGGGGCAAAAACATAGGGACCCTCTCTCAAAAAAAATATATTATATATATACACATACATGCACTGTGTTATATATGCATGTATTTGATCTTTTTTCCGTATTACAAATTCAAAAAAAACAAATTTAATTAACATCTACATTTAAAAGTTATTTTTCAGAAAATTTAAATTTTATAACTGAGTTATAAATTTTATCATTTATTTTACTTTGTTAATTTTCTAATTAAAATAGATAATACATGTATTTCATCTTTTTTTTATTACACATTCACCAAAAAAAAATTAATTAACATCTATCTCTAAAAATTATTTTCCAGAAAATTTATTTTTTATAAGTTGAATTATAAATTTATCATTTAATTTACTTGTCAAATTTTAATTATAATAAATAAAAAATAGTAACTAAAATGATAATAATTTTTTTAAAATAGATATTAGTTATATTTAGTTTTTAGTGAAAAATTCATTTTTGGTCCCATTAGACTGAGCACCTGATGATTTTAGTCCCATTGTTCTCACTGTTAGTCTTAAATCGCAGGTTTGACTTTTAATTTGGCAGATTTGACTGTTAATTTTTTAACGGTGGGACCATTAGTGAGGCAAGAAAAATCTTATGGGACTAATTTCAAGACATGAGACTAAAATCATCAGGGGGTAAATCTAATAAGACCAAAAGTAAATTGAGTTTATATAAGCTAAATAAAGATTTAGTGGACAAAAAACCACTATAGTCTTAATTAAATTGTTATCTAATTAAACTAAAAAACAATTATGTGTATTTCATGTGAAAAAGATTAAAAAAAAAGGGGCATAACTCAATTGATAAAGGACCTGAGTGACTTGTTGTCTACTTGCTGGCATCCGCAGCGTAGAAATTCGAATCCCCTGGTAACAGGGTAGAAGATGATTTCTTGTGTGGTGACTCCGTCTATGGCTAAATTGTTATCTAATGGGACCAAAAGTGAATTGAGTTTATATAAGCTAAATAAAGATTTAGTGGACAAAAAACCACTATAGTCTTAATTAAATTGTTATCTAATTAAACTCAAAAACAATTATGTGTATTTCATGTGAAAATGATTAAAAAAAGGGCATAACTCAATTGATAAAGGACCTGAGTGACTTGTTGTCTACTTGTTGGCACCCGCAGCGTAGAAATTCGAATCTCCTGGTAACAGGGTGGAAGATGATTTTTTGTGTGGTGACTTCGTCTATGGCAACTCAGCGGTGATTCCGTCTACGGCAACTCAGTGGTCTACGGCAGCTCAAGACTCTGACTTGTTAAGGCACATTCCGCGATTCATCTCTTCCACAAATCTCTAGAGTAAGGCAATAGGAGATCCGAGGATTGAGTTCATCCATTTTTTTTTATTAAAGAAAAGGGGGTTGTAGCTGCAGCTACTTTGATCTTGGGATTGCTGTAGCTGCAAATACCATCAGTCAAAAAGCTGATGATGGTCACTGTCATACCTTTAATTACTAGCTACAATCTATATGTGTCATCAAAAATTTAAGAAAAACCTAACTTGTGGAAACCTATGAGTTACTTTGTTCGCTTCTTATTTATTTATCTCAACATCTCATATAATAACATCATCCCTAGAAAATGTTGCCATTGATTCCTAGGCCTGATGAAGTTTATCTGCGATCCCTAGAAAAGGTTGTCTATAATGAGTGGCGTATCTGGGAAATATTACAGGGGTCGATATACAAAATTGGGATGAACCAAATAAAAAATTAAAAGAAAAATCATATACATTTTAACTAAAAAAAATTACTTTTTTACAAAAATGGGGGCGGGGCGGGGCCTAGGTTGGCCCCCCTCCCTCCGCCACGGTCTATAATATATACACAAAGTAAGACCGTCTTCAACAGTTTGCACTATTTTAATATATGTTCTGCACTATTTTAGTGCATAATTTGGATTCCATCTCTAGCATTTTCTACTAAAATTAAAAGGAAGTATTCTATAAAATCCCATTTTAGTGCATATTTTAACACACTAAAACCTTTAATTTAATACAAAAACAAAAGAAAATTTTATCGCACTGTTCACATCTTCAAAGTGACCCGGACTTTTGGCGTAGTACTTGAGGAAATTTTTGATCCAAACTGAAAATAGAGCTCTCTTGGAAATGCTCTAACAACTCTTTTTAATTATAACAAAAGAAGAAAGAAAAAGTAAATTGAATACATGATACCATATATACGTACCTTCGTTCCCGTTATAATATTAAAAGATTGTAATTAACCTTCGAAATTAAAAAAAAAAAAACCTTCGAAATTTAAACAATAAAATGTGAAAAAATATTATATTTATGGGTGGTACACCATATATGTTACTCTTTTAAAAGAAAAAATACATGGGATGGCAATGGGGCGGATACGAGGTGAGTTTAGTCAAACTCAAGACTCTTCCCACTAATAAAAAACTAGTTAAACCAAGATCTACCCCACCTCCCTCAGACAAAACTCGACTAGTCAAACCCGTTAGACCCACTAATATTATTTTTTACATAAAACTATAGTTTAATTATTTAAAAGTAAAACAAGTATTTTCTCAACATGAACTCTTTTTCTTGGCCCAACTTTGCTCAATAAGTACTCATTCTATAGATTCTGGCCCAATTTTCTCTTCTCATGTATATATTAGCAATTTTGGAATGACTCATGCCAAGAATAGGTCGTGGAATAGCACGAGTGATCTATAATTAAATGATTAATGTTTGGTCATTTTTATTGAGAATTATGTGTTTCTACAAGTTTACAATGTTGATGTCGTAAATCGTTTTCAAAAAATGAAGAGACGCCAGACCCAGTTGCAATTGTAATTTTTATTGTAACGATATATAATTTTTTTTATTTGCATATTTTGTGTTGTACGACTTTAAATATTAAATAATGTTTATGTGCATTTCTTTTAATATCTATTGTACCCCTTATTTTCAAATTCCGTACGGGTCTGAGTTTCGATCCACCCTATTATCATTCCTAGCTACATTTGCAACAGCCCTTGTACCTAAATTTGAATGTGTTATCCAGTAATTGTTTGCTCAATTTGTTTAAACAATATAAAATATATAAGCATCAGAAAGGTTGGCCTGGGATCACGAGTTGTTCTGAAACATTAATTGGAGAGGTAATGAACAGGCAATTATGGGTTTGATAGAGCCAAAACAATTCTCACCTGCTCTTTCTGCCCTAAACAACACAATACTTATAAATATCAGGCGTAGCCAGCCCCGTCTGGGTATCCCAAGTTCAAAAAAAAATTCTCCCTAACTCAGCTATTTTTCTCCCTTAAAAAATATATATTTTTTTTTTAAATTTTTTTCCATAGAAAAAATGGGACAAAAAAAAAATCCGCCCCCCCCTTGACTACACCTTTGATAAATATACTTCTTCTAAAGAATTTCCACGTAGCCCCGATTTGTTTCCACCTAGGCCTTAGACCCCCCTTGTCCGCCTACGTTATTATTTCAATTAGGCCACGCCTAACCCTGCTCAGGCTCCGCCTAGATGTTAGGCCTCATGAGTTTGCCGTCCGACTAGCGCTAGCGCTTTTTAGAACACTGATATATACATATATACATATTGTCTCTTTTAACTGCAAGTTGAAGTATATATTTGGAATGTAAGAGAGTCCCAAAATGTGATATTACCAGACATGCAGGCAAGGTTCCATGTGATCACCTCATGATGGTGAACTTGTTTTGGTAAATCAAAAAGCTTATGTGAGGGCGTCTATATATCCAAAAGGGATATTTTGTTCCAAAATTGTGTTTAATTTATCTCTTATTCTATGCACATATGATTGACATGTGTATAAAACTATCAAATTAATTTTGAAACATCATGCCTAAATTGTGGTTTTTTGAATTGGAAGTTTTTATACACGAGTCATTCATCCATCGTCTGGGAAGGGTGAAACTGGTGGCATTTGATCTCACGTCAAGATCTGTTCATAAATGTTCAATCAACCAAGCTACAATCAATTCCCTTGCCAAACTTAAATGAAACGGAGGATAAATTAAAGTTGTATCCACAATATAATGTAACAAATTTTTGGTATTCTATAGCGTCGTCGTTAATTTTTTTAAAAAAATTTAGTCTAATGTATAATTAATTATGGTGTAGAAATAGTTTAAAAGGGCAATGCATATAAGAGGTCCAATTGGCTCATAAACATAAAATGTTAGCCTAATAAGACAGAATATTAGTCCATGAGCTTATGTTATATGTGTGGCTAATGTGATTTAATTCAAATAAACAATGCGATTGTTTGCAAAAACTTTCGTTTTTAGAAGAAGTGATTTATTTTAGCAGAAATAAAAGTAGTTAATTAAGAATCACAAATTGGTAGCATTTGCAAATAGAATCAGAAGTCGAGAAATAAAAGTTCAAAGTATTTGGTGAAAAAGTTATAAAAGTGTTTATTTGTTTGTAAAATTCGGACAAGAAGCAAATTAGAAATCTAAAGCAATCAAATTCCTATTTTTAGATTCTGATTTTGATGAAACAGAATGAGAAGCAAAAATTAACATTTGCACAAACTATAAAGTGATTTTTTCAACCAGGCATTTGTTTTTAGTGATACCAAGTAAGGAATTTATTCTTATGCTTTTTTTTTTGTGCTTATTCTATGAAATATTTACTGACCTAGACAGAGATATGCCTTTTTAGGACAATTCTAGTCCTTCTTACAACTTTTTGATGCGCTAGGCGCTAGTCGGGCGGTCGACTGGGACCTAGTGCTTAGACGAAGACTTGGCGGGGTTAGGCGGGATTAGGTGCTGTCTAATGGGGAAAATAACGTAGGCGGACAAAAGAGGTCTAGCGTCTAGGTGGGAACTAATCGAGGTTGGGCAGGAATTTTTAGAACATTGGGTAGGAGCAAACATCCCCATCAACAGAAGTATTCGCATCAGTTTAATTTGTATAGCTAATAACTCATGGGGAATGTTACGATCTTGACAAGTACTTAAGAAATATATTGCAGACAATTTCACGTTGCTTGAAATGAGTACAAAATGCAAATTTAGTCCTCCAATTAATAGGGGTGTCAAAAATAGTTTCGTTAGAATTCAAAAATTCGATTTAGTCCTGTAACTAATTAAAATGTTCGGATTGAGTCCACATTGTGGGAAATATTGGCGGTTTTTGGATTTTTCGGATTAATTATATATTTAGATTTTAACATATGTGATGTTTCGACTTTCGCCCACATAGTGGAAGCAAATGCTGATGAAGTTGTATTAAAAAAGTCGTTTATCTTATCTAAGTGATAACTTAAATAAATGGCATTTTAATCTGATTTCGTCAGTATTTTATCTCTCCATGTTATCAACAAATCATAGAGGGAAGTCATAAGCAATTTGATCAAAAATTCCAGAAATCCCCAATATTTTCAAGTCAATTGCATTTTATGTGATATATTATTTGAACAATTTTAAAATTTTCAGACAAATTTGAATATGACTATTTTTGACACACCCCATTAGTTACGAGACTAATTTTGCATTTTGGCCCTTGATAAATTATAGGGGTAATTACAAAAACACCCCTAATGTTTGGGCTAATTACGAAAAACCTAGAGATGTTTCAAAATTATAAAACAAAAAAAAAACATCAAGTTTTATAAATATCAGAGTATTTTTGATATGTTTTTTACTTATGAATAGAGAAAATGTAAGATATAATTAAACACTCAAGGTTTTTTTTTTTGTAATTATCATAACACTACAAAAAAAAAAAAACAAGGGAACTCCAAGGAAAAAAATCTGTTGGTATTTGACCAATTTCCATTGAAATTATCGATTCCAACAGAAATTCCAATGGAAAAGCACCATTGGTATAATGGTCGTTGGAATGACAAAATTCCAATTAAAATTCTTATGGAAAAAATATTCCAACAGTATCAAATGGTTTTGCTTATCGTTGGACTTTCTGTTGGAATTTTCCAACGGTATACTGTAGCATTGGAATTTTGAAAATTCCAACAGTTTTTTATTCCGTTGGAATTGTTCGTTGAAATTTGATTGTTTTCTTGTAGTGTAAACCTTTGGGTTGTTTTGTAATTAGTCCAAATCTTAAGGGGGTTTTTTAATTATCCCTAAATTATATTTACTTTTTCTTGTCTTGCTTCAAGCTTCTGTCTCACTGTCTTAGAGTATGGAGCAAATTAATCGGAATAAAAAGAAAGCATCAAGTTGAGCAAATAATGGCAAGAATATTCAAAATGCTTCTATGCCATATCACCATCACCATTGTTGTCATCATCAATTACTACTCACCAATCATCGAGTCATCATCATCTTCGATCGCTATGTATGCTATCAACTTCACTAATTTATGTGTATGAAAATGATATATATATATATATATATATATATATATATATGAGTTTTTTTATTTTATTGGGGGATTTGATGGAGTTTTTTTTATACATGATTTTTTTATTTAATTAAAAAATAAAAGGAAATGAAAAAGTCCTGATCACAAGCCGATCAGGTAGCAAAGGAAAAACAATGCAAAAATTCAGGAAAAAACCACAAAAATAACTTAAAAACGCAATTTGAGTGAAGGACGTTTCTGTCTCAAGGATTTTCGAGTGATATTGTCATTTGTTGTTTTGGCACGTGCTCGAGTATCGTCTTGATGATCTGATGGGTCTTGTGGAATGTCGGCCCAGGATCCGCGAGCTACCATGTCTATATTCTTCATAGCTTCTGAGTAAGCACATGAGTGAATGACAAGCGGAGTAATTGAAGAGACGCATAGCTTAGTTTTTAAAGCTTCTGAGTTGTGTTGTTCTTCTTCATCTTTCTCTTCGTCTTCCGCCATATCGGACCACCTCTTTAGGATTATTGCCGCCATTATAATAAAATATATATGACCGATAACGTCATTATTCTATATGTATAAACTGAATTTGATTCGATTTAAACTTTTAAGCCTAGAGTTAAAAAGGTGAAAAAAGTTGCATACATGTATGACAAAAACTTATATAGGTCGTATTTTGTGAGGCGGATCCTCCACGACCCGTGATCCAATCCAGAAGACTGGTGGCATTTTCATAAATATTAGGCTATGATAATTAAAAAGTATTAGTTTTTCCTCGAAAAATAACACTTTTACTTTGAAAAATATATGTTTAGGCGATAACATTTTTCTAATTTTTAGGGGCGGTGACATTTTTGCAATATTAGGCAGTGATATAGTGGAGAAGCTGTAATGATTGCGTTAGATAGTGAGACACTCGTCACTCTCTATACTTGCACAGACTGCATGATAATTTTTTATATTAAATTTGATCGATGTCTTGGTGTAAGTTTTACATGTGGCATCTTTTGTCTGTCACTATGCCTTGGTCGGTCGTGGTTGCCTTTTCTAACTCATCTTCTCAAACTCGGCCTTGCAGTGCAGTTGGGTTGGCCTTGAAGATATTAGGAACTCGTGAGCTATTGTACATTCTCGCGGTTTATTTGGGACAGTTCCTGAGGGGCCGGGGACTATTTCCCCGAGGACTAGTCATGTGGGAACATGGAATCTCGGTTATAAAAAAAAAGATAAAATCTCTTATATTAAATTTAAGGATGTTACCTAAATAAATTTAAAATAGAGAAATATTTGTTACATGGATTTTCCAAAAAAAAAAAATTGAAACCCAAAAAATAATAAATAAAGAGAATCCAAAACTCTGCCCCTGTCAATGATATGTCATTTTCTTGTGAGACAGCTATTTCTCATACCCCTTAGAAAGCAGGCAAAAGCGATGCAGCCAATGATAGTTAATGCCCAAAGACAATAATGCAAATCAATGGCAGAAGACAGACCTAACTGCAACTTCTACTTATCCATCCCACATGTGACTATCTTTCTCTTAACCTATTTTGAAATACTAAATCAACTCTTATGTTTTTAAGATGGGAATTGTAGTTCAATTGGGAAATTTTACAACAAAAAGTCAAAAAGGAGACTCCTATGCTAGTAACTTTCTTTTTTTTTAGCAAATTCAAACCTGTACAAAGGAAATATACGAGGGGAGAAATAAGGTTTGAACCCTCGACCACGAAACCACTCACGAGTGTCTCAAACCCATAACCAACTATATATCAAGTATAAGGTGTTAAGACATAGGTAGAACTGTCAAAATTAGCCTGGCAGAGGGCCAACCTGACGGCCAATAAAAGATCGGGTTGGGCTTCATTATTGGAAGATCTGAATGAATTGGGTCTATTTGGCCCGACTCCATTCGGCTCGAAATACTGGACCGGGCTATAAAAATAGCGGCCCGATCATTATTTGTCCTAGCTTGATTTTTCCCTTTGTTGCGATTGGCAGGGCACCAGGCTGGCCCAACCCATTTCATACCTTGTAAATTAGACTTTAAATTTTTAAAATATTAGGTATGTATTAATGGTTAATTTCACTTTACTTCCTCTACTCTTGTTGGATATTAATTTATTTGGGATCAACTATGTACTTTAGTGGTAGAATCTTCTACTATTAGGACGATTGACACGGACCCGATCTCATATGAGTGTGTGGCCATGTCTCCTCCCTTTTTATTTACCACTGACTAAAAAAAAAACAAGAATTTATCTCATGTATTTTGCCTTACTTTACCTCATATATTCTCAATTTATCTCACTTCATCCCTTGTCTTATAATTTTGATTTTACCCGCCTTATTCTAAAAGTAACTAAATTTCTTTCATATATTGTTTTTGGTAAAATTACTTTTACAATATTCTAAAATTGAGACTTATATATTATAATATTTTTTTCATCTTAACTCTTACACTTTGCATTGAATTCATTTTGAAATTTTCTTGTGCTTGACAATTTAATTGCTATTTTTTTTCTTATTAAATTTCTCCGTCGTTTAATGTATTTCATTAGCTAATACATTTTATTTTTAAATTATCGAAATTTTGGAGAATCCATTCTTAAATTAAACTTAATACTATGCTTCTAAAAAAAAAAACTTAATACTATGAAACAAATTAGTGAATAATCAAATTCTCTTAATTTACTAGTGATGCAACACAGCAATTGAGCCCAATAAGGGTGTTTCTTCAAGCAATGCCCAACAAGAACAAGGAACCTATAATTTTCAAAATAAACAACCAAGCCCAATAGTGGTCCACTAAGGATCATTCTAAGCTCGTGGACTTTGAAACCCTACTACCGAACTAACCATCAAGTTTATGATGAATAACTAGATCTGTCAAACAAGCCAGATCAGAACAAATAGTAATCGGGTTGTTATTATTGGAGTCTGGTCTAGCTTAAACTATGAAAATACACGTAAAAAAAACTGGGATCAATTGAGTCGGTCCAATATTTCGAGCCGAATTAGCCAGACCAAAATAGGCTCAATTCATTTTGGGTTAAAAAATGAAATCTAGTCCGGCCCATCGAGCCGAGCTCATATTGACAGCTCTTTTAATAACTCGATACATATATAAAGCAGTTATACTAGATAACCATCCTTAATCACAACACTTTAAGTATACATCCCAATTAAGTTTTGAGACACCCCAATTTATTTTGTGACACGTCTATTGCATATCTAAAATATATAAATAAATATATATATCGATTTTATATATTATACTTTTGTACTTTATATTGATATTCATTATAGTAAACAAATATATAATACATTTGTAGACATAAATATATTGATGTAATATATTTATTAAACTGATATAAAGTGTACGCATATTCATTGTATTGATATGTATTATATAAAGTACATGTTTGTGAGTACTTATGCAAAAGTATATTTAGAGAATGACTTCTTAATAAACGATTTTTCAAAAAAAAATGATTTTTCAAAAAGCTTCAAATTACGACTTCCGTAGAATGGGTTTTTTGGACGAGTAATTTATCCAGGAATTCATTCTAAATTAACCACCAAATATTAATTTTTATTGAAATTAACTTTTAGATCCAAAGTCCATTTTAAAAGTGCTCTCAAACAAGCACAAAATATTTTATATATTATATATTTTAACAATTTTAGTATTTATTACATATCAAATTTAATATATTTTTATATGCAATGCATATGATTATTTATGCATTTACACATTTTCTGTAAGTTTAAGATAATAATTTATCAATATAGGTTCTTCCTGATTGATTATAGTTAAATATGTAGACGAAAATAATTTTTTTTCTTTTTCAAGGGGGGAAATATGAAATGTGATGTCCTGTAATATACTATGTATTTCACTCGGAATTAATTATAATTTTGAAATGTCTAAATTAATAAATTCAATGATGTATCTATTTATGTAAGGAAACACAGTCACTTCTGTGAGGATGGCGTACGTATAGCGGATACGTATCGAATACGATATTTTAATCTATATACATGATATTTCATGGATACATATATATAATATTGTTGATATTTTCAGCATGTATATTGTGTGCTTACAGCCTACGTGAGTTATCACATTTTAGATTTGAGTATTTATGTAATTTAGTTTTTATGCTTTAAATATTATTTTTTTAATTGTATTTAGTATGTCTATATTTTAAAATATATATATATATATCGTGTCAGTATCCTTAAAATTTTCAAAATGACATATTTATGTACCTGTGTTGTATTGTACCCTATCAGTGCTTCATAGATGTACACTAATCATGTCATTAATTTTTCTTACTCAAATTTTCACCAAAATACCCCACAAAATAATTTCTAATTTGAAATGCATTATGTACAAACTCTTTTACGCCTATTTACAAATTAGATTAAATTATTATCAGCCGTTAAATCTTATCAATCATGTCCGTCCATTCTCCGTTACGATTACACAAAACCGTTGCCTCTCTTCACAGATCACAGTTAGGGTTTTAGAAAGCAGTAGCAAGCATTTGCAGAGTTGTACCCGTGAATCACCTGTTGTACCTTTGAACAAAATCGTTGAAAATGGACAAAAGCATGCTTGGAGATTTGGACGCTCTTCCAGAAGTAGATAAACAGCGAATGTCCGCCATGATCGACCAGCTCCAAATCCGTGACAGGTATATATAAGTCTCTTTGTACTTTTCCTAAATAATTTGAAGAGAAAGGTCTAGATTGTAGGATTTTAAGTGAAGTATTTAAGATCTTCAGTAAATATCGAAAGCGGTTCGCCCTGGTACGAAAGAAATAGCTGGAATATGATTTTGTTTGTTTTATGGTGTTAAATTGGCTTTTTAGAAATGGTTTATAATTTGGTTTTATGGTGTTAAATTGGCTTTAAAAAATGATTTATTTTGTTTTTCTGCCTAATTTGGTTTTATGTGATTTTTCTTGTTATTGAAGTAGTTGATTAATCGATTGGTTGCTTTCTGAATAATTGCGTATAGCATTGTGAGTTGATTCGCAGAGCTGAGAGATTGATCTTTCGGTTATACATTTCTAGCAACATTCAGCTAATTAGAACTGTTTTTTTGTGTGTGTGCACTGTTGATTTATAAACAGGATGTATGACAGTGTCATAGAAGGTTCACAAACCATAATTGTTAAACTTCAGTCTACTGTAATTAATATTGTCAAATTTAACCAGAACATTTTTTATTCAACTATCCTTTTGGGTTAGAGTTTTAATCACGTTGACTACTTGGTTGCGGCCTTATCCTATTACATTTAGCTTCATTATATAACTAGTGCTTGATGCCAGCTTTAGATATGTTAAAACATTTTTTTCTGGAAAAAATATGATTTATTTGGGGCGGTGTTGATTATGAGCATGAGGGTGTGGGTACTATAGTCTACAAACATGGCACTAACTTGTTGCGAAATGTGTCTCTATTCATTGGTCAAATGAAAATGTCTTTTTGACATTTAGGACTTGTTAAGAGTTTTATTTTTCGTTAAGTTGAGGAGTATATGCTTGTAGTTTATAATGTCTGATCTGTTCTTTTCCCTTGCGAGGTTGTTGATATCTGTCTTTCCTTGCTTGCATTACTGTTACCAGCCGCTGACTGTCTTTCTTTCTTCTTGTTCCTCAGTTATTATTCTTTCTAAATTTCGGACATTTTTTTTATTTTTCTTATCTTTAATTTGTTGATATAGAGCCCATTCTGTTTTTCTTTCATAATTGAAGTTTTACCCGTGTATTGATCAAAAGTAGCTGCACAGCGGCGCTATCAAAATTTCTGATGATCTGATTCATGGATATCTGATTCCAACTTGAACATTTTCATTTGTTGAGCTCTCGCTTACAATTTGATCTGTTTTCTCATCTTTTCAGCTTCAGAATCTCTAATTGAAGCTATCTTAGCACTATTTTTCCAATTCATGTTGTTGGGTCACAACTAAACCCTGATTTAAGGAACAAGGAAACTTTAGATTGAAATATATTTGAGGTAATTTTATTTATCAGAGAAAAGCTTCCTTGATGAATTTGATCATATTTGGGGCACAACTAAAATCAATAAACTACGTAATATGCAAGTACCTACTTAAGGTTCACTATAGTTTTCATCATGTGACTAAGAATGTGCAACACAAGAAGTGAGTCAATGTTAAACAAAAAATCATGCTTAATAAAGAAATTAGAATTCAAAATATACTTGGATGCCCATAGTAATTTTTTCAAGTTAAAATTTATGAGCTGGATTTAAAAGTGGATTTTGAGATTGGAGATTCAAGGAATAGAGGATAAATGAAACAATTGATTTTGAGATTGGAGATTTAAGGAATAGAGGATAAATAAACTATTTCACCCTCTTTTTCATTAGAGAATTTTGAAGAGCTCATATGCTCCTTATAAGGATATGTCATAGTTTTTGTGATCTACTTGTGTTGCATGTTTTTCTCTGCAGAACTTGATATGGTGGAATGGGTCAATGTTAATATTTGCATAATGGTGGCATATCTGTTATTGGAAATTACTATGAAACGTCATATTTATTTATTATCCTCATTTGTTACCATCTATGATCTTTCTGCATGAAATTTGCCCTGACATGACTTGATTTACTTGTTCGTTTCACTGAAGTACCTTTTCCCTTTTCAACTCTTCTTCTATTCGAAATGTCATATCTTGGTTTAGCTGAATGGAGCAGCTAAAACACACAATTGTATTACAGAGAGATACATATGCATTTATTTATAAGCGATGTAATATTTTTATTTTTATTTGTCTTGTGCAGTTTAAGGATGTACAATTCACTGGTGGAAAGATGTTTCACAGATTGCGTAGACACATTTCGACGTAAAACTCTGGATAAACAAGAAGAGACTTGTGTTCGCAGATGTGCTGAGAAGTTCTTGAAGCACTCAATGCGTGTTGGAATGAGATTTGCCGAGCTGAACCAAGGAGCTGCAACATCAGATTAAGATATGCCTTTAACGTATTGAAACCAGGGTGCCACAAACACCATATAAAGATGCATTTTCCATGCGTAGCCGGGGACTAATTTCACTTGTACTTTTGTGGCGATATTCCGTTTTATTTAGGTTCTAAAGATTTCGTTGGGAGTTCTTGATTTCGCGTCTTCCGTTTGGAGACAATAAGATGAGATGGATATTTGTTTTTATTTCTTTCCGTTTGAGCTCTATTCATTTCAATTTGAATTCATGCAAGTTTTTATGTTTTTAAAATGATATAAATTCAAATTCTATTGATATTGAGTTGTCTTGTCTTGCCGAATAGGTTGCATCTGCATATTGATCTATTTGTACAATACTACTGAAAAGTTGACAAACCTAACAAAAAGTAGGATATAATTTTTTGATGGGTTAATTTCGGATAGAGATCAACTAATTCAAAATGTTTAATTTTACTAATATATTTACCATATTCTTCGTGCATTGTTATGTGTGAGCAACACTTTAACAATTTAGAAAACGTAATAACAATTTGGATGTATTACCATTATCTCAAAACTTCTTGTTACAAAAAAGAGACAATTACTTTATCACTACCAACTTTGCGTGAATTATTTAACCACCAACCATTTTGATGAGTGGAGTTAGCGGCGGCATGCTTCTATGTTTTCTTCTACTTCTTAAATTTCTTGCATGTTTTCTTCTTCAATTTGGTGAGAATAATTTAAAATTTAATCAGACAACCGCTAGCAGCAAGCATGGCATTTCCTTATAGTCTTCACCTTTGGAAAAATCAGCAGGGTCAGCAGGGTGTGAATAAATAATCAGACAACCGTTGGCAACAAGCATGGCATTTCCTTATAGTCTTCACCTTTGGAAAAATCAGCAGGGTGTGTATACACCAATGATGATGAAATGATAGATTTTAGGCGGATTGTCAATGGGAAAGCGACACCCGATTCTGACTATTTTCAGGCTTTGGGAAAATTACCTGCGACATCTTCTTAGATATCTATTGGCCACTTATCTCAGAGAAATAATTTAAAAATTAGATAATTTAAAAATTAGATTCTCTCGTTGATGATAGAACCGACAAATTGCTAATCAACCATAATCGTATTCTCTCATATGACTGACTAGAGTCAGTTAACATATTATCTAAATGTTTCATCATATTTTTGTTATACTGTGATATTTTTAATTTTATGTACGAACAAACAACCTAAATAATGTGAAATCATGTCAAAGTTGGGATAGTTTGAGAACGTAAAATCTAAAGCTATATTGGTGGATTTATCTTGCTAACTTTTTGGAACCATTTCCCTGCTCAAAGTAAGGCTATTCACAGAAAAAGTGTAATAGTTTTAAGCTTTTCAACTTAGGGATTACGAATGAGATTTTTTTTCACCTATTTATATTAGTGACCTCTTTAAATGGACGGTGAACATATAATGTGACCACCTACATTCGGAGTATATGATAATGTGTTTAAAAATGTTTTTAGGAAATTTCCATTCAATATTTTGGATGTTTCTAGAAATCTTTTCATAATTTTTTTTTTTTTTAAGAAGAATCTATATTATGGACAGTGAACATTTAAAATATCAAGGCGTAAGAACTGACCATCTCCAAGCATATTCGAAGTATATATATGCTACTAGTTTGAGAATATTTCTAGGAAACTTCCACTTAATTTTTTGGGTATTTGTTTCTAGAATATTTTTTATAAAATTTCGATAATTACAAAAAAAATCCTGAAGTTTTTGAAAATTACATAAAAATTCTTGAAGTTTGATTTTTGTCTTAAATTTAAGGGTTAACTGTAATATTTCTATAAAATTCAGGGAGGGTTTTGAAATATTCTTACTTATAAACAAAATATTGTAAGATGAATATTGTAAGATGGGATCAAATTTCAAGAGTTTTTGTGTAATTCACAAAAACCTCTGGGTTTTTTTGTAATTAGCCAAATCTTAAGGGTTTTTTTTCATAATTATCCCTAAAACTCTTTATGGGTGTAGTATATACCTATTATTTCCCGGTGAATTTCATAATAGGGTCCAAATTTAAGAAAATATATCATTTTAAGACCCAAATTTCAACATTCTCAAATAAAGATCCAATTTTTATTTTTTTTTTCCTCAAATTTTGGGCTCTCACTTCAAGACCCAAAATTTCAACTTTATCAAATCAAGACCCAATTTTTATTTTTTTTCTCAAACATGGCCCTCCCCCGAGTTTTGGTAATCTATCACGTCAACCACAAAAATTATTTTTCTTCCTCTTTTCGTTTTTTTGCTCATTCTTTTTTACCTGATCCATACTTATTATCAATTTTGTTTAATGTGTAGAAACCAAGATCTGTAAATATAAATGTATGTAGATAACAAGATGAAAAAAGCCGTAAAATATTTATCGGTTACTAAAAAAATAAGATATACCAAATTGTGAATGAAAAAGAAGTAGTAAATATTTTTTAGTTACTAAGAAAAAATAAGATATCCAAATTATGATTGAATTTTACAGTTTAAAACAAGTATCGATTAGGGAAAAATGAATGAGCAAAAAAAATAAAAGAGAAAGAAAATTAATTTTTGTGGCCGGTGTGACAGATTATATTAATATTTATCTTTTTGTTAAATTTAAAAACCTGAATTGAGAGCCCAAAACGGGGAGGGCTGATTTGAGATTAAAAAAAAAAATTGGGTCTTTATTTGGGAAGGTTCAATTTTTGGGTCTTCAAGTGAGAACCCAAAATTTGAGAGAGAGCCCAATTTGAAAAAAAAAACAAAAATTGGGTCTTGATATGAGAATATTGAAATTATGGGTCTTGAAATAATAGATTTTCTTAAATTTGGATCCTATTATGAAATTCTCCCATTATTTCCTGCCTCCTGGGAAGCTTTTTTATTTTTTTCGAATAAATCGCATGATATATATAAAAAAAGAAAAAGAGAGTTATCTTGATCACAGGTTGATCAAGTAGACAAACAATTAAACCTGTAACAAGAACGAAATAAAAACGGGGTGGTCACAAGCGACCAAATGGCTGATTGGTTGGGGCCTCATTAAAACCTCCCAAGATAAAACCCACCCTTGTGGGGAAAACCCTTGGCAGAAAAAGAGTACCCCCATAAGAGAAAATGGCATCCAAACATACCAAAAGAGAGTACCGGACGCATTAGCTAACAAACCTATAGTTGGGCTGACCAACATAGTCATCAGTGAGAAAAGGCACAAGGTCCTCAGACGGGACGCCCCACCAAATTCCATAATCAGCCTTCTTGCTCAGCATGTCTGCTACTCGATTGTCTTCCCAAAAAATGTGTGAGACCGCAAGCTCCATCTGCGAAAGCAGATAAAGAGTGTAGAGCCAAGTACTAAGATGATGACATGGAACCTCAATGGATCTTTTATTAAGCAGGTTCACCACATAAACCGAATCTGATTCAATCCAAAGTTTTGTCCAGCCTTTAGCAAATGCATGATGAATGGCCCACATTGTTGCCACTAACTCAGCTTCAAACGCATATCCCGAACCACAACGGTTCACAAAGTAACCCCGAAAGAAGCCCCTGCAATTCTGGAACACCCCAGAGGTTGTAAGATGACCCGGCACCCCTGAAGCACTGCCATCCATATTCACCTTGATCCAGCCCGACAAAGGTTTTTGCCAATTAACTTCGACGATCTTCAGAGCACGTCTAGCCCGCCCAGGGACACGCAGCCTATGCAGTATAAGAAGGTCGTGTTGATCATTCTACATGCAACCCCGATCAAGTGAAGATGATTCAGCAATAAGTGTTAGATAAATATTTTTATCAAGATTTTGATGATTTTGTTTAAATGTGTTTTTACACCAAAATAATATTTTTAAATATTGTCCAAATACTACCAAATGATTTAAAATATTTTTACTAATTTTTGGAGTATTTCTTGAAGTTTATTCTTGAAAAAATTGGACAACACTTCTGTTTTAAGGCCAACCGGTCGCCCTATAGGGCAACCCGTGTCTGAAGTTGATTTGTGAAACAGAAACAAGACGTTTGAAAAATTCTAGGAGGTCGACCGATATCTGAAAAAAGAGATAAAACTGAAACAGACAACTCTGGACTTGAAAAATAGGGGAGGCCAACCGGTCCCCAGGTGGGCCGACAGGTCGGACCCTCCATTGGACCGGTCGCCCTCCCCTCCATCCTGTGTCTGAATCTTCTGATCTACTTTTAACGTTCGAAATTTCTACATAGCGACCTTGTCGCGCTATGTTATTTTTTACAGCAGATTCAAACCGTTGGAAATCCATTACAACAAGATTTACTTTATTAATTTTGTACAATATTTCTACATCTTGTGATCTTCTTTTTGTAGATAAAAGTGAAGAAGGAAGAGCCTGTGTTTGTGATCAAATCTTGAAGACTCTCCTATAAATAGGAGATGATTTTGAAGACACAAGAGACAACAAAACAAGAAAACAACACAACAAGAAATCTGCAAATTCTCTAAGCTTTCATATTTTACATTCTTGTTGTAATAGTCTAAGTTCTTGCACTTGCCCATCTTGAGGTCTGGCTTTTCATTATTGATTATACTTGCACTCAAAAGTTGTATACTTCTTTATTGAGTTATAATCTTGAATTTTTCTATCATCCAAAACAAGATATCATTGTTAGTGTTCTTGTGGTAAGAACAAATTTGGGTAATCTTAGGTGTTGAAGAGTGTGGTACTCTGTTAGTCCAAGTGGCTACGATAATATAGAGGGGGTGAATAGATTATGCCGATTTTTCGCAAATTGCCCTCTTTTACGAATGAACAAGTAATTGACAAGAAAGTAAATGCGGAAATTAAACAACACTCGATGATTTATAGAGCTTCACCCCACCTAGGGACTACGTGCTCTACCACCCCTATATCCGGTGGATTTCAAAAAGAAAAAGATTTTATTAACAATTACCACAATTGTTACAACACCACCTTTGAAGATTACTACAATCTTCTTACAACACCTTCAAGAAGATTATCACAATCTTCCTTCAACACCTATGAAGAGTACCACACTCTTCAACACCTAAGATCACCCAAGTGTGTTATTACCACAAGAACACTAACAAGTATATCTTGTTTTGGATGATAGAAAAATTCAAGATTACAACTTAATAAATGAAGTATACAAACTTTGAGTGCAAGTGTAATCAAGAATAAAAAGCCTAGACCTCAAGATTGTGCAAGTGCAAGAACTAGGCTATTACAACAAGAGTATAAAAATGAAGGCTTGGAGAATTTGCAGATTTCTTGTTGTGTATTTGCTTGTATGTGTTGTGTCTTGTGTCTTCAAATTCATCCTCTATTATAGGAGAGTCTTCAAGATTGGATCTCCAACATAGGCTCCTACTTCTTCACTTTTGTCTACAAAAAGAGGATCACAAGATTTAGAAATATTGTACAAAAATCAAAAGTAAATCTTGGTGTCAAAAAATTTCAAAAGCATAATTTTGCTGTCACAAAATAACATAGGGCGACCGGTTGCCCTGTTTAAGATTTCGAACGTTTGAAAAAGATAGTGCGATCCAGTGCACAGTCGAAGGGGGTTGACGTCGATCGGTGCGGCACGGTCGGCCCCCTGCGGACCGTCCCCTCTTCAATTTTTTGATTCAAGACGCTCGTTTCAAGTTTTCTTTCTTCGTGCAAGTCGACGTTTTGGGCGGCACTCGTCGACTTCAATCTTGAAATGTTGTCCGATTTTTATCAAAAATAAACTTCAAGAAATACTCCAAAAAATTAGTAAAAACATTTTAAATCACTTTGGAGTATTTGGACAACATTTATAAACATTGTTTTGGTGTAAAAATCAATTAACATAAAAACATTAAATATGTTGTCCAATATTTTATCGAATAATAAACTCTAAGAAATACTCCAAAAATTAATAAAAATATTTTAAAATATTTTGGAGTATTTTGGACAACATACATAAACATAGTTTTGGTATAAAAACTCATTTAAACATAATCATCAAAATCTTGATAAAAACATTTATCTAACATACTCTTCATAGGTGAAGGAAGATTGTGATAATCTCCTTGAAGGTGTTGTAAGAAGATTGTTGTAATCTTCAAAGGTGGTGGTGTAATAATTTTTGTAATTATTAATAAAATTCTTTTTCTTTTTCGAAACTCATCCCAGATATACTGGGGTGGTAGAGCATGTAGTCCCTAGGTGGGGTGAAGCTCTTTAAATCGACGTGTGTTGTTTATTTTCCGCACTTGCATTTTTGTCATTTACTTGTTCATTCAAAAAAATAGGGCGATTTGCGAAAAATCGGCATAATCTATTCACCCCCTCTAGATTATCGTAGCCACATGGACTAACAATAAGAACCAAAATATGAAGAATCGCAGCATCCACCGTCCAGAGCTTGTTGTTAAAGACTAGCTCATTCTGAATATGCCAAATGATCCAGGTGCGGGACACGACAACCACACGCCATAAGAAAGCCACATGCTCACTAAAGCGAAAATTCATTAAAAGCACCAGGAATTCATTAAAGTTATGCGCCATAAAGAGCGGAACGTCAAATGAACCAAAAATCCATTGCCCAAGTATCTCCGGGATGGATTTTGAAAAGGAAAAAGAATTTTATTAACAGTTACCACAACTATTACAACACTACTTTTGAATATTACCACAATCTTCTTACAACACCTTCAAGGAGATTACCACAATCTTCCTTCACCTATGAAGAGTACCACACTCTTTAACACCTAAGATCACCCAAGTGTGTTCTTACCACAAGAACACTAACAATGATATCTTATTTTGGATGATAGAAAAATTCAAGATTACAACTCAATAATGAAGTATACAACTTTTAAGTGCAAGTGTAATCAATAATAAAAAACCTAGACCTCAAGATGTGCAAGTGATAGACTTAGGTTATTTCAACAAGAATGTAAAATCTGAAAGCTTAGAGAATTTTGCAGATTTTCTTGTTGTGTTGTTTGCTTGTGTTGTATCTTGTGTCCTCAAAATCTTCTTCTATTTATAGGAGAGTCTTCAAAATTTGATCTCAAACATAGACTCCTCCATCTTCACTTTTGTCTACAAAAGAAGATCACAAGATGTACAAATAATGTACAAAAATGATAAAGTAAATCTTGATGTAATGGATTGTTAACGGTTTGAATCTGCTGTCAAAAATAACATAGGTCGACCGGTTGACCTGTAGAAATTTCGAACATTAGAAAAGTAAATTAGAGATTCAGACACAAGATGAGGGGGAGTCCGACCGGTCCAGAGGGTCCGACCGATCGCCCAGGGGTTCGACCAGTCGGCCCCTAGTTAGACCGGTTGCCCCTTTTTTGTGAGACAGTGAGTTATGTTTCAGTTTCAGGCACCGGTCGACCTCTTGTTCGACCGGTCAATCTCCTGGGGTTTTTCAAACGTCTCATTTCTGTTTCAAAAATCAACTTCAGACATGGGTTGCCCTATAGGGCGATCGGTCGAACACTAAACAGAAGTGTTGTCCAATTTTTGTCAAAAATAAACTTCAAGAAATACTCCGAAAAATTAGTAAAAATATTTTAAATCAATTGGAAGTATTTGGACAACATTTAGGGACATTGTTTTGGTGTAAAAACTCAATTAAACAAAATCATCAAAATCATGATAAAAACATTTATCTAACACAACAAAGAGAACAGACCGAGGGGCCAATGAAACTCCCCCTTATACGCAAAAGTCCAAAACTGCCAGTCAATTGTGGATGGCTCTCCATGCCACAACCAAATGACGTCCTGGGATGTGTGGTGACCAAATCCAAGAACCCCATTTAACCGCAGAAGCATTGGGGCGAATATGCGAATACGTGGCTTTTGAGGTAACCTTCCCATCATCATAATTTAACCAGCTACGCGTATCCCGCGAAGAGGGGGCGATGGGGACACGGACTATATCTCTGACCAGATCCAAGTAAGTCTCCACAAAGGCATAAGTGAAGTGTCAGGACTCGTTATAGAAGTATTTCGAAATGCGCTGCCCAAATAAATGCTTGTACTCATTAGGGATACCAATTCTGTCTGCTATAGAATAACCCAACCAGTTGTCAAGCCAGAATAAAACCTCGGAATTACACCCAGGAATCCATCGAGAATCTTTCAAGCAATCCGCAGTGCAGGTCCTAATCCCAGTCCAAATCGAAAAAGGGATGAATGACCTACGAAGGGCACCATCTGAAGTCATGTAAGGTCTCCTTAAAGTAGTAAAAATCACGGAATCAGGATTCATAACTTTCCAACCCAGCTTCATCAAAAAGGCAGTGTTAGCCACCAGAATAGACCGTACGCCCAAGCCCCTTCAGCGCGGGCGTGCAGCATCGACTCCAATTGACCACCACCGAACCTTTGGAGTTAACGTCCCCAGTCCAAATGAAATTTCGCATGGCCCTTTTCCATTTTCTTGAGCAATATCTAGGCCACTTGTAAATCATCATCATGTGCACAAACGAGCTAGTTATCACCGAGTTAACAAGGCAAACACGGCCAACAAGAGATAGAAATGTCCCTTTCAATCTTCTAAATTTAAGAATCACCCTATCAAAGACGGACTGTAAATCCGCAGCCTTCGGGGCACCTTTAAATATAGGTGATCCTAAATAAACCGTAGGGAAGGCACCTAACTGAATACCCATGATAGTCTGAACGTGATCGCGGACGTGATTCGAAACCCGGGCACCAAAATACACCTTAGACTTACTCGGATTGAAAGCCTGACCCG
The DNA here is from genome assembly GCA_016081115.2 of Rehmannia glutinosa. NCBI lineage: Eukaryota > Viridiplantae > Streptophyta > Magnoliopsida > Lamiales > Orobanchaceae > Rehmannia > Rehmannia glutinosa. The sequence continues at coordinate 99,998,057 of CM071934.1, read as the reverse complement.
AGATGTCAGCATATAATGTGAGGATCTGAAGCAGGATACGAGCGTTCGCTGAAAATGCCCCACACATAATAATGATGTCATCAGCATAAAGAATCAAAGATGGGAAAATGACATGTCTCGACGCAAAAAATGGCCCTAACTGATTCTGATTAACCGCAGTCTCCACGAATTTTCTCAAAACCTCCTCAGCGATACAAAAGAGTAAAGGAGATAGAGGGTCACCCTGTGTAACACCTCGAAAGCAAGAGAAGTATCCCACAAGCGAACCATTAAGTAAAATCGAAATTCTTGAAGACTGCAGAATGACCTCAATCCAGTGGACAAAAATCTCCGGAAAACCAAATCGCCATAAAACGTGAAGAGAAAACCCCATTTTAGCGTGTCAAAAGCTTTGCAGATATCAATTTTTAGAATCATATTGTCATCGTTCCGACCATGTAAGACGTTAAAGCCCTCCGAGATCAAAGTTATACAATCATGAATCTGTCTGCCCGGAATAAATCCAAACTGTGTAGGCGACAAATATTTAGCAATGATAGTACCCAAACACGTGGCTAAGCTCTTAGTAATAATCTTGAAAAGAAAATTACTCATGACAATCGGACGGAAATTGTCAAAAGTATTAGCATCCTTCGTCGTCGAAATGAGAGCCATGAAACTAGTATTCAACCCTGAAGGGAGGGTTGAACAAATGAAGAAGTATCAAACCGCATCGCAATTATATCATCTGACATAATGTCCTAACAACGCCGATAAAAAATCCCAGTGTAACCGTCCGGAACAGGAGAACTGTCCGACCCCAAATCAAACACCGCTTCCCGAACCTCTGAGTCCAAGGGAATACCCATTAGGAGAGCGTTATCCATGGCCCCCACCTGCGAAAAAATCACATGATCGACCAAAGAATAATCTGAAACGGCGCCCCCAGGGTCCGAGAAAAGCTCCTTATAGAAGGAGGTAATGTGCGTCCCAAGAACACTCGGATCATCCGAATAATTACCATCAATAATCAAACCCTGAATACCCGAGAGGCTACTGCGAATCTGACAACGTCGATGAAAAAAAGTAGTATTACGATCTCCATAACGTGTGTGACAGCTCCTTCTGGGCCTCAAATTCCAAATCGCGACGAGCATCAAAGAAACCCAAAGACTCAATATCCGCCTGAATTTGATTAACTTTCTCCATCTGGCACTCCACTCGATGATTAACATCCCCAAAGATGTTCTTATTCTAAACTTTAATAGTCTGATGCAACATCTTAAGCTTCCACATGACCCGCAACAGGGGGCTAGGCGAAGCACATGGAAGGGCCCAAGAAAAGCAATGAGATCCCAAAACGAGTCATGATAAATCCACATTCGCTGGAAATGAAACGGAACTGGACCCCTACTGGTAGAAGATGAACAAGAAACCAAGATGGGATGGTGATCCGAGCCAATGCGGGGGAGAACCAAACCCTTGACAACTTGCCAAAGAGAGAAAACTCGACACGTTGCTTGGGCTCGATCCAATTTAGCCTGTAGAAGGGACAATGGCGTACGGGGAGAGCACCAAGTGAACGTGTTACCCGTAGTCGGCACCGCAAACAAACCAGCATCTTCCACAAAGTCCCTGAAATCTTGACAAGAAGCTTGGGAAAGAATACCACTGCCCAAACGCTCGTGCTGACCCAACACAACATTGAAATCTCCAATAATCTCCAATATGATTACGTAAACCATGAGCAAAGCCAATATGAAAAATCATAGACCCCAACTGAACCTGCAGAACAATGCACTGAGAAGAAAACCAAACCTGTTGCAGAACGGAGATAACCGGATCACAGAAAACCCAAATATCAGCCCGATCGTTATCACGAAAGTTTTGAGCGACGAAATTCAACCCCAGACTATTCCAATAGGAAGCCGAAATCGAAAAAATGTCCCATCTTTGGTTCACAGATAGCCAAAATAAAAGGTTTATGCTTATGACATAAAGCTTTAAGAACACTTATAAATTGATAATAATATTTTTTATAAATAATATTTTATAAATATATTATAAATATAATTTTTTATTTTTTGTATTTAATTTAATTTAAAACGGGCAGAATGGGTCGACACGTCTTGTCTCGTGACCGCGGCGAGTGAACCCGTCCCGCCCCGTTCTAGGCACAGGATGAGTCAGGGTTTGGGTATTCACCGACCCGACCCATTCCATTGACATTCCTAGTTGGATTAAGTTCACACTTGATGGACCTATCGGAGTTCTGAAGGCATTCTTTTCCTCTCCATGAGCAAGATGAAGTGTTCGCGTGTTGTATACTCCCGCGGGTCGGAAGGCGACGGGGGAAGGAGGGGGAGGAATGGAAGTCGAGTGAGGAATAGTCGAACTTTTACGTTCAGATTCAAGTTGGTTCAATGAGGGCGACCCCTAGCCGCCTACCTACTCGTGATCATGGCATAAACCATGCCTAAATACCCGAAAACAGGTTTTCCCGAATTTTTTATATTATATAAAATAGGCCCTGGAGAGCTTGCTTCTCGGGTGGCTCACACCCTGGGTGGTGCGGCCAGGGTGGAAATGATCCTTGTTAGGGAACCAAGCTACCTCCTCTGTCATGCTCAAACTGATCGGATGAGTGGAAATTGCCATTGCCCTATGGTCTTCGTCTGGTGGCGGGGGCCCGCCAATCTACTTTTCCGAACGAATGATCCTTATGTTTTCCAGCAGAACAATCCGAATGTCTAAGGAGAACAAGATCAAGTTTGGAAAGTTTTCATATAAGCAGGAGGGGGTCGTTTCCTTGCATTCTCTTCTTGTATTCGCTTCAATCGCTCCTGAATCAGTCTAAACCTATGTTAGCAAGCCGCAGCGGAATAGAGCTAATTGCAACTGATTCTATAGCTGCCGATCCACTAGGAAATCTCATGTCGGTGTTGCGTACCACAAAAAGGCTGGTGCTTTGCCTCCTCCACTACAGGAGGTACCCCGGAATAAGTGGGGGAGGGCACCTTTCCTTCTGGCTTGTTTTTCGAATCAAATCATTTTTTCTCGAGTCGTACGAGGGCATTTGACAAACTCACACCATCCATTTCAAATAGGACAATCCATAACACCAGACCTTCTGCATGCATAGCTCATGTATCGGTAGCGCTACGACTCATACCCTATGTGGAGTTACCCTCTATAGGACTTGAGTGTGGGTTTCTTGCTTGGGCGCTTCCGCTCTTGGGTTTTATGCTATGCCATGCGTCGTCTTCCTATGTGTATTTTTGATAACAAGGCAGAAAGCCCCTACCGGACGCCAATCTGAAGAATTAAGATTACTAGGTGGGCTAAACTCCATGCAGTCCCCGAAAACGAAAGGGTATCGAGATTTAGCGTAGAATGAAAGCGCGGGATAAAGGGTGGAGGGTAATTCGTCTCTTTACTTTGATTTAGGCTCCTTCCCTTCTACTGCATAGCTGCGCTAATTTTGTTGATTGAAAGAGAATAAGCGCTATCGCCCAGGGGAAAGGGAAAGGAAGGCTGCTGAGGATGGGCCAGCCATGAACGGAACCCCTTTCCTCCCATTGCTAGGAGCCTCGCCCTCTTCTTCTCGTCGCATCCGTCTTCAGGACGATCTAGTCACAACACCCTATTCACCTTCACTAGATATCCGCCCAAGGCTTATGGGCGAATAGTGTTACTGATCTGGGAAGTGGATGGAGTCTGGCAAGTCTTTGTGAAATAACTCCGATGAGAGGAAAAAAGAAGAGACAGGCTATAAAAAGAGACCCGTTTCTAATCCTTTTCCGCGCTCGAGAATCCCCTCCTCTCTTCCACTCTGTCCCGAAAGTTATCGTAGCTCACTCAATAGGACCAGTCTTTCTATTAGCTTTTTGCCCACATCCCTTCGCCTTGATAGATCTTAGATGAGAAGGAAGGTCTTATTGGATGATCTCGGAGATGGGTATCTTATTCAATTAGAGAGACCGGCTTCTCGAATTCCTTCAAAGATGTTTTTTTACTGATTACCCGGTTAACCAGGAAAGCGGCTAAAGAAAATTCTACGTGGTTTGCCTGTAAAAAAAGTCTGACCGGCCAGTTTTTGGCTCACTTCTGGAGAACTTTATGGAAAAAGTTAGGAACTATACTAGAGTTCCGCGGTGCCCACAAAGAGAGGGTCAAACGGAAGTCAAAGAATTGTCTCTCTAACAGGTCAATAGAAAGTCTCGCCTGTTTTTTTTACTATTTCATTCATAGCAGGGCACCCACGGTCGAGTTCCACACCTTGCCAAAAAGGACTGCAGCTGACTTGTACTGATAGACCCCTATTGTATAAAGAGAAGGAATAGCGGGCAAAGAGATGTCCCGATTCCACTCATTCTAATTCAGTGCTCTCCGAACCGTGCGGGAAGCGTCTACGTCTGTTCTGAAGAGGTCTCTTCTTGACCCTCGAAAACAAAGTCTGCTTTCTGAGTAAAAGCCTCAGGAGAAAAGAAAACGAAGAAGGAAAAATCGTATTGGTTTGCTCTCTTTCCCGGAGGGTGGTAGGAGCGAGATCACTAACTACGTCCACCCTCTAAGCCTATTTCAGAAAGTCTTTGGGTAATTTATCTAGTGGTAGTCTCGGCTTAATATTATGCTGAAGAAATCCATTGGAAGTTCGCTTTTTGTTGTTGGTCCAGGCACAGTCAGTGTAGCAATAGTTCATGTTTCCTTGTAGCCAGCCCTAGTCCATCGATCCAGCTTAGGGTTTCAGCGTGCCAAATCCAATCCCTTCTCCCCTTTGATCTATTTACTATTTAAAATTTAATCATTCGGGTTGGGTTGACCCAGAAGCACATTAAGAAGGAATGAAACTACTGGAGAGTTTCTCCGATTTCCGTAATCCGTTGAAGTGCACCAGACGTAGGCAATGGTTTGAATGCTCGCACAGACGGAATAGAATACCGGATTGGAGAAGGTTGGTTGGTGTTCAGTGATTGAAAGGTTCCGAGAAAAGGAATTTGAATTGGACACTGATAGTAAATCGATCGCGTATTTTTCTACTCGGTGCACACTGATTTAAGATAAGAGAGCGGAAGAAGTTCCGGGAAATGTTGTAAGGACATTTAAGTCCCAACGCTCGTTTAGTAGACAACGAGTGGAGCATTGTCGATCCCAGACCAAGTGACCTCCGACGAGTAGGAAGTGGAATTAATACAATGAATTCAAAAGTTGCATTGGTCTTTTCATTCCCCACTCGCCACCCTAACAAAATTCTGCCCCCGCAAGCAAAGAGGTTTCAAGATACCAGACGACCAAGTGTACCGCGGGGAAAGAGCGACAAAGTCAGGACACGGTCGCGTTCTCTTCCCTGCCCGGGAAGGTGGAAAGTGATAGCGGTTCTAGCATCCACCGGTAATGTGTGGAAGAGGTTCATGAGAAGATTGAACTGACATGAGGTAAGTCTTTTGTTCAACTTACTAAGGTTACAACTAGAGAACTTTCCATAAATTTCCCATTTGTCAATTTAGACAAAAATGAAATTGTGATGTTGGGATCTTGGGGCCTTACCAAAGCGACTGCCGCCTTCTTGTACCAGCCATGATGCGCGTGACAGAAGAGAGCGAGCAAAAAAAAGAGTTTCCATCTTGGAGCTGAAACACGTTCAAGCTCAAAGCTACTTTTTGCTCTACTTAGGTAAGCCTAATCTTAAAATTTTGAATTTATTAAGCAACAAATCGGGCTCCAATCTTCCTCCTCTTGCGCAACAGTAGATGAAGCAGGCCCATACAATTGGGCTTATTTCTACAGCCAGTCAAAGCCTCATTCTTCCCCTGGCCCATTATCTAGTGCTAAAGCAATTTTCTAGGCCGCCGTGATTCTTCAATCAAGCCCAAGTCTTTTCGGATCATTTTGATAATTCTGGCCCTTGCTTTTCCGAATCCTTTGCACACGGCCCAATTAGAAGATCCATCTCATTGGATTAGCGGATACTCCTCTTTTGATGGCCCCCCTTACCAAAGAATGCTTCGTTGATGCCGGCCCATTTGCAATTGGAGGAAGGCCCAAATACCACCAGGCCGATTCGAAATCCAGCTCTTCAGCCCAACATCCTGGGCCGTTGTATATTTGACCCAACAGCTACATTAATGGTTGCTCCTAATGGACTCATTGTGGAGGCCCATTGTCCTATGCCCACTAGAGGTGTCAAACGGGCTCGGTCGTTGCCAGCCCGCCGGGACAAAAGCAAAAATTAGACCGGACCAAACAGTATTTGGGCCACTATTTTTAGAGCCCAACCCGACCCATACAACAATACAGTGAAAAAATCGGGCCTAGCTTTTGGCCTAACGGGACGGCCAAAAAATGTCCAGCTCATTTTAGGCCTCTAAAATTAGAGTCCAGTTCGGTGCTTTTACCGGGACGGGCCGGAATTGACAGCTCTAATGCCTACTAATGTTCATGTATGTAATTTTAGGGTGTAAAGTGCCAATTACCCTAAAAAAAACACCAAGAAAAGAAAGAGAAATCATTAAAGGTCCGCATTATCTATACTACACCTGATGTAAAATACTTGGTGGATGAATGAATAACACGTGTCTTATTATTTATATGGATCAATGACAAGTGTTTAATCTTATAAGTAGTGGGAGACTTGTTATCCATCCACCCACAAAATGTATGTACATTTGGCGTAGCATCTACACGACCTTAAAGGTCACATAGACTGGCATAGCCCATAGGTGTCCTGTTTCCACAATTATCCCCGTCCAAACCCGGACTGCACGCTCCAATCAAAGGTTATTTTAGGAATATCACACTATTTTCTCATCCTCAAAACCCCACCCCCGAAATACAAATACAAAACCCTAGCGCACATACTCGTTTCCTCTGAAAGAAAGAAGGAAGAAAGTAAGAGATTTTAATGGCGGATAAGGTGATTTCAGTGGAGAATATCAAAGCATTTTGGCACTCTCAGTTTCACGACCCCGAAAAATGGGATCTCAACATGGTATAAACCAATTATTTCTTTCAATTTATTCTTTGCTGTTTAATTGATTTTGTTATCGACTTTGTTTCTAAATTTCCAGGATTCTTTGATAGGCAATTGCTATAATTCTCTCTGTTTGGCATTTGACTGCTGAGCTTAGGTTTGGTCTGGTATCAACTTTTCGTTTTGGTTAACTAAATATTTATCCATTTTAGCGAGATAGGGGATGTCCCCGTAAAATTGATAGGGTCCTAGTTAATGTGATTTTCGGGAAATTGGTATATTCAATCAGTAATCGAGGTTGATAATTTTTCTTTCCATTTTTTTTTAAAATTGCATATTAAAGGTAGCAATCCATGTTTATGTTTATTCCATGGGCTTGGCTTCATTTTTTTTCCATTTGTTTGTGAACTTCCCTTGTTATGGCATTTCAGAATGGAGCTTTGAGACCTGCAATTAGTCTTGCCGTTGTGCACAAATGTAAGAAAGTAAAGATAGGGAACTCTACCTGAACCAATGAGCAATAGTGTCTTTATCTTGGATTAACGTTTTGTGCACAACGAGAAATTAGTATTTGGATGTGAAGATGTGGGATGTTAATCGTTGGCAATTGACCAAGCATTTTCTTCGTGTGCATCTTGTGTCAATCTTTTCGTGCATCATTTGTATGATTTAGAACTTTGGGTTAAAAATCTGGATACCAAATATATATGTCTTGGAATGGGATGAATTGTGAAAGTTTTAGCTTTTTCTCTTTATTGTATTACTGATTTGCCTTTTTGTTTTCTGCTGCTTAAGAATATAATGCATGCAAAGCGTTATTCATTTCATAGAAATAGTGCTTTTCCACGTTATATTTATTTAAGCAAGGATACCTATTTTACTGTTCTTGAGTATAGCTGATTGTTGCTTGGTGGTCTCGGAATTGCTAATTTAGTTTAGTGCTTTGTTAAGCATTTTCTTATTGATAACCCTCCTTTCATCCTTTTTCGTTTTTTTACTGCAGAAATTATTCTGTGCAGCAGGGCTCTTTGCTGGTTCCATCGTCTTAATGCGCCAGTATGGTGATTTGATGGCTATATGAAAATCCCACCTTCAGGTTTAGCTTCTAGTTGTTTTAGGATTAGTCGATTGCTCTTTTTTCCTTTTCTTTTAGACTACACATTTCATAGAACAAGTTTCCATGTCTAAAATTTGGATTATGGTTTTGTGATTCTCGGAATATTATCTGATTAGATACCAACCTTATTTTGATGATGCAACTATTTTCTTGTTTTCCTTTACCTGAATATGTTTTTTGAATCGGATTTTGTGATGCTCAATCTCATTTTCACCTGATTGTGCCCTGTTCTACCTCAATAATATGTTCTTGAAGGAGACGCATCAGATAGTTTCAGTGGAAGTGATGTATTTTCTTGAATGTCGTCGGTTTCTTCAATATTTCTTGGTTTCGTCCAGTCATTATCAAGGAATGGGTTCTGTATTCTTACCGTTTTACTTTTGCACAATTTTGTAACACAGTGCATTCCTCTGTAATTGGCTTGGCAAGAGCGAGACCATGACCAACGAGAGAGAAAACTAACCTGTAATCGTTGTTTTTCGATGGCCATCTGTTTGTTAACTGAACTGCATCCGATCAGCCAAGCAAACCATTAGTTTCATGCTTTGTTTGCTTTTGAGTATTTTGATGAATGTTCACAAGTTATTCTGATGTGAAATCTTTGATTTGATCAATGGATGAATTTTAAACTATGCCAATCATATATATCCTGTAAACTGGAATCGAGTAATTTTTTCGTTTTCTTAATGTTTTATTTTTTTTCTTTTTCTTAACATCATTTCCATTTTGAGGCATGTATGGCTGTATATGGCATGAATTCAGAACATGACTAAGGAAAAAATGAACTAGTTTTAGGGGCGTCAATTTGTGACACAACTCTTAACATGTTAGGTTCAAAATCGGGTCGTACACGATTAACACGGAAAATAAATAGGTCAGGTCAGGTCAGGTCAACCCGCATGTCGACACGATGACCTATGTAACCCATTTAATTTTATAGTGAAATTATTTTAATATTTTGTGGTGTTTTAGTTGGTTTTATGATGATGAAAAAATTATTAAATGCATTTTCTAATATTTTTTAATATCTAATGTATTTTTATTTGTAATTTCAGTTTTTTTCCCAATTTGTTATATCTAAATAAATGAAAATATGGTTTATGACGGTAAACAATGGCGCGATATGATCCGTATAGCCGACCCTACATAGTGGGATTAAGGCTTAGTTTGTTGTTGTTGTTGTAGCTTTTTTTCCAATTTGTTTTATTTTTTTTCGTGTCAACTTTAAATTATATAGGTTTTTCGTTTCGTGTTGTGTCGGGTTACCCATGTCTTAAGTGGATCGAGTTTGTGTCGTGTATCTTGACACGAATAATTAAACGGGCTGTTTCATGTCAGACTTATAATACTTGTGTCATAGCACGACCCACGAACACGAAACACAATACGATTGACACCCTTAACTATCCTTGATACAAAATGTCTAGTTCCCATTACAAGAGAAACTTAAGGTCCTAGGAGCGGATAGGGGTGGCCACAGTTCCGGTTCCAAAATCGCCGGTTTTGGTTCCTCATTTTGGAGGAACCGGAACCATTGCCTCACGGTTCCGGTTCCAAAACTAGAACCGACGGTTCCGGTCCGGTTCGGAACCCGGTTCTTCCACGGTTCCGGTTTTGGTTTTAAACGGAACCGTTTTCTTGTCTTTTGAAATTTTTTTGATTTCTATAGTTTATCAATTTCAGTTAAAAAGAGAAAATACAGGAGAACACTTGAACTTAATATCCAATAAAGTTTTATACTTAATATTAATAATAATATTAAACTATCAATATATACTATTAGAGTATAGAAGAATCAAAGTTCACGTAGTTCACTTACAATATTTGGTCTAAAATGTGTCTCATGTAGTTACAAAAAATAAAACATTATATTAAACATGTAACATTTCTTCTAGCATGTATTTACCAAAACATGATTGATGGTTTTAACCTTAAAAAAAACGGTTCCATCACGGTTCTAACCGTCGGTTCCACGGTTTTTGAGACCTAGGAACCAGAACCGACTTACACGGTTCCGGTTCCGGTTTTGGAAACGTTGACCACGATTCCGGTTCCAGTTCCGGTTTGGAATCCGGTTTCGGTTCCATTTGGCCACAGCGGATCCACAACAGTTCAACAGTAAAGCAAAAATTCTGAGACTTATTAGCTTCTTTTCTCCCATATCTATATTTTAGACGCACAGATACTTTCTTTTTTGGTTTGAGGTAATTGTAATGGCAGATCTTCGTTGATGGGATAAAGGCATTAAATTTCTCTTTTAAAAAAAAAAAAAAAAGTGGACCCTTGACACATGTTTCGATTTTATAAATTATATCTATTGAAGGGGTGTATATGTAAATAAACACAAAGCTAAGAGAATATTTGTAATAGTTTAAAGAGATATTTATAATTTTAAAAGGTAACCAAAATTTTCTGTAATTAGACTAAATTTCAAAGATAAATTTTATAAATACCCCTATTTTTTATAAATAAATTTCAAAGATAATTTTGTAATTACACCTATTTTTTTTTTACAAATAGTGGTGGGCGAAAACATGGCAGTTCATACAATTACGCACTAACCATATCACTATGCTAGATTGCTAGTCCTAATATTTTTTAACATATTCCAAATTTTCTGGTTGATGTTATTTCTTTGGATTGTAATTTTGATTCAGTTAATCTAATGCAATGATTTTTCTTCAGTCAAAAAATAAAATAAAAACTAAAAAAGTATTGGAATTTGATATGACTTTATTAACTTTTTTCAAACTTTTACTTTCTTATATATTAACTATGTTCTATGAGAAGATATATTTTTTTAAAGATAAATAGATACAATCCACATTCACAATCAAACATCAATTATGTATTTAAAGAGGGATTTTTTATTAATAATAATTTATTTTTAGATTATTTATTCGCCTGATTTATAATCAAATTTTTATCTTTATATTTAAATTATCTATTGAAAATCTAGACTATAATCACTAAAAAATATTTTTTTGTAAAAATACATATGCATCGCATGGTCTAGAAAGTACCAAATACGAAACTCGAATAGAACATTATAATTAGAAAATCCAAATAATACAAAACAAATTCATGCAACAAAATGTCAAAAAATTACAATGTACTTAACAATAAATAAAATACATGACAATATATGCAAAAAAATAAACTTATCCACCCTAATATATAAAATCAATAATACCAACAAAACTGTGTTTTGGTTGTCTTCTATTCCTTAGTTACTCTACTTAGTTCTCATGTATACGTGTATTAATTTTTCATCTATTGTTGTACGATCAACTTTTGAAAAAATCTCTACCCCGAATTTACTACAACAACCTTGAAGCAAATAATGACACCAATTTTCACACATATCAATGATTTAAACATGACTAAAACACAATGGACAATGAGGTTTCCGCCTTGTGTGGTTTTATGAAAAATTAGCTTTCGAAAATCGAATACAAATACATAGTCTTAAATTGATTTTTCATTATTCCGAGATATGTTATATATTTTTTTTTTACTTCATCAATAGTAACATTAAATGATATTTCTAGCCATTGTATGAGGCTGTTTTTAAAATATTATAATGCATGGGGATGAAATTCATATAACTATTAGTACAATACATATATCACAATACATAATGTATGTCTCACAGATATAACACTCGTGCATTGCTTTGGTGTCTCATCTAGTTCATTAATAATATTAATATGATCCTCATCCTCAACCATTTATTTAGTTATTAATTTTTAATATCCTAATATAATAAAAGTAAAAAGACCTAATCAAATTTATGATTCAATTTAAAAATGTGTTTTAATCCAATCACCTAATGCCACGTGAGCATTGGCCCTATCCCTTGCCCTCTATATCAAAAGTCAAACAAAGTTTCAAATGATCAATTCCGAAATTCCAATCAGTTTCTAAGACGACAGCTCTGGCCCCACCATATTAAAAACCCAATCTTGGCCCTTGAAACTTCAACATGCCCTCAAATCAACGGTCCACCTTCGTCCCTTTTTACCACTGAGAAACCCAGCTCAACATTTTCAACCATTGGTTTAACAAATTTAAAGAATATTCGGATCAGCCCATGTAAATCCACGCCAACGAATCTGGAAGATCAGGGAGAGCAATTAATGGTTTTTTAAATGCTAGCACATTAATGATAAGATGTTTCTTGGAATTCGAAACGAGATTTTTGGTGTGTAAAACCACCCAAGAAAAAAGAGGAAAAGAGGAGTAGGGATCAGCACCAATGGCTTCACCCCGTGAGTATCAATCACCAAATTCAAGATTTATTGAAATGTTTTAATTCATCGTTGTTGTGATTTTACAGAGGGTTAATCTTTCGAAGGGATATATGCGTATTTCACAAATGCATGCATATATGAATGTGTTTGTGTGTGTGTGTGTGTGTGTGTGTGTGTGTGTGTGTTTTCATTAACCATGTTTAAGAATGCAGTTTGTGTTGTTGATTTGGGTTTTTTTGAGTTTTTTTTGGAAGGTTTGGATCTGGGTTTTAGTGGGTTTACATGGATTATGTTTTTTTGATTTTTTTTTTCTTTTTATCAGTAATGTTAGTACAGTTTCTGTTAATCTTAATGGAAAATTGGTGGATATGTTGTTGGTTTTGATAATGTTATAATGCAGAGATATTGAACCCTGTCTTGTTATCTGAATAAATGGCTTTTTGATATTGGGAAGATTATTTATGTGCATAGATGTGACTTTTTGTGAATGGCTTTCGAATTCGATGCATAACTCTTGAGATGATAAGTTTCATACCGGTTTGCAGAGACATAAGTAAATTTAAAGCAAATGGTGTGTATCCCGGGTTGCAAATTTGTCGGGTTTTTGATATTGGTAGTCATATGACCTAGGCAAGCAAGGCTTCTTTACAGAAAATCAATAACCTCCTAAGTAAGTGTAGGAAAGCTCAACGAGTTGGTGTAATCCTTGCATGGAATTGATTAAATCGACGATCAAAAGAATTGTCGAATCTTTACTGAGCTCTAAACTAACGAAGGACGACTAGGTGGATGCAATCTGCAACAGGGACCTTAAATGGAGTTTATAGTTGCCAGAGGGCATTACTGGATTGAGATTTTTACTTTATATAGCATTGCAAAGAAAACGGCTTCTACGTGTTTGTAATTATTCATAATGTGAGGAGATTACGTATTAACTATTAAGGTTATCAATATCTGAATTATTCAATTCACCACTATGGCCCCCATATCTCTCATTTCCTTATTCTAATTCTTGCTGATCCGTTTACATAGTTTAATTCCTCTGAATTATTTCTAAGTTTAGATGTACGAAGAATTCATACATCATTATTACATGCCACAATTTGCATTCCCAATGCTCAATGTGCTATATGTTCGGCAATGCTTTGCAGGCCTTGTTCCTTTTGTTTTTCTGCTACTTCTTGTCGGGTGCTCTGCGAGAGCCCTTTACCCACTCCCTAGCAGGAGAAATGACAGGAACAGACAACCAATCCAAACATTTCGCCCATATAACATTGCTCATCGTGGTTCAAATGGAGAAATCCCTGAAGAAACCACTGCAGCATATATGGTAAGCTATTTTAAACCTATACACAAATTTCTGGGTTCTTAGAGCTATTTACTCGTTAATCCATCTGTATACAAAATTAAATACTTCATGCAGTATCTTTGATTTCCTGTTTCAACTGTTAATTCATATCTAACAAGTCAACATAGAAAGGTAAAGGTCAAATGATTTTGTAAAAGTACATCTTTCGTCAGTAACAGGAGCATTCTCAATGCTTAGAATATTAGCTTCAATGTGGCTTCTTTATCTGTGTAGCATCTTCATTATTAATCTTAATGTGAAATATGAACTTGCAGAGAGCTATTGAAGAAGGTGCTGATTTCATAGAGTCAGATATTTTAGCCTCCAAAGACGGGGTTCTGATATGCTTCCATGATGTAACCCTTGATGATACTACTGATATAGCTAATTACAAGGAATTTTCCAACCGGAAGAGGACCTATGAGGTTCAAGGGGACAATATCACCGGCTATTTCATAGGTAAAAATACATAGGCAATTTGAAGTAATTGTGTTATGGTGTCTTAACATCTCTTCACATTTATTATTTAGAACTTAAAGTTGTTTTTCAATTATTTATGCCTTTCCCTCTTTCCACTATTATCTTTCTTGTCATGATGTTTTACTGAACCGAATGATTCGTTTGTGCTTGAAATCATACCCCACGATCCTGGCTGGCAACAGTACTTGAGCACGTCTTAGTTATTACTGCTATTGGCAATAAATTATGTTCTAGCAATATGACAGCCACTCTTGTAATTTCTTTATTTGTGGCTTGACTTTTAGTTTTTGAAACCATTGATATAAATTGTTATGACATGCAGTTGACTTCACACTAGAAGAGTTAAAGTCACTGAGAGTGAAGCAGAGATATCCTTTTCGTGATCAGCAGTACAACGGTTAGTACCTGATCAAGAGCTTATTCCAGCTACATAAGTACTAATAAGAGCTTTTGTGTTGCTAACACTTTCATTGTAGTAATAAGCTTTTTCTTTAATTTCTTTTAGCCCAGAATGTGTGCCATTTTGAATCAATTTCAAGTGCATGTATTGCTGTTCAAAGTAGCAAAGTTGATTTTAGTAGATCAAATTTTTTTGCATGCCTAGACGACCATTCGCTTTCAGATATAGTTTTCCTTTTCCTAGTTAGCCGCTGTTGCCTCCTTCTGTCACTATTATTTGTCAACATACTTAACCCATCTGTATTGCATCTAAGTAATGTGGATAAGCTTGGTTGGTTCTAGTTTTTCAGATGTGTTGAAGCTTCTGGTCGTGAGATCAATACCTTTATATTTAGTTCTTTTCTACAAAGACCAATAGAGTTTAACATAGATGCAACATTATCTTCTTATGCCTAGTCAAATACACTGCAATGTTAAATGAAAAGAAACCGTTTCATGTTCAATGAACTTTCTACTTTCTATTTTCAATTGCCATGCAGGAAAGTTTTCTATTATAACATTTGAAGAGTTTATCTCAATTGCTCTGGATGCACCCAGAGTCGTTGGAATATATCCAGAGATAAAGAATCCAGTATTTATCAATCAACATGTGAGTTTTTTTACTCTTCTTGCTGCAAACCTGATGTAACTTATTATTTAACGATGAGAAGGTTTCATCAAAAAGAATATTTTGGTGATATTGAATTATCATAGAAAATAGGGGAAATTACAAAACCTACTGAGCTGTAGCTTAATTAAAAAAAGGGATAATTACAAAAATTACCCCCGAGGTTTGGCCTAATTACAAAAATACCCAGCTAACTTTCAAAACAAAAATACCCCTGAAGTTTGATTCAGTGTTAAAATTAAGGGGTAAACTGTAACATTTTTATAAATATGAGGGGGGATTTTAATTATGTTTTGCTTAAGAAGGGGGTAAATGTTACACAAAATAAAACCTCAAGGATATTTTTGTAATTTTGAAAGTTAGCTGAGTTTTTTTGTAATTAGGTTAAACCTCAAGGGTACTTTTTGTAATTAACCCTTAAAAAAAAGAACTCTGGTTATCTTTCAATATTACAAATACACCCTTAAGGTATTACAAACATCCCCTTGAGGTTTCTATTTACTTAACAAATACCCTTCTCTTGAGGGTGTAACTTGTAATATATAAACAAATGCCAATAGGGTATTTGTAATTTTTAAAGATAGTTGGGTCTTTTTGTGATTAGACTAAACTTCAAGGGTACTTTTGTAATTATCCTTAGAAAATATTATCAACCTTCCTCATATTTGCATGCGTTCTTTCAACAGGTAAAATGGTCAGGTGGTAAGAAATTTGAGGATAAATTTGTTGAAACACTCAAGAAGTATGGGTACAAAGGTTCTTATTTGTCAAAGCAATGGCTGAAGCAACCTGCTTTTATTCAGTCATTTGCCCCAACATCTCTTACCTACATATCAAAACAGACAGACCTGCCCAAGATTTTTTTAATTGATGACACGACTATACCAACTCAAGACACAAATCAGGTTTGTAATTCTTCCTTTACCCTTCCTCTTTTGAGGAATTTGCATTCACTTCTCCTAAGGTTTTTGTGAATGCTTCTAAGGTATTTGTGGTTGGCATCAGGGACAGAGCCAAGGGGGAGCTGGCGGGGGCGGCCGCCCCCCTCGACTTGAGTGTTTTTCATAATTAGTATAAACTTTTATGTATAAAAATACCAACTCTTTGTTACTTGCCCTCTAATAATATAAAAACTACCTATTTATCTATTAGTTTCAAGTAAAAATAAGCCTCACCCCCTAGTCTTCATTTTCTAGCTCCGTCCTGGTTGGCATCCTTCTCTCCTAAGATTTGGATTTTAGACAAGGACTTTAGCTTGGTACTATTTGGTCATAGATTATGATTAAAGTTAGGTACAACAGAAACACCTCAATTCTGATGTTCTCTTTTATTGAGTGTTACATTTATGCTCCCATAATGCTAAAGGAGGGGTTCTAGATCAGTTTATATGGTATGGTATCGTTTTCCTTTAGTAACGTTTTCTTGGAGTGGATTTAGCAGTGAGCAGTGTCCTGTTAAATAAATTTTATGAGAATCTATGACCTAAAGTGCCAAATGGAAGGTTTTGCCAGACATTTGAACTTTACAAAAGAGGTGGATGCCATTACCTAAACTTCAAAGGATGTGGATGCAAATTTTCTCACTCTTTTTCTTCTTTCTTTTTTTTTTCTTCATGAAAAAAAAAAGAGGAATTGTTTTATTGTGGAACAAATGCTCCAGTCTGACTTGGCATGGAGTTTTAGATGAGAGTTGCGCGTGAAAGTTTTATGTATCTTTACCCTAATGCCTTAGTTGAGAGTTAGTGGTATCACATAGATGGTTTAAAGAAACGGTAGTTTTGGAAACAGAAGGTTTTCATTGAATGAAGCTTTATTTTGGGACATTCCAGAAATATAGCAATAAATTTGTGACTAAGGGATATATTTCTTTTTTCCCCCTCATCTCTTATTTGAATAAAACCAACATATTATTGACAAATCTTGGAGGATCTCGAAATTGATCAACAAGCTAAACGCGTAATTTTGATATTTTTGGCCCCCGTCAACTCCCATCATGGTTTATGGAATTGGATAATATATGCCTCAACTATTGTTGGAACACTTGAAATGATTGGGGCCTTCTAGCAATGGAGTTGGCTTGTTGAAAAACCCAACCGCTTATTTCTATCACAAATGTCACACTTGCCCAAACTCTGTAATGTGGTTAATGTGAAATAGTGTAATATGGGTAAATTGATATTTCTTGTGACAAGTCAGTTTACTGCATAAATACCTGCGTGTTCGTTAGTGTTTACGTTAGAATTACTATGTTACATGCCTGGGGTTCGCTTTACAGTTATATATCATTGTAATACTAACAATGTAGCACAAACACTTGAATGTATCAGTCATTTTGGGAGATCACTTCAGATAAATATCTCGACTATATCAAAGAATATGTTGTGGGAATTGGACCCTGGAAGGATACCCTGGTTACTGCAGCAAACAACTATCTACAAGCGCCCACTGATCTTATAGCCAGAGCGCATGCCCATAACCTTCAGGTACCAAACTTGTACTTTTCTAGGAAAGACTAGCATGAGTTATGATCCTTTAAAGTAGTAGATTTACACTAGATAAATTTTGCAAGTTGTTTACCGTGTAGTTTGCTTCACATTATGTTTATTATAACATAGCACATCTCCCTACTTTTTTTGAGTGGACATGGCTAATTATGTACCCCATTATAATGTTGTCATACATTATTTGAAGCATTCACTAAAAATCTTCTTGATGTAAGTTTTCAACTGTAGCACGATGAAGAAGCATCGTTTGAATCATTTGCTATGAAGTGGAGAGAGAACTTCATCATAAACGTTCATATAAATTTTTCTTTTTTTTTTGGGGGACCCTAGGGTTTGGCCAATTACGAAAAAACCAAGAGATGTTTAAAATTTACAAAAAGCCCCCTCAGATTTGATTGTCTTAAATTTAAGGAGGTAAATGTAAATATTTCTATAAATATCTGGGATAGTTGAAATGTTTTTTTGCTTATGAAGGAGAAAAATGTAAGAATGAATCAAACCTCAAGGAATTTTTCGCAATTTTCAAAAACCTATAGTTTTTTTTTTTTTTGTAATTACCCCGAACGTCAGGGGTCTTTTTGTAATTATAACTGTAAATAAATGTTGTCCATTTCTTGTTGTGCTGATCTCAGAAATGATTTTCTGCAAAAGATCACAGGTGGACCATGCATCTCTCATTGTGCTTTTTTGTTCATTCACCTAATTTATCTTACAATTGTGAGATAAAGATTTGTATGTCTAGAAGTGTGACAAAAGCATGTTATATGTTGCAATTATTTCATTCATCACTAGTGTAAAAATGAATTTTCTCAAGATCTCAACTTTACCATGACATTGTCTACACAGGTGCATCCATACACGTTCCGGAACGAGAATCAATTTTTGCACTTCAACTTCAGTCAGGACCCGTACAAGGAATACGATTATTGGATAAACAAAATGGGAGTCGACGGACTCTTTACAGACTTCACAGGGAGTCTCCATCAGTATCAGGAATGGACAGCCCCTTTTTCATCTGGAGAGGAAGATGCATTTAATCTTCTTGATAAGATTGTTGCCATGATCTCTAAGTTCAAGCACAACTAATTTTTATTCTTTGGTTAGGATTAGGCTTATCCCAGTTACTGTGTTTCCAGAAATTTGGCCATAATTGTAAATTTTCAGTTTTAGTCCCAGGGATGTTCTTTCATGGAAATAAGAAAAGGGATAATTACAAAAACACCCTCAAAGTTTGGGCTAATTACAAAGGAATCCAGAGATGTTTCAAAATTACAAAAAGCCCCCTTAGAATTTTTTGTCTCAAATTTAAGGGGGTAATTGTAATATTGCCACAAATATCATATGGGGTTTTGCAATGTTTTTTGCTTAATGCAGGGGTAGATCCGTGGATGTAAGAGGAGTCCAACCTCAAGTGGTTTTTTGCGACTTTCAAAAATCACTGGATTTTTTTGTAATTAGCTCAAACCTCGGGGGTGTTTATGTAATTATCCCAATAAGAAAAGAGCATTGGAACTCCAAAAAAAATGATCTGTTTTTTTGCTGGAGGTAATGTGGGATGGAATAATTTAAGAGAAACTGTAAAGAATGGGGAGTATAGTGCCATTTCCAAGACTTTCCATGTGGATCTGAGATTATAAAGCTTCTCTAATTATATCATTAATCTTGTGCTATGTTCATTTGTTCTTATAAATTGGATTAATGAAAATTACAAAAACTACCTTAAAGTTTAGCCTGGTTACCCAAAAAACACAACTCAATTATTCTTCAAAATTACAACTAGCCCTTTATGGTATTACAAATGCAAATACTTACTAATGAATATGCAATTTGTAAAATATGAAAGAATATTAAGAGGGTATTTGTAATAAGATATTTAGTTTTTTTGTAATTAAACTAAATTTAAGGGTTATTTTATTATGATCCTTTAGATTATTACAAATGTCAGACAACCAAGAATACTGCCCAATGAAATTTTAATAAGTATGGTGTTGGAACTCATTCGATTTAGGGATAATTACAAAAACTACACCTAAGGTATGAGGTAATTACAAAAAACAAAAAGAGAAGTTTCAAAATTACACAGTCTCCTAAAGTTTGATTTTGTGTTAAATGTAACAGTTTAATTGTATATGTAAAGAGAATGTTGGAAATGTTTTTGTCTCGGACGAAGGGTAATATAAAAGTTAAAACCAAGCCTCAAGGAGATTTTTCTAATTTTCAGAAAACTCCAAGTTTTTTTGTTATTAGCACAAACCTTGAGGTAGTTTTGTAATTAATTATCCCTTTGATTTATAACTGTTTTGCTGTTAATTATCCACTGATTTGACATTGTTTTAGGTTGAGTTGATCTACAAAACTAAAAAAATTTGTTCAAAAAACCATATGTAAGAATTAAGAATAAGCATCAATGCTCAGTAACTACATAATGATCATCAAAATAATATATTTCCACTGAACTGATCAAAACAATGTTAGCATATATTACAAGCATTGCTAACAACATCCTAATAATTCATTCAAGTCCTAAATAAACAAAAATCTGGTTCTGAGGCAACCCATCAATTTAAACATCATCATTGACAAAATTTTACTATTCAAACTATTTAGATAATTTCATCTTGGATATTTCTTCAAGCAAATACTTGGATTCAGTTGCATAATCAACAGGAGCAACAGCCCTGATGGTTATCCTCTGCTTCTTCTCGTTATTGTACTCGTGAGGCGTAACGCTAACCCGAAAAAGATGAGGCACCCATGTTGCTTCCTTCAATTTCACTTGATAAGAAGAACCATCTCCATCCTGAAATTGTGAAGAAATTAGCACATATGATATTATTGCAGAAATCACAAAAATCAACTTTATATTTTATGGATAATTACAAAAATCCCCCTAACGTTTGGACTAATTACAAAAAAAACAAGAGGTTTTTTAAAATTACAAATAATGATTTGTCTTAAATTTAAGGGATAACTATAAGGGGGGTTTTTGAAATTTTTTCTATATATGAAGGGACAAAATGCAAGACAAATCAAACCTAAAGGTTTTTTTGTAATTAACCCAAACCTCAAGGGGTTTTTTGCAAAAAAAAACCCACTTTTTATTTCCAAAGTGAAGGTGGTCAATAATGCTCACCTGAGATTTTAAGTCATTTAGCTCATCTGCTGAGCATCCAATTATTTTCTCAGCTTGTTCATTGAAAACTGAGAGATAGGCTTCACCACTTGCATCAGAAACTTTAACCACCATTATGTATCTGTTAACAGAACAAATAAATGGATTTGTTACATTCAAACTCAAATTTAATAAAAATATGGTGATAGTAAATGAAATATTTGCAATTCACAAACCTCAAACTGCAATCTTCTTCGTTTTTCTGGCACCCTTCACACCAATAACCCGACCCAACAGCTTCGGTAACTTTCTTGTTACACGTCTTGCACGCCCGATACCACATTGCTTGATCAGGTTTGATGTAGCTAATGTATGCTTTGATGCAGAAAAATACAGGCTGTGATGAAGAAACAATTCATGTCAGAGCAATAATGATCATTAACTAATCCACAATAAACATTCTACTGTTATTTTCGATAATATTTCATCACAAATCATACAAACTTCTTAAAACAACAAAAGACGGTACCTTATCCTCTCCCAATGATGGATTACTGATGATATGAGATAAGGAAACTCTGTCAGAGTACATGGATTTGGCTCCATTTTTCGAAGAAGGGCTTAAGCCGGAACCTATAGCAGCCAAAGAAGTGTCTTTGCCTTCAGAATCATACCTGTGTATCATTACAACCATCACAGCATAGAAATGAGAAAATGGTTGAGAAGTGGATAAGAGTTAAAACAGTTTTTTTTTAAAAATTTTGGGATAATTACAAAAATCTCCCTGAGGTTCGGACTAATTATGAAAAAACCCAAAGTTTTTTGAAAATAACAGAAAGCCCCTTGAGTTTGGATTCATCTTCCAATATATCAAAAGGCCCTGATATTTCTAAAAATATTATAGTTACCCCCTAAATTTGAGACAAAATCAAACATGACAGGGTTTTTTGTAATTTTAAAAAACATGTCCGGGTTTTTTTGTAATTAGGCCAAACCTTAGGGGGGCTTTTGCAATTATCCCTTTCTTTTGTATTGACAATTATTTTTTACCAAGATCTCAGCTTTTTGGCTTCTGGTGTTTCTGGATTGACAACTACAATGCTTTTGCTCACTGCTGATAATGATAAACCTGAATCCAACAATGAAAACAATTCATCGTTCAGATTATATCAATGGGATAATCCAGTTTCATTTGCAGTACATAACATTTTTTTTTCATTACCCTGAAAATCACCAACTTTAAGAGATTTAATTGCAACAACAGGGGATTTATCAGACATGTCGAGCAATTCTTGTCCGACATTTGTTGCATGATCACCCCATAGAGACACCACCACAGTTTTCTTCCTGTAAATCATATATATCCAGTAATGTAAGGTTTAATATTTCATTAAATAACATAAATAGTCATTATAACAAAAAAAAGGAGGCATACGTCTCATCAGCTATTGTTATATCGCGCTTCGGAACAGTCTCATTGTTGATTTTCCTTCTAATACTCATTGTAGGCGATACACTCTGAACCACACCGATAACATCTGTAAAAATAAAAAATAAAAACTCATTATGTTGCTGAATATAATTAAAAAAACAAAAAGATATAAAAAGGATCTTACCAACAAGTTCCCTTCCATTGACATAAGGACCTAATTCATCAATTGGGACGAAATTGAATTTCATCTCGGGAATAAAAGTCGGCTCATTGTTGACTTCCTCCACTTGAGAATTTTCATTTAAGGTCATTTCATAATCATTTTGTACAGTTTTGAATTGCTTGTTTGCAACTTTCAAGGTTCCCTTTGATATGTAATAGACCTTTCCCATTTGGAACTTATCAAAGAACTTTCTTGCAGCCTCATTGAACATTGTTGCTTGTATTTGTGTGCCCTGTAAGTTACCATGTAGAACAAATAAGCATTATATGCTTTCAACATTTCAAAACATTTAAAAAACAAGGGATAATGACAAAAACACCCCTAAGGTTTAGGTTAATAACAAAAAAAACCAGAGATGTTTCAAAATTACAAAAAAAAAAAAAAAAAAACCCTTCAAGTTTCATTTTATCTTAATTTAAAGGGGTAACTGTAATGTTTCTGTAAATGAGGGATTTTTCTGAAATGTTTTTGAAAATCACCAGGGGGAAATGTAAAGGTTTTTTTGTAATTTTCAAGAACTTTGGATTTTTTGTAATTAGCCCAAACCTCAGGGATGTTTTTATAATTATCCCAAAAAGAAACAATCACTTACATCTTCATCTGTCAACTCTACATTGAACACACAGCCTTCTCCTCTAGCATTCTTGTAAGTCCTCATGTTTCCTTTGCTCGTAACCCGAACCTTTATCGTCCAGTTTCCTTGATAAGGATTCAAAGAAACAAGAGGGTGGATTCTTCGTGTCATCGCCATTCGTGCAGAAGGTGCCATACTGTGCCATTGAATCACATGTGAGTCAAACCCCTTAAATAGAGCTATAATCAAGAATCTAAATATACAAAGCATTTTCTGTGAAAATAAAAGCATCATATCAAGTTTAACAACATAGTGAATTAGCAAACAAAAAAAATCAAACTTACTTTCCATGTTGTTCGTGAACTATTTGAGCAGCAGATTTAGACACAATTTCTTGCTTTGGCTTTAAAAAAATACCATTAGCTTCACTTTTCACTTCACCCTCCTGCTTTGGCTTCTTAGCAAGCCCATTTTCCTCAGTTTTCACTTCAGCCTTGTATTCTGCCTCAAGTGCAGGAGCCACAGCCTCACATTTAGATATAATCAAGAACCTAAAGTAAAACAAAAATCATTTCAGAATTTATCTTTTATCAAAAAATATAAGGTAAAAAAAATTAAGCTGAAGAAAAGCAAGAGAAAAATAAATTACTTCTCATTCTTTGTTGGGATGTCATTGAGAGTGTAATCAAGAACACGAATGAGACCCAAATTCTGGATGTTCCCACATGTTACTTCTGATGACAACGAAGATTGCAACAGAGCCCTCACTTTCATTTTCCCATCATTTGCCATGAACCTGTAATGAATCCACAAACCATTTTGCAGATTTAGACTCTTAGACCTTAATATTTGTCTGTACATAAATTAATCATTTCTACACACTAATCATTTCTCTTGAACCCGTAAACAAAAGCATCAATCATTTAAGGATCAACAAATTGCGTTCATCTGCATCATTCATGAAACAGATCTCAGCATTTCAAGCAAAAATAAGAATCACTTCCCCAGATCTCGCCTTTCACGCACCCATCAAATAAATAAATCTAATCAGCTAGGTTTTGTTCTGCAACTAACTTCTGAATTTGGGGATAAAGTTAAATAGAAACAGGTCAAAGCTAACACTTACATGTACTTGGTGCCGGTTGGTTTAAGATCGACAACTTGTACAACAATCTCCGGCAAATCTGAAGAAGAATCGGGACATGGGTTCGCTAGAATAATCGATATCGCATCTGGGCTCACTGTTTTCGCCATTTTTTCCCTACTATTTTACCTCTCTCCAAAAACTCAACAGTAAAAGAAAACAAAAAAGGAGGTAAAACCCTAATCCGGTTGTGGTTGGATGAAAGGAAGAAAATGTGAGAGAGGGTAAAGGGGAAACAGGGGGGATTTTGTATATGCTGAAAATGTGCGCGGAGATTTTTGGAGGGTTTTTGTTTCAATTCTTTTGGGAGTGGAGCGGGAACTTCTCGTTTCCATTTGAGGATTTTTGATTTTTCGCAGAGGACGTTTTGCCGCCATGTCTGGTTCTTTGTTTTGGTTTCTGCTCGGAAGTGGCGCCAAATATTTTCAGTAATTTCACTTGCCCCCCTGACTTTTGTAGAATTAAACTATAAATTACAATTTTTGGGAAATACTTATCTGCTTTTCTAAAAAGTAGTGATATCTTAATGTTGGATTTTAATTTTCTTGGATTTGTTCTAATAAAAATATGTATAAGTATTACTACTTTAAAATTTTGGTTAACTGTTGGATGAATTGAATTTGAATATAATTAAATAATTTTTTTAGAGGAAATTGACAAAATTACTCAAATATTTAGTATCAAACCCTGCAAATTACTGATTTTTAATAAACATTACCTTATAATACGCTGACTGGTCTTACATTCCATAAAATACGCTCTAAGCAATCTCCTTCCCACACAATACGCTGCAGATAAAATAAACCCTAAAAAATAGAGCACCAATGCAAAACGCAGCAGGCAAAATAAGTGCGCAAACACTGTGCGAAGGAGAAAAACAAGGAGAAGACATATATTCGACCACAAAGGAAAAATAATCAAACTGCAGATTAGGAAGAAGAAGAAGAAGATGAAGGGACAAAAAAGCAAAAATAGAAGAAGAAAGCATGAGAAAAACAAGGTCACAAGCAACTCGATCTGAAAACACAATGCTTATTTTATTCTTAAAAAATATTTTTTAGATTACTGCACATTATATTCCAGATGCCAAAATTTCCGGATTTTTCTACGTTGTTGTTTCAATGTTGTTTCGAACATGTTTCTTTCAATAAAATTTCAATGACAAAAAAAACAAAATTTGCTCGGTTAAATAATTCATTTTATACCCTCGTCTTATAAAAAATCAAGAAATATACACATAAAATAATACATATTAAAACCAAACAAATTAAAAATATTATAGAAACAACATGAATCAAAAAATACAATTCAATTTTTGATCCAATGATGAAAACATAAAAAACATGGAAACAACCTGGAGGCACTAGAAACAACATAGAAACAACAAAGAAACAATATCGAAACAACTTATATAACATATAAAACAATGCAGAAACAAAGAAAAACGAAAAAAAAATTAATAAAAAATTAAAAAATTTGCAGAAGCGTAAAAAAATAGGTACAAAAGTAATAAAATAGTATTTGTGTGGTAAGTGTACAGAAGACAAAGTATTCAATGTAATTTCCCATTTTCTTAGAATTCCATTTATACAAGTACAGATGTTAAACGGGGGCCCGCTGGGCCGAACATAAACCGACTAAAAAAGAGGGTTAGGGTCGAATTATTTTGGTCAGCATAAATCGGGGCCTTTTTTGCCCCGACCGTTTAAACCGAAGTCCGTTAGGGCTAGCCCGAAGGTTAAGCGCGCTAGCACGCTTACTCGCTATTTTATTTTTTTAAACATAAATATAATTCTAATATTTGATATCGACTTTTATTACCTATTACTAGTAATTTTTTCAAATTCACATCTCCCTCATCTTTAAGTTTAACTTTATTAAACAAGCTATAAATTTTTGAAAAACTTATTTTTTATTTATTTTAGTTATTACTTAATTTAGTTTTTTGAATTTTATTCTGAATAAGAAAATGTCACCTAGTTTTATTAGATTATTTAGAATATAAATTATATTTCTAAATGGTGTTGAATCTAATTTTATATTTTTGTTAACGCAATGTAATTAAGACTATGCATGACTTTTTTTTATATAATGAATAAATTAACTTTGAATGTTAAACTTAAATGTTATAAATGCCAAAGTTTAAAATTTTAGATTTAAATATCCAATTTTAAAAATTTTAACTTATAGTCATATGAGTAATTACAAAAAAATGTGTTAATTCTCAGTAGTTTTAGTTATTATTATTTTATTTTAAAATTTAGATCATAAAATATTTAATTTTATAAGTTTGTTAATGTTGTGTAATTAGAAAGTTTGAATGAATTTTATTTATGACGAATAGTTTAACTTAAAATGCTAAACTGAAATGTTATATATACTCAAATTTAAAATTTAAAATTTAAATATATAATTTTTAATTTTTTGACTTATAGCCCGATAGTGGTCCGTTTAGTCCGAAATCCCCTAATGTTAGAGTTAGGTTCCAATATTGTCAATCCATTTAACACCGTCTCATTTTGCCCGAAAATCGTTTAGCCCGAAGCCCACTAAGACTAGCCCTATAGGACTAGGACTAGCCCGTTTAACATCTCTATATACAAGCTTATACTTTTTCAGTAAAGCAATGATTTAAAAAAAGGCGGTTTATTTAATTTTATTAATGTTATTGTTACTCTAATTCAAGAATAAAATTGGACACCAAAGTTAAATGGATCGGGCCAAAGGGAAAACTAGGGGGTTCAAATTCTATTAGACCGCTATTTTTTAGGCTCAAACTTACTATAAAAATGCACACAAAATATCAGGAACGAAATAAGCACGATCCACGTTGGGCCTCAGAAATTGCAGCCTAATGTGGTTAGATCGGGCCCATTTTTACACATCAAAGTCTTGGGTAAGTTTAACGTGCTCAAATGAAGGGAATGAAATTCTTAATAATTTATTGACTCTCCACAATACAATAAAATTTGACCCCAACAAATATTGTACGAATAGTGAAACACTGAAACTTATAATAAAATTAAAGGGATGGTTTAATGATGAGCATAATTTATTTATTTTAGCTACAAAATTAAGTCAAAATTATGCACAAGAAAACTAGCATCTTTTTTTTGAAGAAAACTAGCAATCTAGCATACCAAGATTTTACGGAATTCATTAATTTGGAATTCCAGAATGATTGTGAAATTGTCGAAGGTTTGCCAAAGGACTACAAAATATCGATAATACAAGTAAACATTCTTAAAAACTGAATATATAAACTCTAAAAATGGAAATTACAATATTATAAGTAATCTAAAAAACCAAAATTCCTTACATTCAAAAACCTTTATACACTTATCTATTTTTAGATATTTATAAAACTCAAGTACTCATTTTTCAAACAAAATCTACCCTCAAAGTAAGTCACATTTCTGTCCGTATCAATAATCAAACCCTGTGCAACCACACATCTCTTGAGAACAAACATGAGACAAAACCAATCACAATAGCATGAAAGGAACAGCTATTTCGGGAGGAAAACATTAATCTAAAATTCAAGAATACCATCAGTTACGGAGAAGAAATCTTGAGGACATGCAACAAATATCCAGATTAGGAACTTGAAAAGACCAATTTGTACAAAACACAAAGGCTCACAGCTTAGTCCAATATGAAAACGATCAAGTGATTCACAAATCGTGGTGTAGTAAACCGACCAGGAATAACATTAATCAGGAAAAAATGCATTCAAATACTTAATCCAATATTGAAACACAAAACTGAGTTTGCTACATTAAAGTCTGATTTTTCATCTAATATTTAGCAAGAACAGCAAATGACAAATATCAAAATAAAATCCCGACAAATAAGGCAAAACCGACAAGTCTCCATTTCCCGGCGTGGACACTCAGAAAAGGGAAGTTCCTTTGCCCTTCTTATCTCCACCAATCTCAAAATGCTTGCACCTCTGCAAAACCAGCACAGGTAAACCATTGGTAAAAGTATAGATTGAAGATACTACCACGAAAAAAAATGCAAAATCAAACACCAACCTTGATGGGGTGCTGAGAAACATGTTTGCAACCCTGGCATTGCAGCCTTAGCACAATCTTCTTAGTTGTTTTTGCCTAATCAGAATAGACATATAATCAGAGTCATGCAAGAAAATGAAGACCTCTACCAGCCTAACTGCTTGAAATTAATAGCTTCCACATTATCCAAAACAACTGTTTAAGTAACCTTTTCTATTTTCTAGCACATTCAATTATGTGCATGCTTGTATTGCTGGTAAAAACAGTCACCTTTACATGGTGGGCTGAATCATTGAAATGAAATTTACTAAGATAATCAATTTCACCTTCTTGTGGAAAACGGGCTTGGTCTGGCCACCATAACCTGACTGCTTGCGATCATAACGCCTCTTCCCCTGAGCAGCTAAGCTATCTTTTCCCTTCTTGTACTGGGTGACCTTATGCAAGGTGTGCTTTTTGCACTCCTTTGATTTGCAAAAAGTCTTCTTTGTCTTTGGAACATTCACCTGCAAACACAAAACCATGAATATATCAAACATTCAAGCACGTGATGCGAGATTGGTTGACAGCTTTGAAATATAAACATAGAATAAATACATCACACCTGAGTTGGAAAAAAATTGAGCTAATAATACCATCCACACTTCTAGGATTACATATATGCAAATTAAGGTGATCAAGTAGTTCTTTAACAAGTAAAATTAAAAAGAACATTCTGCAAAAGTATGGAACACCTAAACAAGCAATAGAAGGCCAAGTTAATACATAAGCAGCAAATATTGTATCTAGTGACCAAATCTAAAGCACTTCACATGAAATCACATTAGATAAGAGATGCATCATCATTTCAAAAACCTAGCAAATATTCACCTGGGAGAAAAACACCACAAGTACAACAGTCAATAACTCAAGCAAAAACTAGCGCCATCCACAAATGCTTTAATAAAGCTGCAAGAATCAAACATGCTATCCAATTGCAAATCATACATGCTATCCAAGTGCAAATCATAGACCAAAAGCAGCAACAATTAAAATCAAAACACTGTTTTACCTTGCTAACAACTATCAAATACCATCCTAAATGAAAGACCCAGAGTACAGTAGCTCAAGTTACAACTATGGTTTTATTTGGTTTACACCCCACCCCGCCAATCACTTAACTCCCACGCGAAAATTTTAATTTATCAAATACAATAAGACAGATATCATTTCATCTTAAAATGCAGATCATTTGAATAAAAAATGGAAATCCTCAGTAAACGAAAATAAGATCGCAGCCCAAAATTCAGATAGATAAGCAAATCCCACACTCAGCTTATTTCATTCGACCTTTTTAATGCCTCCAATGCAAATAATTCTAGCACATTCGATTTATGCCAAGTTCTCTAACATCTCTTAAAAATATCACGACTATCCTACTACTACAACCGCTAAGTTAGGAATGAATTTCAACAAGTACGAGCAAATCAGACCACCATCTAACATATGAAGAACATAAACAATAAGCTAAAATTAAGCTTGTGAAAAGAGAAAGGTTACCATGGCTGACGGCGGAGCGAGGAAGGCTGGGAAGCAGGATTCGATTTTCCGCAAACGCAGTCTGAAACCCTAACAGAAGAAAATCTTGCTTTTATTTATACGAAGATTGATTAGGGTTCATGAGTGGGTGAGGCGGTGGGCTGGGCCGAATTACGTAATGTTCTAAGGCGGATAAAACCCATTATGTAATTGGACGTAGTTCATTGCTGGGCTGCAGTGAACGGGCTTGGATTTTAAACTTTATTCAAAAGCGAGCTACTTTTCTTTTTTCCTTCACGAGAAGGGATGATAATTTTTGACACGATAGAATAGAATGACACAAAAAATAGTGGATTAGTATTTAGTCTTATCGTATTTGTGTTCTTATTGTGTCGACATGATAATGACACGAAAATTTTGTGTTGTGTTCGGGTTGTATCAGTATAAACACGATAAGGACACAACATGATAGGGTATGTTTACCTGTTAGTGACACGATAACCTGATATTTTTGTATGTTTGTATGGAGTATTGTCGTGTAATATCATGAATTAACGTGTATATCAATTTCTTTTTATTTTTGACTTATCGTGTCAAATCGTATCGTGTCGTATCGACACGAAAATTATTGTGTTCATGTCGGAGCAGACCCTTATAGTATCGTGTTTGTGTTTGACCTTATGGTATTCGTGTCCTTATCATGTTGACAGACACACAGGGTCGTGCCTAGCAATTGTTTGGCCTGAGCCAAACTTTAAAATGGACCCTTTTGTTTTTACAAATTTAAAGAGACATAAAATAATACTTAAAAGAAACTTTGTTAAAACTTTAAATACAATTGGCGACAAAAATATTGATCAAGTTTGTATAATCAAGTTGCTCAATTTTTCATTTCTTAATTGATAACATAGCTAACTCATTCATGGTTGACCGGAGAAAGGTTTTAAAGGAAATCACAAAACACCGCCTGAGGTTTGGGCTAAATACAAAAAAATCTAGAGGTTTTTGAAAATTACAAATCGGGTTTCTGTAGAAGAATGAGTTCGAACCATTATAAAGAGAAAATAGTTAACTCTGAAAGAATCCTCTAAAAATTGGAAGTTTTAAAGTTTTTTTTTACATCTATCATATATATATATATATATATATATGTACACATAAAACATTAAAACTTTTGGGGCCCTTATTTTTTTTTTTTTTTTTGGGCCTAAGTCTTTGACTCAATGGCCTTAAATTAGGAACGACTATGAGGACACGATTACACGCTTTAATTTGTCATTCATATTCACGAGGACAAATGAGAAATAAGATGAAATTCGAACTTGAATCTGCTCGTACAATGATAACTAAATATTTTTTTCGGCCCACCAAAATTAAAATTTCCTTAAAGAAGAAAGAAATAGAGAACAAATTATTATTCAATTTTGAATTAATATATAAGAAGGCGTCTATATTGTTAAATTTGAGTCTTTAGATCATTCATATACTATTATTTGATGGATAGATGTATGCCTAAGCAACGTAGAAGGCTAGAAGCTATCAAAGAATGGTAAGTTCATGGTGCGTTCGGCGTATCACGCAATTTTGGATTCCAATATAACTCACTCTTATCACCACGGCCAGCCGTCCTCAGGTGGTGACAGCCCCTTAGTTTGGAAAAAATTGTGGAAACTCCGCATTCTGCACCACAACCTGGTTTTTCTATGGCGTCTGATCACGGGCTCGATACCATGCGCTGAATTCCTCCAGCTCCGTCGGCTTCAAGACGCAGGTGTATGTGTCTTTTGTGGTGCTCCAAATACCTCAGCTTCCCATATCTTCTTTAATTGCAGCTTTACTAGATGCATTTGGAATACAGCGGGGTTATGGGATTTAATCTCCAAATTTGAGCAGCCATCATTCTTACTTTGGATTAGAGACATTTTTCTTGAACTTAAACCCGACATGTGTGAGCTCATTGCAGTGATATGTGATTTCATTTGGTTCATTAGAAATAAAAAGAAGTTCGATGACGTGGTGCTCAACCCTTTCTCGATTGTTCTCTCGGCGAATAATGAACTTTTGGATTTTCATCGCGCCCAGAACTGGCCTAAACGACCATCCCCCGACTTCATACCCGGCTGCCTCATCCAAAAGAAACCTGATGGTCCGAGCATTTTCTTTGATGGTTCCTTGTCGAATTCTTGTGCGGACATAGGCATTGTTGCTTTCGACAACTCGGGGAACTTTATCATCGGCTTCTCTAAAAAGTTTCAAGGCAACTTCTCCGCGGAAATTGCCGAATGTTTTGCACTCCGCGAAGCTCTACTCCTTGGACAACAACTCAAACTCAATTTGATCGAAATCTTTGGAGATGCGGCTGCTATTGTTCTTGCCATCAATGGTGAAGCTCAATTCCCAACCTCTTGCCAATCTATTGCGGAGGATATCAAAAGGCTGAAATCTCTCGTCTCTCTCCAGAGTATCTCATGGATTAGTCGTCATAAAAACTTCATAGTGCATCATTTCGCTTTATTTGCTAAATCTATGTCTTCCATTTCATTCACTTGGGATAATCTCCCAGACTCTATTTGTCAATCGTTGCTGGACGATTTCCAGCATCTTTAATGAATTACAACTTTCCCGTTTCAAAAAAAAAAAAAGAAGCTATCAAAGAAAGTTTGTGATTGATACCAACCACATAATAAAGGTGGGTAAAGGGAATTTATGACTTTTTTATTTTGCAATATTTGTTAAATTCAAGAAAATCTATAATAGGACTAAACCAAATTATATGAAAAGAAAATGTTTACAATTGGTTGAGGTTAGCCGAGTGGAGTAATTTTGAAACATTATTGTAAGAAAATCTCATTTGACTCAAAATGGAATTTCGTCAAGCATTTGAACATCATCATTATGTCAAGTGCACAAGATGACATCACTAATACATATGTGACAGGGTATTAATGTTCTTGAGACGAAACATGATATGGAATATAGGATCCGAAATCGCATTTTGTAACTTTCATCCAATACTAGCAAAAATAATTAAGAGATCATGATAAATATTTGAGTATAAATTTTGGGATAATTACAAAAAAACCCCTAAGATTTGGGCTAATTACAAAAAAATTGAAAGATGTTTCAAAATACAAAGAGTCCCCTCAAGTTTGATTCTCTATTTTTTGTAATACTTTTGCTTATGAAGGGAAAAAATGTAAAACATAATCGAACTCCAAGAGATTTTTTGCAATTTACAAAAAACTCTGGGCTTTTTTGTAATTAGCCCAAATCTCAGGGGCTTTTTTGTAATTATCCCATAAAATTTTAAAACATTCTTCATTGAAAATGAAATTTTAAACAAGTGATGGGGCAAATGTTGGTAGTGTCCGTTACAGCCTCCATCTCTCATACTAAAAATCATAGTATCCTACCATATTTATAAACCTCCCAATATGTGCATTAACATTTGGGCAGCAAAACTACAAAAGCCAGAAACTAATCCTAAATAAAAACAAACATTAGTAAGACTGATAAAAATATTCATCTCTGTTCTATACAAATCTTACCAAATATGTCAGCTTTTTCTTGCATCCACTTCAGATTCCCATAAATTGCTTCTGTTTTCCTCAACTTCATGTTAGGATTAAACTTTCTGGAGCCAAACAAGCCTTTAACTGAAATCTCCCTTACTATGGGAGTGTTCGCAAAAGCTATTGCTTTTAGAAGAAAGTGATTTATCGAAGTAGTTGAGAATCAAAAGTTGGTAGTGTTTGGAAATAGAATCAGAAGTTGACAGTGTTGGTGGAAAAGTTAGAAAAGTGCTAGGGATAATTACAAAAACACCCCTAAGGTTTCCGTCTTATATTTTTCCCAGTGATTTTCGAAAATATTTAAAAATATTACAGTTACCCCTTAAATTTAAGACAAAATGAAACCTGAAGGGGTTTTCGATAATTTTGAAACATGTCTGGGTTTTTTTGTAATTAACCCAAACCTCACGGGTGTATTTGTAATTATCCCTTGTTTGTATACAAACTAGAAGCAGGAGCAGAAATCTAAAGCACCCATCTCCTTGCTTTTAGATACTGACAGAATCAGAATCAGAAGTTGGCATTTGCAAACACTATAAAGTGATTTTTTTTTTCAGCCAAAAACTAAGAAGTGTTTTTTTTCCGGTGATCGCAAACACTCCCTATATATCTACCACAATGAGCAGCATGGTAGGCAAGAAAACCATTTTTGCTGAGAAGCATTTCCTGTTGTTGCTGCAGTAGTAGTACATGTTTGATCATTACATGATATCGACGGCTGTGGCTCTGTCTTCGTCGGTGTCAAGGGTTGGGATTGCACCTGCTCCGCGCTAGACCTCACCGAGCTAGGTAACCTTGATGAAGCACTTTTTTCTGAGTCTCCTGCTTTTCTGAACACATTTGAATTGATTCAGTTGTTATGTAGATGCAATATAAGTACTCATAAATCATGATATCTTCCAGATTGCAATAACCAAAAGGGATAATTACAAAATTACCCTTGAAGTTTGGGTTAATTACAAAAAAAACTCTTTCATGTTTGATTATGTGTTAAATATAAGGGGTATACTTGCAATATTTTTCAAATATAAAGGGATGTTTTGAAATATTTTTGCTTATGAAGGGGGTAAAGTGTAATACATAATAAACCTCATGAGTTTTTTTTATAATTTTCAAAAACATGTGGGTCTTTTTGTAATTAACCAAAACCTTAGGGATAATTTTTGTAATTATCCCATAACCGAAAATCGAAAATCCCAATTGTTTCATGTTCTATTTCAAATCATTAAAAAAAATCCCAAAAAAGTAATCCTTAATAATCAATTGGTCATGTTGTAAAACCACATACACTTAGCACATCCAAGAACTTTAATATATGATAAATTACAAAATCTCCCTTAAGTTTAACCTAATTACAAGAAAACCAGAATTATAAATAGCCAATAAGATATTACAAACACCCCCCTTCAGAATTCAGATTTGTATTTGCTTAACAAATACTCCTTCCTTCTTGATGTGTTGAAACAATGCCAGTTTTGTAATTTTGGAAGGTGGTATTTTTTTATTTTTCATTTTTGTTATGTAATTAGATTGAACTTGAAGAGTAATTTTGTAATTACCCATTGGAACATATGATGAAACACAAATTGGAGTAAATCACATTCATTAAGATGAGTTAGAGGCACTCGTATTTCATCCCCAATCACACAGTACAGGTGTTTAACAAGTGTACAACACTAACCATATTAATTTTTAAGCATAAATTGTTGGCTTTGAATATTGTTAGTATTGTACACTTCTCAGTGTGGCGGAATACGAGATGAAACGTCTGCTCAATATATAAAGAGTTTCTACAACTTCAAAGGCAACAAACATATGGGAACAAATGTTTTGTTCCACTTTTTATGTTTGGCTGGTGGACATGTGTTAATAGATAAACACGGATTATTAAGAAGTACTTACATTGAAAATGCAAAAGATTTGGTGCTAGTCCCACTCCCATGAGAACGCCGGCAATTACGCGCCGCAACTAACGACGACGTATCATAATTCCCACACTCACTTTCCTTAATCACTTCCTTCATGGTGGCCTCTGCCAACCCCAGCTCCCGGCTCCTCATTTCTGCCACCGCTCCGCACCTCGACTGGTGCACCGAGTAACTAAACATCTTATCAGACGTAGAAGCTTCTCCATCAGGCGCGCCCAGCTCCCCAGACCTAAAGTCGTTCTGGAAACTCATATTCCCTCCGTGAATGCTGAACAACGACTCATTGGACGCCACGCTCCACTCCATCGGCGCGTTCGACTTGCTCCGCGCGAAGACGGACGACGGTATCCGGTACGGCGGCGAAACAGAATTACGTTCCATCGCTTGGTCGGACGGCGGTTCGACCGCGTGTGGTGTAGTAACGCAAGGCCCTCCGTGATCGGACGGTTTGCGCGGGGACGATGAGTCCGTGCTCGAGACGGACTTATCGTCGTCGTCGCTGTGGAAAGGAAGGTCTAAGGGGGAGTCTGGTGAGGAAGAGCTACTTGAAGAGGAGGAGGAGGAGGGGGTTAGTTTTTTGTCTTTTGGGGGGTGAATTGCAATTTTTTCAAAGTTAGGGGGTGGATGTGATATTAGATTTTCGTATGCTGTGGTTTCGTGCTCGAATTTCGTATTACTTGAAGGATCCATGTTAAATATTCAAAGTATACTGATCACCTGTACTGGTATAAAGAAAATACAAATACCATAAGTCAGTAATTTTGTTCAAAACATGTAACAAGCCTAAACAGACAGGGAATAATGTAATAGACATAATTCTTGGGATAATTACAAACACTACCCCTTGGGTTTAATCTAATCACAAAAAAAAACCCAGTTCTATTACAAAATTATAAATACCCCTTGGTATTTTTTTCGATTTAGAAAGTACATTCTCATGACTCCAAACTCATGTCTGGGTATTTGTTAGATAAATTCAAACCTGAATAAGGTATTTGTAATACTTTAAGGAGCTATTTGTAATTTTGAAAGAGAAATGGGGTTTTTTGTAATTAAGCTAAATCTCAGGGGTAGTTTTGTTTTTATAAAATCAAGTTCATGGGAAGATTATAAAAAATGTGCACAAGAAGTAACATCAAGAACCTCACCAGACACAACATATTTGAATCAAATACATGGTTTCCTTGCAATATATTTTTAGGGATAATTACAAAAACACCCCTGAGGTTTGGGTTAATTACAAAAAAAACCCTTTCAGGTTTCTTTTTGTCTACTGTAATGTTTTTGTAAATGTCACGAGTTTTCTTGAAACGTTTTTGAAAATTACCGGGAAAAATGTAAGACATAATCAAACCTCAAGGAGTTTTTTGTAATTTTCAAAGAACTCTGGGTTTTTTTTGTAATTAGCCCAAACCTTGGGGGTGTTTTTGTAATTATCCCTATATTTTTATTCATTCCTATAGTTAATGAACATGCTCAAATTACAGAATGGCCCCCTTTATGTTTTTCAAGATTCATAGACTGCAAATTTGAAATTTCAGAGGGCTTTTCTAGGCCTCAGAATTTATGAAGTCAATATTAGGACTGCATAATAAGTTTTTTCAATCTGTATTATTGAATTGATCATATTGCATATAACCACTTATTTTCTATTTTTCTCTAAATTTCTTCATAAAAAATGTTAAAACAAGAAATGAAAATGTGAAATAACAAATGAAAAAGGGGACAAACAAGAAGAAGTTTTTAGGACACAATTGACAAAAACATAGTAGAATAGAACTGCATACCATGCACAAGGAGGAAATGAAGAACTCGAAAGATCGTCGCGCGTCGTTTCTTTCTGGCCTAAACGTTCGACAAAAACCGGCCAGAAACGTTAACGGATCGGACCCCCCTCTCTCCACCGTGCGTCCGATCAACGATAAAAAGATGTCCAAATTCTTGATCAGAAACAAACAGAGAGAGAGAGAGAAAGATAGAAGTACAAAAAAGTGCAAGGAAATATTGATGGCCTAACGTTGATTTAGGATGTCTTATGGATTGCTATTGCATACAATTGTACAAATAATCATCTTATGTATCACTACTAGCAACCTATCTCTTCTCTTAAAAAGTAAATGAGATACGGATAAGATACGTATAAATACGGATGGGGGATACGTATTCGATCGATATGCTCCAACTGTTTCAACTGCTTGAATCAAATCACAAACATACTCCAAATCTCACATAAAAATGCTCCAACTGCTTGCTTGCTTCATTCGATAATATCTAAAGCTTGGCTTAGCTAATAGCTAAAATAAAGAAATATATGTAAAAATGATCAAACTATTCGAGCTTGATTCGTATATATTCGGCTCGATTAACTATATATTAATTAAACTCAAATACGATTTTTGAAACTCGACAAAAAAATCAAGCAACTTTGAAAAGTAACATGCTCGATTTGTTTATACCCCTGATGGCATTATACAAAATTTACAATCTACCATGTAGCTTTTGGATCGAACTACTAACATGTAGCTCATCTCCCTCCTAAAATCTTGAACGTACTAAATAAAATAAGCTACTTTTAGCTCACAAATCCATGTAAGATGGTGTCGATTCCATCTACCACATTTACTAATCTCCATTTTGAATGTATAACATATATTTATTTTCACTATTTTGTATTTCATTAAATATGAACTTTCACATTATTTTTTATTAAATTAATTATTTTGTCCACTTGGCTAGGTTAAGTAAATCGTTTTTTAAAATATCCAACTTATTTGCCAAATAAGCAATTTTCCCTTCAAATTCGAAATTTACTCAAATTTAATGCCACGTAAGCATTTTCCGAGGCCCATTAGCAATTTCTGGCGGAAAGGACTAAATGTGCAAAACTTTAAAACTTGCAGGATGTAAATTGCAAAAAACTAAAAAAAGGGACCAAAATTGAGAAGAGGCCAACCTATAAGACCAAATTTGCAATTTTGCCTATCAACCATCATCTAAAATTTTTTACAGTGCGACACCAAGCTTTTTGATATTCATAACGCTTTCACAACTCAAATTGCAAAAAAGTGTCATCATCTAGTCAAACTAAATATTTCATAAACAATTTAATTAAAAAAAAAGTATATTTCATATAAAGTATTTAAACAAAAGAAAGTTAATGGACATTCATAATTACGGTGGTTTAGTCCGGACATTCATATAAAGTATTCATAGCTCGTGCCCGGATTTGTTCGAGTTGGGTAGTCTCCCTTGAGGAGTGCCTTAGTCTTTCTTTTTGGAGGTGGTTTAGTTTTCTTTAGTTTTGTGTTTTTAGTTGTTTTTTTTTTCTTTCCTCGAATTACGGTGGTTTTACCTCTCGTGCGGAGTTCTCCCCTTGACATGTATCAATGTATGTATGTTGAGGTGGCCATTTTCTTGGGTTAGCGTGTAAGTTTTGTTAAGTAATGAATATATTTCTATCGTTTCGGAAAAAAAAAAAAACATATATGCGCTTTTATAAAGCATTTGAGTCTTGCTTCAAAAAAAAAAAAAAAAAAGCATTTGAGTCTAACATCCATTATGGTCTCATCACCCATGACCTTTGAAAGAATGATTGTGGCCACAAACTAAAAAGAAAAAAAAGTTCTATGTTATACTTATATGGTCAAAAAACATGAAATTGACTTTTGATAAAAGTTTGTATCACCTAATAAACCCAGTCAAACCTATTGCACTTGTCAAACTATGGCCTGAAAAAAAAAAATGATGCACCCATTCGCGAGAGCCCCCACTATTCCATCAATGAGTTAAATCGCGGAATGTGTGCCCAATGAGTCGGGTCGTCGTGGCTGCGTATGTCTGTTTGAAATCACTACACTAGAAATTCTCATCCAACTTGTTACTAGACGGATTCGAACCTTTACATTTTGAGTACCAAGCGAGACGGATATCAAATCACCCATTTTCTTTTTACCATTGAGCTATGTCCGGAGCACTATGGCCAGAAAAAATAGGAGAAAGAAAGTAACAGAAAAGGTCAAACCATGGTCCATACAAGCGATGACATGTCCAAATTTTTTATTGGTCATAATTTCACGATGAGTGAGTGTTGGAAACAAATACACACACAACCCAAAAAAGGAAAATGAGAAGAAAAGAAGAAAAGAAACAGAAATAGGAAGAAAAAAAAAAAACTTGCTAAGGAGACTTTTGTAGACTTTTGTACTTGGTGTTTTTCCCTCCTTGTTTCAGAGATTTTTTTTAGATAAATAGGAAAATGGTGTTATGTATTTGTCCTTGAGAAATACTTCAATTCTTTGATCTCATTTTCTTGGAAGACATTTACAGTTGTAGATATCTCGTTAAACTTGTTTTATCGTGGTTAGTATTGTTTGTATAGTAATCCATATAGTTCGGATCATCTATCTCAAATATTTTTTCATCTTCCATTTCAATATTATTAATACACATTAATGATGTGTCATTTCAATATTTTATATACTCGGCCTGTATTGATTTAGATTATATTGAAATATAAGACAGAACATAGAACATAATTTGGAATGACGATTCAACTTGGATATCAAGTTATTTGATTGAAGTAGACAAATATTTGTATGAAACAGATCCTATACGTAAATAAAATTTCAATTCAAACTCAAAACCATAAACAAACTCATACTTTTTATGTTTTATAGGATTCGTATTTCGTGAGACGTCTCATATGAATTTTGACAAATTTATTACTATTTTGACAAAGAAAAAAAAAAAACTTCCACCAATCCTAAAAGAAGCTTCACCTCTAGTTTCAACTTTCAACCCCCACTTGCAAAACATATCTGAATTTTCTTCTTTTTTCATTCTTTTTGTTTTTCCCCCTATTTTGTTGGACAAGTCTTTTTGCCTGACTAAACGCGTGTTTTTTTTTTTTTAAATACCTAAAAGTTCTTGGTCTTTTTCAAGTTCCCATTTCTTCATTTACATATTTTTTTCCTCATTTTAGAGCAGAAATCTTGATATCTAATAAACCTACATTTTTTGCCTTTCATTGTTGCAACAATATCCAATTTCTTCGGTCTTTTTGTTTGTTTAATGTGCTTATATTTTATACTTAGTTGAAATATTCATGTGAAATTGCCAAAATTTGTGTACTTGTTTTGTACCACAATTTTGTACATTTTACTCCAAATAGCATATTTGTATTAGTATTATTACATGTTTTCTACACATTCTTGAACTTTCTTTTTTTAAATCCGGTTCTATCATTGCAGAGACTTGAATCCGGGCCCCTTCACTGAAGAGTAATACCCGTGACCACTGTTCTACACATTCTTGATTTACTTAGCAAAAAAGTCCTTAAATCTTACTTTTGACACACACACACACACACACACATATTTCTTTCTATCTTTCTCTTTGAATATACATTCCCTTTGTTAACTAGTCTTGTTTCAAGTCAGGATCAAAATAGGAGGCTCCATGGAGTCGGTCTAGTTTTGGTCAAAAAGACCCTTTTACCCCTGTTCCCTTTTTATTTTCAAAATTTGAGTGATAGGACTAATTGGGAAAAAAAAATTATATAAAAAGTAGTCTATTCTTCTGTAGCAGTCAAATGCTCTTCCCTTTAATTCACAATTCACCTGTAATAATACTTCCACTAATAGAAGGCCAATATACCAATATTTGCCAATAGTGATACAAATAATTTTTCTCTTTCTCATCCAACACCAAAATTGGCAAAAATAGGGTTGTGAACCGATGGCCGAAATCCTCGACGGCGAACACCACGTGATCGTTGCAGCTCATCACCTGGTGAGGGCCCTCGAGGCTAACAAGCACCTAAGCAATGACATGAGAAGACTACTAGGAGATCTAGACATCCATTTGTCCACAATGATCAGGCTCAATGAGGGTGAAGCAGAGAATAACAGAGAAATCGAGGATCGGCTCGATTCGGCTCACCACACCATCATGAGTTTGCATTCAAAGATATGGGATTCCAGCCCTGTGATAGATATGGAGTATTTACAAGCTGTTGCTGAGGTCCAGAGGTTAACGGAAGGTCTACGAAATAGGCCGTTAAACGGAAGCAGTCGAAATAAGGAGCTTTTCGATCAGTCTCAAAGTATTCTCCAAACGGCTATGGATAGACTCCAGGATGAGCTGATACATATTCTTGTCCAGAATAAGCAGTGTTTCGAGCATCCAATATACGAGGAATCAATCGTCTCGAACGAAGATGATTCTGTCGAGAACACGGAGCGTAGCAGCTCGGAGACCGACGAATATGTAATGGATTTGATCCATCCGGATGTGATTCCTCAGATCAAGTCGATCGCGGATATAATGTTCGCTTCGGGCTACGATCACGAATTTCGCCAGGCTTTTGTAGGGTTCTGGAGAGATACATTAGCCGAGTACATGTCGATTCTTGATATCGAACAATTTAGCATCGAAGATGTGCTTCAGATGGAGTGGAAACACTTAAACTCAAGAATCAGGAAATGGCGCTTCGCAATGAAGAGCATTATCGGCGTCTATCTCGCCAGCGCGAAACGGCTGTTTGACCAAGTTCTCGGTGAATACGGCGATATAAGTTCGACTTGCTTAGTCGAGGCTTCGAAGGGTCCGGTTTTCAGCCTCTTGAATTTTGGTCACGCCGTGTCGATCGGACCCCACCAACCGGAATGGCTCTTTTGCTTACTCGATATGTACGAGGTTTTAGCCGATCTCATACCGGACGTCGACACTTTGTTTCCGGACGAGATCGGCTCGTTCGTCAGGACCGAATTTCACGAGCTTTTCACCCGACTCGGAGATTCTGCTAAGCTCATTTTTAAAGAATTAGGAAACCATGTCGCATCGTGCTCTTCCACAACCCCTTTCGCAAACGGCGGTATTCACCCTCTGACGAAGTACGTCATGAACTATATCTTGTGCCTTGCAGAATACGGTGATACCCTCGATTTACTTCTTCGAGCTCAAGATGACGTCGGCCGGGATATCCCCCGCCACCTGCAGTCATTGACTTCAATATTAGAAGCGAACTTAGATAAAAAGTCCAATTTATACAGAGATTGTTCCTTGAAGCATATTTTCATGATGAATAACATCCACTACATGGTTCAAAAGATCGGCGACTCGAAAATCAGACAATATTTCGGGGACGACTGGATTAGAAGCCACATAGTGAAATTCAGACAACACGCAATGTGCTACGAAAGAGTGACATGGAATTCTATACTTACTTTGCTTCGGGATGATGGGAAAACGGGCAAGGCGACTCTGAAGGCTAGGTGCCAGGCTTTCACAGCTGCTTTCGAGGGTGTGTATAAAAACCAGACGAGATGGTGGGTCCCGGATTTTCGACTCCGTGAGGATTTGAGGATCTCGGCTTCGAAGACGGTTATCCATGCATACAGGAACTTTGTTAGTAAGATTAGCAATTCTATTGGTGAAAAGCACATTAAGTACACTGAGCAGGAGTTGGGGATTTATATCCTGGATCTGCTTGAGGGTTCATCAAAGTCATTAAATCATTCACAGAAGAGATGAATGAATGTGGGTTATTTTTTCGAATGTATACGTTACACCATTAATTTTTATTTGTAAGTACAATTTTTTTTCCGGAAAGAATGGCGTAGAACTAAATAAATGACCTTACTTGTGATCACTGCTTGCTTCGGAAAAAGATGATCTTCTGAATATTGTTCTGTGCACGACCCGTGTTAGTAGGTTATAAAAAAATGCAATAAATATCGAACAAAGTTCAATTTTTCTTATCATTATCGTGCAGTAAACTTTACTCCGCAAAATGCTGGACTAAGGCTACAGAGCCAGAAAATAAAACCATGTTCTCGATACGACCTTAATTTTTCAAGTAAATAAGTTCATTAATTCGAAGGAAAATAAACTCGAATAAATTTTGTTTCGTTTCCACGAAATCACCAGTTACTTTCCACCAGGAGGACAGCACTGTCATTGACACATTACCTGGCTCCGAAATATTGAGAAACTTAGCTTACATTTCCACCACCAGAATTAACTGCACGAAAACGGCCAGTAAAAACATATGAACAGCAGAAAGTCAATATTAAGGAACTCTTAAAAATCCAGAAACAACTGTATCAATCCTTTAGCACATCAAGCTCCACAGTTTAGGCACGCGTCGTGGTGGAAGATACAAATGTGACAATATTCAATGCATATCAACATTGTTCGAAAATTGCTAATGACATGTTCAAACTCCTTAATTGACCATGTAAAAGTGTGGATGGGACAAGATAACTAAAATGTCAATGTCAATAAAAAGACTTAAATGAGAGGACTTGATAGTTCTTCTATGACCATAAAGAACCCCAAAAGGCCATCTTCGTCATATATCAATTTTCTTTTTATTTTCTTAAAATCTGGATTTAGACCTGCACTTTAACATGAACTACAAAGTAGTTTTGGGTTTTGCACATTTAACACATGTATACTAATATCATATTACTGGTCAACAGAGTAAACCTTTTTCCAATTGACAAGGTTCGTATTATTTAATTCATAACAGGTGCACTTATTGCTAAATGTATCTGTTTTCCTGAGATTCACAAATTGACAATCATACAATCATCTACACATTATGGAAATGGTCAACAATTCTTCTAGGTTTGATTTGGATGGAAGGATTTGGATTTGAAGGAATGATTTCAAATGACTCTATTTAGAATTGGTTTGAAATCCACCACAATGACTCGGAAAATATCTCAAAATAGGAGCCTATGGATTTGAAATCCATTGTATCCAAACAAGCTCAATGGATTTGTTATTACAGATTTGAAATCCTCAACTTCTAATCCATCCATCCAAATGAAGTCTAGTGAATTTACAGAGTAGATGCAAGCAACAGTCCAAATTAGGACAATATAAAATTGGGTAAATTATAAAAACTACCAATGATTTAGCCTAAACTTCAAAAAAAAATCAATAATCTTTCAAAATTACAAATACCCCCTTAATACTACAGACACCCCTTGAGGTTTGTATTTTCTTAACAACCCCCTCAATAAGTGCAATTTGTAGAATAGAAACAAATATCAAAGAGGTATTTGTAATTTTGAAAGCTAATTGGGTTCTTTTGACGAAGAATTAGTAGTTCTCTCATGTTTAGCATCAATACTCAGCATTTAAGCCAGAGTTATCACGTCTTTAATCTCAGCAATGAAGGATAAACAGAATGGAGATGTAGAGAAATTAATTTTCCTCACTTTCTCTATTATGATGAAGAATTTCCAATTTATACATCAATAACATCTACTGACTACATAGCTATCGTCTGTAAAGAGAAAGCTATTTACACCACATAAGCAACCAAAGCACAAGATCTGAGATTTGTATTTATGCAAATCGGGAGACCTATGGAAAACATAGCCTAAGTCGAAAATATAGTAAACAAAAAATATACAACACGAATGTACTTACTTCACATTGTTTTCCCTTCAGCTGACATGTGCTTATCGTGTAATGGTTGATGTCCATCTCATAGAGATGACACTTGAGTTTCACCATGGAAATACTTAGATACGCTGTGTAGTTCATAAAGACCTCACTTATTTCATGAGAGCATTGAGCTCCACTTCACAAAGTACAGCACATATAAGTAAACTCTGGAGAGGAAAGAAAAGTCTGGTGGAGGGTGGAAAATGAGAAATTCGTCATCTTGTCACAGGGGCAACCGGAGAATAGGTAACTGGATCCTTTGGTTGGTTACTGGAAA
Source organism: Rehmannia glutinosa (assembly GCA_016081115.2). Lineage (NCBI taxonomy): Eukaryota > Viridiplantae > Streptophyta > Magnoliopsida > Lamiales > Orobanchaceae > Rehmannia > Rehmannia glutinosa. Next base: position 99,953,083 of record CM071934.1, on the reverse strand, counting down.
TCAATGGCAATGCCCGGACACATTTTCTGATGTATCTTGTGGAAATGTTTTGTGAAATTGCTTTACAAGATTTCTTCAGTTTTTGAACAGAAACGAAAATGTTATCTGATTAGTAAGTTAAAGAATATTGGACCTATGTAACAGGATAATATGTCATATAAGTTTGGGCAAAATGCCTTATTTACTTGTTCTCAGATGAATAGTAATAAGTATGTTTTAAAACGATGGAGCATTGTTATCCTAAATTAGGGTATAGACATTTGAAATATGGTAAGTCACTGAAATACGGTTGCAAATAGGAGCTTCTTTTTCATTATTTATTTATTTGTGTGTGCGCGACTAAACAGTTCAACATTTTGCATAGCAACGAACACGAAGACAATATTTGAGTTTCTATACTTTTTTGCCTCACCTATCGGCAAGATATATGGTGGAAATACTCGTGAAAGGAAAATATCTTGTAACTTTATTTATTTGTCTCTCCTATTAAGGTTTTCACATGAAAATTCAACTTGTTAGAGTTACTTCAACAAAGAGCATAACCGAAGAATATCTGAATGTAAAGGTGCAGCAGGAAAGTTATAAGCATATGAGCACACACTTGCATAATAAAACATAACAGCGCAGTCGCCCTGCCACGTAAAGTCGTAAACCCAAATCTCGGAACAGTTGGTTATGTTTTGGACAAATCAAGAGGAGAAACTAATAAAAAACCAAAAGAAGCAGAACATCATAGATCTTATACCAGAGCATTCGTTCTCCAAAGGCACAAAATCCTAGTCAACTTTTAGATTTGCTACTCCAGATATTTTATCGACTCGAGTTTCAATGTTTTTCCACGTCTAACTTAGTTTATACATCACCTCAAGGCAATTTATTTACTCAGTAACCAACATTATAATCTAGCAGTAACGCAAAAAATTATATTGTCACAATCAATTCCAGAACTTATTCTTGGGGCTTGTGCTCGCTGTATGTCTTAGTAATATATATTAGATACTACCGTGCAATGCAATGCATCTCCCACTTCTTATTTTTGGTGCGGAGCCATAACAGCTACTGCATTAGATCTGAGGTGTTTGTACCAATACAATTTTCACATTTTCTTGGTCAGTCCACCGTTCACCTTTAATAAATTGCACCACTGGGGCTTTCCCATATATGGTTCTTGACATAATTACCATTGATGTATCACAAAAAATTAATATAAACAAACAAAAGAAAGAAAATTCTGCCACAGTCTTATTAATAATGAAAATTTTTGCTTGCTTCCAGTTACAAGTCACCAATACACATAGATAAACTCAAAGTGGAAACTCTGACGACCTCAAACCGACTTTCGCTCGGTTTATGTATGATAAAAACAAAGTAAGAACTGTCACAGTTCAAAACAGACTACGAAATCAAAAACCCAAGTAACATGTTATATTTCTAAAACATCAATAGGTTCATAGAACATTGTACAACAAAAACTTCAAGCAACAGCCGAGTCAACAAATAAAACAACACACCTAGCAAGATAGACACAGGAAGAGCAGGCAAGGCCTTCCGATAAAACGCAAGGAGCATCAGAGTTATACCAAGACCAGCTATAATAGCAAGGTAGCATGCATAGACCGTCATGTAGTCATACATAGCAGCTCTACCAACTAATACACTGTAAAAGATAAAATCACCCAATCCAAGCTTAATCGCACCTGACGATCCCAAGCCAATTCCTTCGAGCACCAGATCGTCACTCGGAACATTATCTTCCGTAGAATTCATCCGGATATTCACATGTTGAATAAGAGGAACAGCAAGCTCATCAGCCCGACCCTCTTCAGCATTAACATAATCCCTCTCGTTCTCACCAGAGGCAAGAACGGTCCTCGTATTGGATCTAATCCCTTCATTTTCGTTCATAACGGGCCGGCCCCGTCCCTCTCTCCATACCCTTCTCTGAACCGCACCACCACTCGGACCCGAATCATTAATAACTGGTCGGGCCTCGTAAACTAGAGCAGGAATATCTTCCTCCCTAGACATAGCAAGCTCTACCAATAGCCTAAGAGGCCCACCGGGCAACAAAACCGCCGCAAGATCATACAATGCCATAGCAACCAAAAGCACCCAAGTGGTCCATTCAGGCAAAAGGGTAAACCAATAAGCAACCAACACCCCAATAACTACCAAGTAAGCTTGAGTAACAAAAAGAGCCATTTTTGACATGAACACAGCCAGAACACCAACAACAGTGAAATTAAACAACACAATAGCAAATGTGATGCAGTCAACGGGGAAACTGAAAGATTGGATCAATAAAAGAGAAATCTCACCCCCCATGAACCCTAAAACGAGAAAAGCAGAGAAACCCATGTAGTATTTCAAGAACTTGGTGCATCCGAGGTAGAATAGAAGCACCAATAGGAAAGTGACCGCGGTGACAACAGCGACAAAGACGAGGGAATTCAAGAGGGCACCTTTGAGCTTGTCCCATATGGAGTCTGAGCTGTTTTCGGTGTAGGCTATGGTGGCCATGGATGAGATTGGTAAGTCGCCGCTTGAGGAAGAACCCCCGTTGAGAATAGAAACAAGAATTACGACGGAGAGCATGCATATTGAGACTGGGGTTACAATTCTGATGATTTCTTCACCGCATGTTTCGAGAATGGTTCTGGGTCTTGGATTTTCCTCCATTTTGGATCCAAAAAATGTTGGGATTTGGGGGAGTGAGTATTAGCTGTGGTGGATGTAATTGGAGGCTGAAAGCGTTGTGAAATCCAACCAGATTTCTGGAAAAACCCCAAATACGCCCTGTACAAAATGCGACTGGACTGGAGGGTTAGTTAACAGAAGGGAAACCCCAAATAAGTCGCATGTTTTTTTTTTTTTTTCTGGTCTGAGTTTGGAGAAGAACACAATGGATGGATGCCCCCAGGGGCATAGCCAAGTGGTAAGAAATTTAAGGTGATGTGGGGTGGTCCTCCCGGCGACGAGTTGAATCTCAATGTAGAAGCGATTTTCACCGAATATTGTGGGGGTGCGTTGCGGAGGCGAATCGCGTTGCTCTCTCTCCCTTAAAACTCGACACTTGGGCACATCCTCGATTTACATCCTCCGGGTCAAGGGGCCTCTGATACGATCTTAGCGGTCAGGGATTAGTCATGTGTAAAAACCTGGATATCTGGATTATCAAAAAAAAAAAAAAAAGAACACAATGGATGAAACGATGGCTCTAGGTGGCACAATGGTATACTCGATCGTACCACAAAGCACGATCGAGTTACTTTAACCGTTTCATCGTGTGGCATGATAGAACAACCAAAGTTGTGATTACGATCGTGTCATCGTGCCACACGATGACACGACTAAGGTTGCAATGCGATCGTGCCAAGTATCACACTTTTGTTATTCAACGTTAATTTTCAAACTGTAAAAACTGAGTACAATGAAAAAAATAACATACTTTAAGTTGTAAACTAAGGAGATGCTTATATTATTCGACAAAAATTTGTTCATATTTGTAATAATATGTGTGTTGAAAATTTTAGGATTTAAAGAAAAAAGTTTCAGCTTTTTGCTCAATATATATAAAAAGAAAAAAAAATGGGTGAGTGTGAGGATGAATTTAAAACTTCTTTATGTTGGTAAGAGTATTATAGTCTTTAAACTAATGATATTTTTAAAATTAAATGGAAGTGAGTGTATTATAGTCTTTAAACTAATGGGTTCATATTTGTTTATAAGTTTTAATAAAAAAACGGATGAATTTAAAACTTCTTTATGTTGGTAAGAGTATTATAGTCTTTAAACTAATGATATTTTTAAAATTAAATGGAAGTGAGTGTATTCATTAATTTTGGGATATGAATAGCGATACCCATTTAGACATCTCCAACCCAAAAATCTATTTTAGGGCAGTTTTTGCACTAAAATAGTGCAATTTCTGCATCAAATTTAAAATTCGTCTCCAACTCATCTACTTCAAAATTTGCATTAAAAGAATATCCCTTGAATATTACTTATTATTTCAATACAAAAACTATTTTATTAAAAACCAACTATATGTTAACATAGTATTATAAATAAATGTATAGTTAATTATTGAATATATTGTATTGTTATATGTAACCTATTCTAACATTAAATAAAATGCATAAAACTAAAATTTATAGTTTTATTAAAATTATTTTTGAAAACTAAATATAAAGTTATAATAATAGACAGTAATTATTGTGTATTTACTATTTAGATATAACAAAACAAATCCATAAATTCAAAGAAACACAAAAAAAAAAATATATAAAAGAAAGGATTGTGCAGGAAAAGTGTTGCATCAGATCTGGTGCATCACTGTGCATTACTCCAAAGTGGCGCTCGATTGGAAGTTGGGTTTACACCAAAATAGAGTTTGACGCAACAATTAGCATACAGTTGGAGATGGTCTTATTAGGTCAATAATTTTAGCCTTATTTATGGGAACATACTTTTAAGTCTTAAGATTTTTCTATTCAAAAAATCTTAAATACCCCTTTATATATTTAAAAGTCCAAAATTTTACCCCATTCCCTTTTTAACAAAATTGACCTCAACATTCATTTCACACAAGGGCAAGGAGTGGGAAGGGCGGCCCAACCCTGGCCTCCCCTCTCCCCCTAAAATAACTATATGAAGACGTTTTTGTAAAAAAATATTTTAGTTATAATTTGTATGATAATTTTGTTCAGTTTTGTATATGATCTACTTTATTTTCGTGTATCGGTCTGCTCCACCATTTTTCTTGGTTACGCCATTCATTTCACACAATGGTCTCCTGCAAACTTGAGTTGTTGCTACGTTCTTAGAGTGTTTATGCTAATCCCTGGAAGTAAGAATCATCAATTAGTTATACATTATCATAGTGAGTGAGATTTTGTTGCGTATTTTGATTATTACGACGATAGAATAGGTGAACTGAAGCATACTGCTAAGTTTTCAACAAAATGACTTTAGTTGTTTTTGGGTGGTATTTTTTTTATTGAGTTGTACGTTTAAGGATGTTTTGTGTTGAAATATGTTATTTAAATATGTCATATGTTTAGTTGAGACGTTTTTTAGTTATTTATAGTCGATTCAAAAAACGACTTTTGTCGACTGTGGTCGTTTTTACAATGCAAAATATGTTATAAAATGTGTGTTGTTCTCTTGAACTTTTTTTTCTTTGAAGTGCAAACATAACTTAACTGTTATGGATAACTGCATTATTTCTGCGAGCTTGTCAACGAATATGTCAATGAGTGCGGATGAGAGTTAATGATAATGTCAATGTATAAGGTCCTCCAATCGCTACTCATGTCATATGAAGATATTCTTAATTTCAACACCTTTGAAACATTGATTCATCAAGATGATATTTTTTGCTCATGCGAACTGTGATAAAATTTTGGTTCATATTGATTGTGATATACGATTAAAGTGGTTTTTATATATTAGTACACAATGCTAACTTTCTCCAATAACCAGCAGGGGACACCGTACTTGGTTTTAGCATGCAACAGGAAGACGATGATCATGACTTTGAAGTGGAAGAAAATGATAACGATAAAGTCATGAGTTGGGATGAGTTATTTTAAAAACAACCAAGATAATGATCTTCTGATCGTATAGTTAAATAGTCGACTGCACAACGATATATGAAGAAAATACATTCATAAGTGAGCATCTTATTTCTTCATTATTTAGCAGTACATCACATGTGATACATGACAATGATTTGCAGCCAGACCGAGCATTCAATACAAAAAAAATAAAATTAAGGAAGTCGTACACTTTATCACGCACTGAAATATAATAATTATGGGACCTTAAAAGTTGGCTATAAAAAATTGTCATTTCAATAGTAATCAATCTTTTTTTAATCTACATAAAAAAGTTATGATACTATTTATAGATACATCTCTTTTTATATATAGATAGTATTAAAACTTTGAATTTAGTAGAAAACCAATTAATTTTCAAATAATTTTGTATTTTTGCCAATATCTACTACCACTCAACCAAAAGCTCTCATCCACCGTTGATATATCACAATGTCAAAACTCACCGCTGATATCCATTCACACCTTCAGACATAGTTTTGCTCATTTTCTCTCTCCCCCTGAAAAACCCTCCTCAGCTATTTTCTCTCTCTAGGGTTTTACACTCCCCCTTGAGTTACAGATTATCTACAAAAGTTAATATTAGCCCATCACAAGGTACAATTTCCTTGTTTTCTTATATTTTGTTTATTTCTCCGATTAATAATATACCGTGTTTCTTTTGTTTGGTTTTTCTGGGTTCTCCGGTTTGGTATGCTTATGTTTCCTTTTGAGTTTTTGATGATATTTTCCGATATTGAAGTGGGTTTTTGTCTGGCTAGAATTATTGATAGCAAATTAATCTAAACATTTATGTTGGTAGTGTGTGATCGTTCTTGTAGTGGTTGTGTGATGATAGGGTTGTGTTTTTTTTGCTATTGAAAAGTGCTGAAAAGTTATAAGATCGATAGTTGTGATTGGTAGTAGTTTGCCTTTTGTTTTTTCCCCTTTTGCTATTAGGATGAATATATTTGTTTTGTGTTTGGTGCTTTTGCATATTGGGAGGAGGGATTAGTTCTGCTATAAAAATTGAACTTGGGATGATTGACTCGAATGCTATCTATATTAAATTTTATAAGAGCATATTTTCTCATAAGTGGTAATAATTTTTCGTAAGAATGCTTTTTAGAGGAGCTAAAGAGAGATGTTAAAATCAGCAGTGTTCTTGTGCTATTGCACTGACTCTGTTTTTTCGTATATTTTAAATTCGGGGGAACCATAATTTCTCGGAAATCTTGAATCGTAAGCAGGTTGGTATAGATTCGTTATCTGTGTTTACAGAAGCTTTTCATTTTTTAGGTCGGAGCAATGGCTTTCTTTAGAAAAACTGGAAATATTTTGGGAAGAACTGTGAGTAATCACATCAGTCTGGACATCTCTTCGTCCACACCATCCATCTTTCAGGCGATAAGATGGATGTCATCTTCGAAGCTCTTTATTGGAGGTGCGATACAATTTTGTTGGCGACTTACTTTTTACTAGGTCTGCTTTCGTTATGTCAGATTTATATTCATGCTTGATTTTCATTTTGCAGGACTCTCATACAGCACAGATGACAATAGTCTCAGAGAGGCTTTCAACAAGTACGGAGAAGTTGCTGACGGTACACTCTAAGCAAACCTTGCCATACGCCTCTTCTGTATTTGAAATTGTCATCCTTGTGGTTTCCAAGTACTGCATATGCACTGTTGGTCATATTCATATGGATGGATGGATGAACATTAGCACTGCCCTGGGGTTGTTTTGAAGAAATAGATTTACTAGAAGGAGTCTTAATTTGACTGACTATTCACGCCTCCAACTGATTGGTGAAGTTTGTGAGAGGAGCTTTACTCGAAATCTATAAGTGCCTTCATTCATATATAGGGTTAATTACAAAAATACCCTTGAGGTCTGATCTAATTACAAAAAAACCCAACTAACTTTCGAAATTACAAAAAATACCCCCAAGGTTTTATTTTGTCTGACATTTAACCCCTTCATAAGCAAAAAAAGGTTCAAAATGCCCCTTCATATTTACAAAATCATTGCAGTTTACACCTTAATTTTAACACTGAATCAAACCTCAAGGGTATTTTTTTGTAATTCTGAAAGTTAGCTGGGTTTTTTTTGTAATTAGGTCAAACCTCAGGGGTACTTTTTGTAATTATCCCTTAATATATATTGTATATCTAAGGGGGGTTAAAGAAACAAGCATAACTTTCACCAATCAGTGCAAAAACAGGGTCATGAATGTTGAAGATTATGTAGAAAGAAAGGCAACAATTCTCGATATCATACCATGTTGGCTTCATCAACAATTAAATTGTTGTTAGACTTAAGTTTTGTTGCATCTAGATACATTCATAAACACATTATTATATCAGATATGTTTTATTTTTTTATCTGCTTTGAATCTTTTTGTTTGTATGTTGTATATACTATTATCTATATTTGGTCTTGGAAATGACTAGAATATCATTGTGGAAAACCTTTTTTAAATAATGCCAACAATAATGGTATTTCTTGCAGCAAGGGTGATAGTGGATCGTGAAACTGGAAGGTCCAGAGGATTTGGCTTTGTTACATATTCTTCCATTGAGGAGGCATCTTCTGCCATCCAGGCTTTGGATCAACAGGTGACTTTATCTTACTCGTGATCTGATGCTTACTTTGAATTTGCATTTCTACTTCAGAAAGTTTTGAACTTTTTTCTAAAAAAAAATCCACAACGTAGGTATATAATAAAGGGATAATTACAAAAAACACCCCTAAGGTTTGGGCTAATTACAAAAAAAACCCAGAGTTCTTTGAAAATTACAAAAATCTCCTTGAGGTTTGATTCCGTCTTACATTTTTCCCGGTGATTTTCGGAAACATTTCAAAAAACCCCGACTTTTACAAGAATATTACAGTTACCCCCCCTAAAATTAAGACAAAGAAACCTAAAGGGCTTTTTTGTAATTTTGAAACATGTCTGGTATTTTTTGTAATTAACTCAAACCTCAGGGGTGTTTTTGTAATTATTCCTATAATGAATGTCATTTCATGTCAAACTTTGCGTATCAGATGTTAATTCTCATTCCATTTCGACATTTTGTAGGACCTCCATGGTCGTAGGATTAGGGTGGATTACGCAAATGACAGGACACGGGGTTTTGGAGGTGGTGGCGGTGGTGGTTATAATAGTGGTAGTTTCGGTGGGAGCTATGGTGGTGGCGGTGGTGGTTATAACAATAATGATGGCTATAGTGGTGGAGGTTACGGTGGCAGTTCAAATTATAATTCTGGGTTTAATAGTTATGGAAGTTCAACTGGACCTCAAGTCAGCAATAATGGTTATGATGGTGGGAATTCGAGCTATGGAGGTGATCATCAAGGTTTTAACGAAGATAAATCCGTGGAACGAAACTACAGAGACGACGATGACACGGATAACTTTGCTGATAGGAGGAGTTGATGAGGATCCCAATTCATTTGTTCGTGGAGGAGCTTAGCTGCACTTTACTCATTTTATTGCTCTTTAAAATGTTTTTGTTGATTGTGAATGATACAGCCAACAAACAATTTTAGCTCACAACTAGACAGTAGATACCCGGATGAGATCTTCTATTCCAAATTCGTGTTTCATCTCATTCCATCGCACGGATGATTGCCACGTGTATAGCACTTACCATATTAAAAACCTAGAATGTATGCTTGATTATGCTTCAAAATTAATATGATAGTATTGTACATGTGGCGAGATGAAACACGAATTTGGAATAAAAGATCCCATCCGGTTTCCATTGTCTTTCCCGTGGTTAACATCTCTACAAGTTTCACCTCCAAATTCAAAGCATCAGAACAAAGCAAAAGGATTTTAGAAAAAGTTAGACAGCAGTTGGCTGCCAAAAAATATCAATTTTCGTTCTGCTAGATAAATAATAGCCCAAGATGTGATTGCTTATTTTCAGAAAATATAAAATTCATTTGCTTTTATTTTTTTCTCCCACTGATCACTTCTAATCGCTTTTCAAAATAATTCATCAAATAACTAATCATTATTATTTGTCTTTGCACAAATTCATACTATAATCACTGTTATATAATTCTATATCAAATCAGCTTTCACCGTTACCTAGGTTGCAGAAATCGGGCGATCGCCTAGCACCTAGGGCCCTTAGAAATATTATTGTTTTCTTTCTTTTTCAATTTTTACAAATTTTTGGCCAATTTTGCCGCTTAGGCCAATTTTTGGGCGATATGATTTTTTGGACCAATTTTTGGCAAAATCCGTTTGGCCTAAGGGTGCCTAAGTACATAGGCGGCCGATTTTACAACATTGATCTTGACACTTTTATTTCATATTCAATCACACTATCAAAATCCATTCTTCTTTCTTTCGATTTTCTTTCATCACTATTATCTAGCGGAAAAAAATCCCAAAATGAAAAGAACATCCAATCGCACATTACTTTTGACTTAACAAAAAAAAAAAAAACACAAAATATTTGCTACTCATTCCATATGTTAAAGATCCTAGTTACATTCACAATGGAGCTGAAAGAAACACCAAACAGCTACTCTGTTTCAACCATTTTGCTCAAGCAAAAACATAAGCATTCTTGAGAGCTTCTAAAATTCGAATTTTTGAAGAGGAATTAAGAATTTCACAAGAAGGAGATGAAGAGAGACTCGTTGATCGACTAAAACAACTTCCATGTCCGTTCAGCGAAAAAGCCTTGGGACCGATCGTTTTGGGATCTTGCCTTCGAGTTTTAATCTTCTGTAAGCTTCTCTCATGTGGCACGGCCTGATTGGTCCTGTGTCCCTTCTCTCTGCCATTACTACTCTGGCTGCAATTCTTAGTGCCTCAGTACAACTTACAACACATATTTTACTTCTACAATTCACATTACCAAAAGTATAGAATTCATTTTAAGTTCTATCTCAACAAGCAGGAGACTTTTTTGTTTTTTCTTTTTTCAAATCTTCAACAGAAAATGGACAAAATGAGAAAATCTCGCGTATTTTAAAAAGAACAAGTTAACATACCTGTTTCAACAAGCTCCCCGACAAACATTTTTGCTATTCCGGACATCACAATTGTCATAGGCATAGAAATTTTAGCGCTTCCAGTTATACTTGTTAATAACTGCATTGAGAACACAACAAAGAAGCATCATTAGATAATCTTTTCGGCAAGTTGATGCTCTGACGCAAAAGAAATAAAAGCATGATTTTGACAAATATTTTGCACAAAAGTATTTAACAATTTATAACTTAAACCGTTAAGTTGAAGTACATTTAATGCAAGTAGTTCCCCCTTTCAGAGATGGGATGGGTGGGGTGGGGTGGGGTGGGCTTGATAATTGAACTTTGTATACAGCAACGTGGTGATGCCTACCCGTTTCATGTTAGATTTCTGAAATCCAGATCTTCGAAACGATTCATACCTACTCATTTGCTCCTCTGTGAAATGACCTAAAATCTCCCTGAAGAACAGACTAAGTTAGATGAACTTCAAAACTGAATCATGAATAAAAATGTTAAAGCGAAGGAAAATATTTGAATCCACAATGCTGAGATAAATCAATAAGTAAACTCTCTTCAGACCCTTTTTTTTAGTTTTGAAGTGCACGCGTTACCAAGATTTCCAAGAACTTAGGTGAATAAGAAAAAGAAGAGGAATATCATGACCTTATCTGAGAATGATAGTGTGGAGCAGAAAAGATCAGTTTAAAGTAAATAATTTTATTGGTATCAGGAAATGAGACTACAAATTTAATGTTTTTGTGGCCAAATAAAAGCATTAGCAATTATTAGTATTTTTTCTTTTTTCACATTAACAGAAGAAACAAGTGAGGGTAGTGAACAAAGAAAACGAGAGAAGAAATAATACAAGTTCAAGTGCACGAAGGTCTTCTTCATTCTTAGCTCAAACTCCATTGATTATAAATCCTCAGGTCACCGAGGCAAAACTTCTCTTTGGAATGATCAGTTTCAGAACCCTCATATGATTATAATTAGGAAGTCATTACTTGCAAAACCCAGGCACCTAATAAAAGGATACAAACACAGACTCTTCAGAGGGTCATGCAAATCAACTAGTCAACTTACTGCATCTTAGCCGTTTTTGCAGGATCACCACTAGCTCGCAACTTGCCAAGCTCAACATCCATGTTCTCTTCTTCTTCTTCCTCATCATCATCTTTGTTTTTGCCAATTGGGCCAGTGGGCCCTACTGACATGGACACGGAAGCCGAAGTTGAAGGACCTGTGGCAAGAACATTAGCATTCAACTCCGTATCTTCGTTAACAATCATAACAGGTCCAGCTGAAGTTTCTGCTTCATTCTCATCAAGACCAACGGGGGATTCCGGTGGTGATTCCTCTTGCTCCTCAAATGGGTCCTTGGATTTCTTCATACCAGTTGCCTATAAATGTTTATCAATAGATCTTTAAAAGTTACAAAGTTATCCATCAAGATAAAGACAAAACATTATGTACATGTATAAAATTCACTTTTCACTCCCTAAGATTGGACTGCTACATTGATCCATACTTTTAAAAGCCACGAATTAGACACAAATACAGCATCTACGAGTTTAGGTAACCACGCAAAAAAAAAAAATCCTTAGCTAAAAGTATATAAGTGTACTAGAGGTACAGATCCTAGATATTTCCTCCTTTATCGAGCATGTTGCTATTTAAATCCGTTGATGAAAATGACTTCACTACTAGCAGGGCAGTATATGTAACACCCCAAATTCGATAAACCAAAATAACAAAATTCCCAATTTTCAGAGTACGACTCTGGATTTTTCTTTCCAGCTTAGGCTCCATAAGAATAATTATCCAGAAATAATCAATTCATAAAATTTACACAATATTAAATCTGTAAAACTTACAAAGCTTCATCTTGGCCTAGGATGTAATCAGTCCTAACAGTTCTAAAATTCCAGAAAAAGTCTAGCATTTTTTATTAGCAATTGGACCCTAAACTTTTGATTTTCTTACTTTTTCACCACAAAATAATTCTTTAACTACAGAACATTAACACAACTCTATTATACAGCAAAACAGCTCCAATATTTTCTGATTTTCTGATTTTACAGTAACTTTCCAAAATTGCAATTTAGCTCCAATATTTTCTGATTTTCTTCAAATTCACCCAAAAATAATTTATTAACTTTTCAAAATCCTATCACAAATATAAAAATAACCTCAAAATCGTTTCAGAAAACCCATATTTCCAGTAACTCTGGAAATTTAAAGTTTAGCCCCAAAACTATCGATTTTTGTGAAGTCGGTCTCTAGCCTTTTAAATATTTGTGACTTTAGTCTATCCTTGTTACGATATTCACTAAATCACAACAAAATAAGATTTTAAAATTTACAAAACCATCTCATAATTTCCATAAATTAGAATTTAAACCAATTATTTTTTTTCATCAATATTTTCTCTAACTTCAGTTGCCAACAATCAACAAACTAACCATCAATTTAACAATAATCACAAACTTCACATAACCAAACAATAAATTGCATAATCATTCTATTAATTTCACGATCAAGCAAGAATTAAAGAAACCCATTTCAAAAGCTTTCACGAAGTTTATTTACCCACATTAAAGATAATCACTAACTTTGCCAACGAGGTCTCCAATTAAACTTCCAGAGCAACCTACGCCAAATATCAATATGTAACCCTAACTTAAACCACGAGATAACCTTGAAATTTTGATTATCAACATACCAATCAACAATCTAGAGGTGATGAGTAACCCAAAAATGTAGTCGCGTGTTTGTATTCCCCCAAATTGGCTTCAAATTTCTGCTCCTTAACTCTCGATCTTTCCTTGAAGGTTACCTCAATTTTTAAATGCTAATTGGTTGTTAACTCTCTTGGTGATGTTGTTTGATTGATGTAATGAAGTTTTCTTGAAGTGAATTTGAGAAAAGAAGAAGAAATGACCACTACCACACCTATGCATCTCGGCCGAAAGAGGAGAAAGGAGAGCAGAGTCTTGTCCTTTGTTTGTGAAGAATGAATGTGAAGTGGGGAATTTTAGGACTTTTACATTAATTAGGCCAAATGTGTTATGGCTTAGGTTCCTAATAAGGGAGATAGTGACCTAAAAATGGGTTAAGTTAATATGTGGTTAAGAGCTTATTAAGTGAATTAAAATTCTTGTAACATATGACATTAAATTCCAATTATCTTAATGTTAAACTTAATTCAACTCTAATTCCAATAAAATAAAATGTCAAACTAATAAATAATTATCCATTGATCTATAAGAACTATAAATTTCTAATATCTCAATTATTCAACAATGCTTCGATTATTTCATAATGGGCGTATGACAAATAACCTAATTATTCCAATAAACCACGATAAATTGATCTTACCTAACTTTAAGTAAACTAATTTATAATTAAATCCAGTAATTATATTCCTCTATTTCAAGCATGGCAAATAATACCACGTATAACTAATACTAATTACATTTTAATGTTTAATAAAATACTTCGAGAATAATACCTGAATATATATAAAGTGTTATACAATATTCTTAGCCTATCAAAATTAGAGATAAATTGTTAATATTGAAATACTTCAATAATCAAATACCTTTAAAATAATAATTTGAAGTCATCTGAATATGGGGCACAGTGTACAGGTAGATACTGACAAAATGTGCACTTTCAGAAAAAGAAAAACAAATAATTGACATGGATAACTGAGAAAGTCTTCATTTTTCAATGATTTGGGAGCTGAGAAGGCAGGGAGTCTGACACGAGCCACAGGGTAAATGGCTGTACAAAAATCAAAGTAAATCCTACAAGGATGAATCTGTTTATAATTTTTGCCGATCTCATCTACATATAGAGATGTAAAAGGGACCTGGAAGATAATTTAGGATTCCATCCAATCCTACAGAAACAGCTTCAACAGCAGGTTTGATTAAGAGAACGAAATCAAGAATTCAAGAGAGGCTGATATGAGGAGACATTACTTTGGATTGTATTTCCAGTCTCCATATGGATAAAAAGCAACAAGAAGCGGCATATTTGCAAAAGCCCAAGACATGAAAAAATGAAGGTTGACTTAACTGTTTGGGCTTCTTGATGTCAAATTAAGGATTTCATGATGTGACATTACCAAAATTGATTAATTCTCCTGATGTTTATAGGTAGCTGATTCAATATGCCAGAAACCAGAATGCACATTTTACCATCCAGAATGTTCTTCATAATACATGCTGAAAGCTAGACAGAGAAATTTCAGTTGAATCAGTTCAGATCCGTTCACATAATGACACCCATTGCGAACTAGCTTTTCTATTGATTTAAAAAATCAGGATCCTGAAAAGTATACGACTCACTATATTATAACAGATATATACCTCTAACAGAAATGTCAAATGTGGAATAATAAATCATTGAGTGAAACGAGGAAGAACATGAAGATAAACACCTTTTCAAGTTAAGTCATAAATCTTTTGGAAACTCCAAACTGGATTATTTTCCTTCTTTCGCACTTTGTGAATACCCGCCCATTTAAGCTTTACATGTTTATAACTACTGAATCAAACACAACATTAAACTGTGTTTCCCAGCATCCCTGCATTCTCCCATAACTGTTCACAGTACTTTTTGCTAGGAGCGGGAGGGTCGCCCATTTAACCATCATATTCTTGAACTCAGTAAGTGAAACGTTATGTTATCAATAGTGTGCTATAGGCATATTCGGCATGCTTCCTAAGCTTAAATGTGAAGTTCTCTGGAAACCTTTGCATACTTAAACTGATTGACTAATAGATATTTTCTAGAGGGTACAATCTTTTCTTATGACCCATAACAACCACACTCAACTCGGTTCAAGTAACCATGAGCAGCAGTTTATAAGTCCAAATTGAAATCACATCTTAGGTGGTCAAGGCTTTATAACTTCTGAAAATTCACATATTTGATGATCTAAATTAATTTTTTAATAGTAGATGGTTTGCATATCTGACTTGGGTCAAATACCTTAAGTGGAGATTCAAATTAAGTTGTCACTCTATTATCTTGTAACAACCCGACCGGTCAAAACTAAAAACCTAACAGAGGGTAAAATACCAGTCTTCCAGATTTCATCAAGTTCCAAGATCAGGCCAAATAGAAGTTCCATGATCAGGCCAAATGGAGGGTAAAATACCAGTCTTCCAGCTTTCATTAAGTTCCAAATAATCCTATTGGCAAAACTCTAACAAGTAATATCAGGCCAAATAGAAGATGACTAAAATGCCTATAAATGTTTCAGCAGGTATAAGCAAATTGTTTTCATCCCTAACGTTAATCCCAAATGTTAAATTAACCCTTCTTTGCCAGATTTGACTGAGAGAAAATCTAGTAACAGTCGGGCACAGGTTCATTTTTAAACACCCGTGGAAGATATTAAGGCATTCTGAGACCAAACTTAAGCCAATATCGAGATTCGAGAATGCATAAAAACTTTTGTATTTCAAGTTTCTATCAACTCAGGAAAATCAACCAACACAAACCACAAATGCAGCAATTATGCTACCACAGGACGTTTGATCTCATTAACCCTCAACAAACTGAAGCAAGAACACTAGCATCAGTCAGAAACTGATCGAGCTTGAAAAGCAAGGTTTTACCGAGGGAAAGCAGCACGCACACACACACACACACAAATGACAGAAACAATAAAATCAGACGAATTACATTCAGCACAATCACATAAAACCAGACACACGTGGGGAGTAACAGAATTATATAAAAGACGTATTTGCAATGAAATCAGACGCATATTAATTATTAATCAACCCCTCTCCCTCCCCACAAGAAAAAAAGAAAGAAAAAGAAACACGACCAAGTTTCACAAAATCACAAAAGGCAAAAGAAAATACATAGTTTTTACGCGATTATTCAATTTACCCAATCCTACAATCCAAACACAATACGGGGGATGGAAGGGTGGGGATACAAGTCTCAGTGTGGTAGAATCATACCTCCAACTGAGTCTTCCTTGAAACTAAGGAAACCCTGAAATCTCACAACAATAACACAATTACAAAAACAAATGAGCAAATATTTTAGTCTAATTCAGGTTTTTGCGTGTATATATCAATCCGCTGCGTGTATATGTGTGTGTGTGTGTGTGTGAGAGAGAGAGAGAGAGAGAGAGAGAGGTTTTTGTTGTTGGTTTTGCTTTTCTGTTTTTTTTTTTTTCCTGTAAAATTAGGGCAAAATGCAGATTTTGGCAGTGGAATGATACATTATGATTGTGTTGAGGTAGAATTGACACTTTTTATATTTTATTATTTGCAAAATCATCTAAATTTTTCACAAGATTCTCGAATTAAGTCCTTAATTTATTGGAGATATTAAAATTGCTCAGAAAATTTCTAGTAAATAGCACGTGAACCCAAAATTAGAAATGTCAACGGGGCGTGGTAGGGACGGGGGTAGAAATTCCCTTCCCCGTCCCCGCAAGACATATACGGAAAAAGTTTCCCCCATCCCCATCTTCGAGAATTCCCTGCCCCCGTTTTTATATTTATTTTTTTTGAAAAAAAAAACAGTTTTTTTTAATATAATTTTTAAATATTTTTAAATATATATAAATTATATTACAAAACTAAAAAAACACTTATTATACAAAACAAATTAAAGATTTTTTGATTTTACATATTTAATGTGAATATATTTATAATATATTATATATATTTAAAAAATTATATTATATATTAATATTTGGTTTCCCGTGGAGAACAGGGCGGGATCCCCGCGGGGCGGGCAAATATGATCCTCTTTCCCGCCAATGGAGAGCAAAAAATACCCGTCTCCGTTACCAAGGAGAAAATTTCGGGGATTTCCCACGAGAAACGAGAAATTTTCTCCCCACTGTCATCTCTACCCGAAATTGGGGATTTTCGAATTTTTAGCCAAAAACTCGTGCGTGCAGCTAAATGTTGGGTTTTTTCTTAACACCTTACACATCAATTACATCGGCAAAAATTCTAATTTTTTGTACCGAGATTAATAAAATTTCATTTTTCGGGTTCACATGCAACTTGAGATTATATGTACATTTTGAAGATTTTGGCGAATTAAGAATTAGATCCGATAGTGTTTTAAAGATATAGAGTGATTTTGCCAAACAAAAATTTGAAAGGATCAATTTTTTTCTTTGCATGAGTAAAATTACATTTTACATGTAAGATTACAATATACATAAATAATTTTCAAAAATAACGGCAAATGAAAAGAATTAACGTTTTATTTTAAAGTATCATCCCACTCATGGATAAACTAGGGTTGTAAATAAATCAAGTCGCTCGTAAACTATTTGGAACTCGACTTGATAAAAGCTCGTTTGAGCTCGTTTACTGATGCTCATTAAATTAAATGAACCAAAACTCATGTTTAGAGATATTCGGCTCGTGAACAGACTCATTAGTAAACTCGTATATTAAACTAATAGCTTGGCGTTAATATTTATATTTTTTTTTATACATTTGCTTATGATAAATATAAAAAAAATTAAAAAAACTTATTTGTTTGAATAAGATTATAGGTTTCAGTAGATATAATATTGTTTTTAGAAAAACATAATTTTATGTTTGTTTAAAATGACTAATGATATTAATTTATAATTACTATTTACAGAGTCCGTTTAGGTTTGATTAAACTCGAAAAAATTTGTGAGCCATCAATATATTCAATAAATTAAGCTCAAATTCAACTCGATAATAAACGAGTCAAACTCAAATTCTCAAAAACTCGTCTCGATCCGGTTTGATTACAGTCCTAGCAGAAAACTTTTAATATTTGTTTTGTTTTTAATAATATATAGAGAAGGTGTTAACCATTAATCGTTGCATCTATCACATTTTCTATACTTATGTTTTTTTTTTTTTTTTTTTTCAAGGAGAAGAGGAAATAGGATGTCCTGGGGCGGGGAGGATGATGAAGTTCTAACTTGAATCTACTAGTCCAATATATGCATTTTAACTACTTGAGCTATTGCTACAACCAAAACCCTTTTCATTTTTAATATAAGGATTAGTAGAATTAACACCTCCCCTTATTTAAAAATAATTTAAATTAAAGGCTTGAAATGTGAATGATGCCTTTTTCTATTCTACAACAACAAGACGCGGGCTATTACACGAATGTTATTCTCGACGACTTCTTAATATTTTTTTCCCTTAATCGGGACATCAACGCTTTTTGGGGGTTATTTTTGAATCTGTGGCATTTGCCACAGATTTTTTTGTTTCTATAGTGGGTTGGGAGATTTTTAAAAAAATAGGTGTAGGCGCCACTACCAAGGGCGCCTACTGCACACTTAACTTTTTTTTTTTTTTAAAAAAAATTGTGGCAGACGCCGGTCAAAGAGGCGCCTGCCAAACCTGACACCTGCACTTGGGGGCGCCATTAGGAAGGGCGCCCACCCCTCTATAAATGGCGTTCCCCTATTTTTTAAATTTTCTTTTAAATATTAAATAAAAATACAGTTTTTGGATAACTATAATATAAAACATCACTGGATATATTAGGGCCGGTCACTTTGCACTCAGACAAAATTGAAAAGAATCAAGAAAACACATTACCCTACTAAGAAATATCTCTTATTCCAAACATATAATTTCTAAATAACTCAACAATAAAGATATATTAAAATTTTAAATACGATTATTCGAATTGATTCGTATATATTCGAATAATGGGGATGACATTTCTTATTCCAGTTTTTTAATGTGTAATTCTTGTTGGTTTTTAAATATTCGTTGTAGTTTTTATTATTTAATCGGGCTTTAATCCAGTGATATTTCATATTATAGTTATCCAAAAATTGTATTTTTATTTAATATTTAAAAGAAAATTTAAAAAATGGGAGAACGCCATTTATAGAGGGGTGGGCGCCCTTCCTAATGGCGCCCCCAAGTGCGATGTCGTCGGTTTTGGCGCCTCTTTGACCGGCGCTACTTTTTTTTTTTAAAAAAAAAAGTTAAGTGTCGCGATAAGCGCGCCCTTAGATTTTTTTTTTTAAAAACCTCCCAACCCACTATAGAAACAAAAAAATGCATGGCATTTCAAATGCCACAGTTGAAAAATAAACCCGCTTTTTGGCCAGTTTTTTAACAAAGGCGTTAAAATAATATTTAATTCAGATACAATTATGCATGTTTAGCAATTTTTGGAATTATATTGATAAACTAGTTATATGACAAAACAAACTGTTGTACAAATATCTTCAAAAAAAAAAAATACTGTTGTACAAATAAAAACAGTAATTATTTGGACATTATAAAATAATAATCAATAATGTTACGTACTTTTCTATTCTTGTGCCCTCTAGCATTATCGTGATAACATTCATGATATTGCACATGAGAAACATTAAACCAATAGCATAGTCAGAAAAAATATTGGGATGAACCGATACAAGAAAATGGGTGGGTCGAATAAAAAAATTTAAAAAACAATTATATAAATTATAACTAAAATAATTTTCTTATTATATTTTTTTTAGACAAAAAATGTGTGTGTGTGTGTGGGGGGGGTGCAGGTTAGCTCCCTTGCCTCCGTCCTTACATTAAACTATAACATATTTTGATATCGATCTTAAGTTAAGATCAAAGTTAAGACTGCCAATGAACCAATCCGCTCGTCAGCTATTTAGGTTTCGGTTCGAAAAAATATTTGTTCGAGAATTGAAGGTGCGCCAGTTTAGACTTGTTCTAAAAATCCCCACTTAGCCCCGATTAATCTCCGCCTAGGCACTAGACTTTCCTTGTCCGCCTACATTTTTCTTCTGTTTAGGCCCCACCTAACCCCGCTCAAACTTCGCCCTAGGTGATAGGCCCTAGTCTGCCGCCCGATTAGCGTCTAGCGTTATTTAGAACACTGACTGCCCATGGAGAATAATGATTGTATGTGGAACAGTGGAAGATTATTGGTGAATACTGAATAGACATTATATATAATTTTAGCAGCCATTTTTTGATTTTTTTTAATAGTAAGGCTTGTCCACCACAAGCATAAAAAAGTGTAATTCATTCAAAACTGAGAATGAAATATCGGCACCAAAATGGCAAAATGCTTGTATTCACTAAATCGAGACATATTAAGTTATAGGCTTACAGCTTTCATAAATTAATTTTATGGATAATTACAAAAAAAAAAGAAAAAAAAAAGATTTGGGGTAATTACAAAAAAAAAAGAAGATAAGTTTATTTTTTTTGAGAAAAAAAAAGATAAGTTTTAAAATTATAGAAACTCCTTCATCTTACATTTTTTACCCCAATCATTAGTTGAATTGATGGAATTTGCTAATATCGTCAAATATTTTATAATTACATCCTTCAATTTATGTACGTGTGTGTGTGTTTGTTTACATTGACATAGCTGCATTGACATAGCTGCATAGCCATTCAACATGGCTTATAAATTTGAAACTCTAAATCTGTTTCAAAACCCATTTAATAGACTGCACAAATTTGAAACCATTGTGACTGTTATGCCTTATATCCCAAGATCAAAAACATTAGCGCTTATTATATTTATTCGGATTATCAGAATTAAAATCACATCTCTTTCAAATTTTATTTTTTTGTATAGAGAAAAAAGATTAATGATGCATTATTAGGTATCACAGATAAGATTAAGACTGCTAAAGCAATCTTTTGTGGAATTAATAACCTAAAGATTTAAAACAAAACGAAACGATGAGCTTCTATATGATACAATACATTTAACCGAAGACAGGCATTGTTACTTCACAGCGAAACAGTTAATACTGTATTATAAAACCTCTTTACCCGTCATGTTATTTGAAAGACGCGAAAAAGCTGATGGTGTCGTTGAGAGCCCGAATGAACTCATCAACGTCCTCTTTCGTGTTGTAGAAATAAAGACTTGCACGCGCGCACTTGCATTGACTCCCAGGTAGCGGTGAAGGGGCTGAGCACAATGGTGACCTGATCTAATCGCTATACTATGCTGAAAAATTAAACGGTAAAGAATGTCACAAAGTACGTCGACAAAAAAGACGGGTGAGATAGATAATATGCTTAAATAACAGACAATAATTCACTTTCTTTTTTTCATCCACTAATCTTTCCAGTTCAATGCTTAAAAATCTGGATAGAAAAAGGGGATGATTACGAAAACTACCCCTGAGATTAGCCTAATTAGTTAAAAAAAAAGTTATCTTTCAAAATTACGACATTTGTTTCTACTTTACAAAGTGCTCTCTCAGGAGGAGGGAGCATGTGTTAGAAGCACGTGTTAGATAAATACAAACCTCTATAAACATCTGGGGTAGTTTTCGTAACTATCCCTAAAGAAAATAAAAATCAACACTAACAGTGAGTATTACTGTGTCTGTGTATGTACCTGTTGGTCAAGAAAAGTAGCAAGATCGGTTGGATGAACATCTTCGACATTGAAAGAACATAGTGCCGCTCTGTTCACAGTTCTCGAAGACGGTGGGCCATAGACACGGACATTGGGTACTGAACACAATCTATCATATAAATAGTTTGCTAGCTCTACCTGAAAAGACAAGAGAACAAAAAGGAAATGCCTTGTGTAAGCATACACTTAACGACCATTGTTCTTGCATCAAGTCATTTAATTCACATATACGGTCATCTAAAAAAAAACTTTCATTTCCTAGAGAATACAAAAACTTAGCGGAACTGATGATATTTTTGCATCAGGAACTGATGATTGTATTATATAGAAACAGATATTAATATTTATCCAGCAGTAAAATGCCACCATTTTAAGCCAAAATAAGAAAGTGGTCCAACATACAAATTTGAGAACTATTACTATTAACCTGAATAATGTGCGGCAGGCCTAAAAATGTCCAGGTTAATGAAACGATGCCACTAATGACACTTCAAAAAGTCATCAAGAGGAAGAAAACAAAACAATCCACTAAGAGTAGCTTTCACTTATAAAAGGAAACAACTAGAATACAGAAGATAGGCAAGATGCTTTTATCTAACTTTTCTAAGTATGTTATTTCTTGTGTTGGGGATTGGATGGAGAAGCCGTATCAGCCACCAGTTCTGCTCCACAAGATATCCGTACTAGGGAACCATTACCAATGTATTTATTATCTTTCCAGTTACAAAACGTGAACGGCTATAGAAACTTCACAGTTTTAATAAAGCACAAATTAAAGAATCTGAAATGAAGATTTTTGCCAATGCTGATTTGAAATGAAGATTTTTGCCAAGGCTGATCACAAATGCAAGTACAACAATCTATGTATATCAAAGTCAATCTCCAACAGAACCTTTAACCGAGTCAGTAATCAACTACTAAGAACTTTAGGCAGCAGATAATAAAATATTTTCATCTTAAATGCATATCATCATCATCATCTGCACCTTAGTCCCACTATGTGGGGTTGGTGGCGTGAAATTTATAGTGTCAATTAATTGTCTAAAATTAGTTAACAATATAAATTCACAAAACAAAGTGGGAAAGTTTTACGCCGGAAGGCCTTCCTACCGCAACCTTCATACGAAGGAGAAATGAGATGAAATTCCAAAACGTCATCATCATAGGTTTTTCAACTTGCATGGAAAAAGTATCATGAGACGGCTATGAGTTGAGATAGTTGCACTAGTCATGTCCCATTACATGATTGAAATTGTAAAATCAACATGCACATCATGGAACATAACTACTTCGTCTTAAATGCACATGCTTGAATAATTCTTCCTTGTCCTTCAAATTCAGATAAATCAAGATGAATCCACAGGCTTAAATCCATTTAGTCTTGATCACAAAGTTATCTAAAAGCCACAATGACCTGAAGTATCCAGGCTCTACCTTCTTAGGCAATTAATAAATATAATAGAATGATGATATAATTCAAAATCAAAGAACCGGTAAAATAGCAAGATGACAAAGAGAGAACACACAGTGAGACGACAACAGACATTTATTGCTTAAGAGAACATAGATAAATATTCTTAAAAAGAAACAACAGCATTCAAATGTAAAACTAAAACTACGAATAGTTTTCTCAGTCGTATTTTGTAACTCATGCCAACAGAAGGCATGCATTGACTTCATCACAAAGTGAATGTATATAAAGAAGAAGAACAATTGCCAAAAGAGTAACCATTAAACTCTAAGAAGTAATAACCAATTTCTCAAGATGTATAACCATGGACATTGGGATCAAAGTTTACCTCATAATCATGAATCTTTTGCATTCCAATGCCTGATAAATAATCAACTGCTGCTCCCAACCCAATGGCTTCCCCAATAGCAGGAGTCCCAGCTTCAAATCTGAGCTCATTCAATAGTAATTTATGACAAGAACAACAAATCAGCAAAGTTGCCCAACAACATAATAAAACAGCAGAGCAATCAATGCACAAAGATCTATATTATTCATATCTATAATATAACATTAATTGGAGTTTAGAGCCAGCATGTGTAGAATGCACATCCTGACCCTGCAACCAACTTTAATGTATATAAATAAGGGACCAAAGAAGCCAGTCCATATGGAAGGAATGAAAGTTGTGAAGGGGGTGATATAATCACACAGATCAACTATTGATCCTTCTGAAATAATACTAGTCAACAAACAGAATAATTGCTTTGAGTTGGTTGACAAGACTTGGACATCAATCTTCAAGGGCAAACTTGAACATGGATATATTATGCTCTCAGTACAACTCTGAAATTTGCTCCATTTAAAAATCTAAATGTTACAAAAAGTAGCTGGGTTGCATCATTTACAAATTTAAAATCGAGAGGATCTCATTCACCAATCAAAAACTTCATGGCAGCGGTCTGATGATTCGAATATTCTCCAAAGTCAAAGGTAACTCAATTTGGGACAGGGTCTGGTATGAACTTAAAATTTTGCAATATTTACTCATTCTAAGGCGAATCACAAAATAAAAAATCTTTTTAGGACCTTAAATATCTGATGTGGTTTCAATACAATGGAAGATAGACCTTCACAGAAATATAATAGGTACAAGATGGAAAACATGCTGCCATCTCATCAAGCAGAGTCTTAAAAAAGGGGATATAACAACTTGACGGAAGAAGAAAGTAGCATAGTTTTTCCTTTACTAGGTGAGACAACTAAATTCCTACCCCTGCATAAATTCAAACACTGAATCACAAGATAGTCATCCTTTGTCGTAAGAACTACCTGTAATGATTGGCAAATGATAATTGAAACTTAGTTCCCATGAAGGAAAAAATCCATTCCCCAATGTAAATAACACCTGATCAGACTGGACATAAAGTTTTTCTTTTTGTGGAGAAAACACAATTACCCAGTTTAGTGAGCACCCGTGTGTGTTTAAGTTATGGACGCCAAACCACGTTGCAATCATTCAAATAACGTGTACGACTATATTTATTTATTTATCTAGGGTATTAGTTGTCAGATTGATTGTATAT
Source organism: Rehmannia glutinosa (assembly GCA_016081115.2). Classification (NCBI taxonomy): domain Eukaryota; kingdom Viridiplantae; phylum Streptophyta; class Magnoliopsida; order Lamiales; family Orobanchaceae; genus Rehmannia; species Rehmannia glutinosa. The sequence continues at coordinate 99,928,049 of CM071934.1, read as the reverse complement.
TGACTTTACTATCTCAAAAGGCTCGTGTCTTATATAAACTTTTAAAATATATAATTCATTCATCCAATTTATTTGATAGTTGATACCGGACCCTAAAAGCAAATGAATTTCCACTACTGCCTTTATTCTCTTTTCCTATTTCTGCTGAAACTTTTACCAACGTGTCCTGTAACATGTCTGAAAAACTAATGTTTCAGCAAGGCAGCCTTCATGGTAATCATTTCGAATTTTTTTCATCAATTCAAATTAAAGTGGAGGATACTAACTATCATGGTTGGTCCAAAACTTCGGATATGTATATGGGTGGTGGAAAGAAGGGATATATTATAGGAATAAAGGACAATTAAGAATATGATGAACGGGAGACTGAAGATGCTTTAGTCTGGTTTTGGCTTACTAACTCCATGTCCAACAATCTCAAGTCACACTTTGTCCAGTGTAAATCATCTACGGAGATTTGAGACACAATCAATGTCTTTGATTCTTCTCAAGTCTATGTGAACTAACGAAGAAAAACTTACATGTCAAGATGGTTGGTCTCTTGCGAATTTCTATAATGAGTTAAAACTCAATATTTATGGAACATGATAAATAAAAGCTCAACGGAAGAGTGTACAAGTGGTATTGAGAAACAAAGAAAGCATATTGCTGCGGAACGGGTCTACATGTTTCTTGTAGGTCTTGATCACATATCAAATCAAGTAAGTACTTGTCTCTTGGCTACCTCTCTTTTACAAAGTTTGGGAGAAGATTCACAAACTACAGCACGGAAATAGAAGAATAGATCAGCCTGAGGCATTAGCTCTTGTTGTCAAAGAAAAGGCTCTCACTCAGCCACTTCCGCTCCTTCAGACTTCTCTTCTCGCATTTTGCACTAATCTCTAGCACCCAGACCTACATTTAATATTTGCTACAAGAAGCATGGTCATCCGGAGTGATTTAAGCTTACAGAAGAAGCATGGCCATCCGGAGTAGTCCAAGCTTAAGCAAGCTTAGTGTAATACAGAAATTTGCTTGGGTTGCTCTCAGCAATACTTCTCCATGATCCGCTTCTCATGGATCCTGGATAAGAGTCTAGGCCAAGGTACGTATCATTTGATGGGGGTAATTTGGTGATTTGAAGGAGTAAGTAACATAATGTGGTATCTTTGTCTAGCACAAAGCTCAATACTGTGTTCTTCATCATGCAACTACAGAGCTTAATTAGCTAAATCCTCTTAAGTGAACTCCGGTTTGGTCTTAATGTTCGTCAGAGTCGGTTCGAATGAGTTGCTATTAAGATGGCAAATAATCTGGTACAAGATAACCTAAATTCTAGTAGGATAAAGAGTTGTTAAGATAAGAAAGTGAATCAACAAGCCGATATGATCCCTGGTGCCATTAGTAGTTCAGCATTCTATAGAATAATATCCAAGTCGTCTATGTATCCTATTCTATGCCATGACTTTGAGGGGAGAATTAGTGTGTACACCTGTATTTCTTAATTTAGCTCGGAAACAATGCATAAAGATTAGGTATTAGTCATCAGATTGATCATATAGCTGACAATATACTCTTTCATTCAGCCAATTTATCAAATCTTGCCAAATAGGTCGATCTGTATATAAGACACTGACCTGGATGGAGGTTCAGCAAAGGTTGAGTGATCCAAATATACATCAGATATCATTTCACCACCACCTGAGAATAATGTCATACATTTTAGAGGTGCACTGCACTCTAAACATACTAAACACCAAAGAATTCTTACTTTTTCAATCAGGACAAGAACACCATTGATGCTTATCATAATTCATTCAGATTCAGTAGACAGACAGAACAAACACGGCTAATATCTTAAGGGGAAAAAAATGAAAGAAAGATAAAAGAAAATACTCACCTAAGAAAGGAGGCATGGCAGACAGGAGCTCACTTTTACCATATAAGAAACCGACGCCTGTAGGCCCACACATCTGAAGCATGATTATTTCTTCACTTCAAATACTCACTTATGAGACTTGAGAGTTATTACATATGGAAAAGACTTCACCTTATGAGAAGAAGCAACCAGAAAATCAACATCAAGGCTCTTTACATCAACTACCATATGAGGAACACTTTGGCAAGCATCAACAAGCACTTTGGCTCCAACATCATGTGCCCAACTTACAATTTGATCAATTGGAAGTACAGAAGCTGCAGAAGAAGAAAAGAAATCGGTGCAATTGTCATATACAAGAAGTTAACATTTCGGCTCTTTAACAGAATACAAGTTCTTACAGTCAAGAGATTAGATATGGAACATTTAGCAAAAGATTCTTGTCAGAATAATTCTGACAACAAATTATCAGTAGTAACATCCTGGCCAACACAAAACATCTACAATATTTGGTCCCAACAAGAATCTTTTACCAGATTTGATGGAGAAAAGATTTAACCATAGTTGAAGAGCGAAATAGTTTAGATATTAGGATTTGAGCATAATTGGTCAGGTATTCAAAAAAGTAATACTTATGAAGTTAATAGACAAAAGTTTAGCCCAATGATTCATGACCCAAGTGCTCTTATTAGGCTATCACATGTGAATATAAAACTAGAAGCCTCAGGAATCGTGAGATTGACCTTGAAGAAACAGTAAGCTGGGAGTTTGTCCCGGCTCATTCTTTCCATCAGAAAGTCCTAACCTGGAAACACACATTAGAGTGCCTATAAAACTGTTTGTTTTTGTTGAGTATCTTTATAGAGCACTTTGTTTCTCTATTTACTTTCTTAAATGTATCCACCACATATTTTTTGTTTACTCTACATGATACCACCTCTAGTAAGCAAACCAACTAAATCCTAATCAATATTAAAAGTCTAATACACAACGAAAATGACATGGCAAGAAAATTAACATCACTTAAAAACTGAAACATGAATTTCGGTCATAGAAAGGGAAAAAGTGGTTCCTGTTTGCAACAGAAAATTCATGAACAACGGAAATCTGGATCTTGGCTGCTAAAGCAAGTTTTTTTAGTTCAATCATGCTCCAACTTATAGCCCATGGATAGTCTTTCTGACATGGTATTTCTCCAATTAGAAGACAGTTCACTCACCCAGCACATTTGAGACATGGTGAACAACAATAAGTTTTGTCTGACTCGAGAGAATTTCCCTTAGCTTCTCTACATCTGGAACTTCATCTTCTGTTAAACTTACAAACTTTAAAACAGCACCGGTCTTTTGAGCTACAAATTGCCAAGGAACAATAGCACTATGATGTTCAGCGACTGTAAGTACAACCTGAAAATTACAAATCAAGCACTTTTTAGAGTATCTAAAAAATATTTATAGAAACAAAACGATGTGGTATTCAAACAAATATAAACAGAAGAAAACTGAATAGACATAGAAGATAATATACATAAAGATATGTTTCCAGTCTCATTTAGCACCTCATGCTTGCTATTTGATCTATTATTTGCGAGGTGTCAATCTTTAGCAAATAGAAACAAGGAACATAGTTTAATTAACCCAATAGTTTGATGCCTTTTCTTTTGGGAGAACCTTAATGAATGTGTTTCAATCATTTATACATGCATGATAATCTGTCTCCCAACACATGCAGAATGGATTAACATTTTTTTTTTCTCTCAAAGGACAGTGCACATATATGTCGTGCAAGATCGCATATAAGATCGTAGAGCCTTGGTCAGTTCTAATGGCATAAGGAAACTACTTTAACTACAACCTTAAGATGTCACAGGTGAGTGACTGTGGATTAATGAATCTATAAGCCATAAGTGCATGCCTTCATCTCATGCGTAATTTAAGATCTATCATCATGAAAGATTCTTAGTCCAGTATAACTTGATACATGCACTGAAAGCTGCACACTGTTAAGGAATATGTCAGTCACAGCTGCAATTGACATGTATCTACAAACATTTTTTTCTAACTTGGTAATAAATGATGACTGAGAGCCAAATGATAGTTTTCTAACAATCCCCAAAACCACAGGAGCCTTCTTTAATTACATTAGTACAACCTGTAAATCATAAGTCACATGATCTAATTCAACTTAAATTCACAGTCATCAATGTGCTGACTTGAAAAGTAAATCACAGAAAATCACAAAAAGCCAAAGTCTATACCTCATCTCCCTTCTTCAAATTCGAGAGGCCCCAACTGTAAGCCACTAGGTTGATAGCCTCAGTAGCATTTCTTGTAAACACAATCTCTCTACACTCGGACGCATTTATAAAATTTGCAACCTTCTGCCTTGCTAATTCGTATTCATCCGTTGCCTTGGCGCTACACAGATATACAAAAACATAACAATAAACACAAAAACAACAAATAACAACCTACATAAATGCCACACAATTTCTTCCTTCCTATCCCCTCCCCTCCCCTCCCCAAATTACCTCAAATAATGAATCCCACGATGAACATTAGAATTATAAGTTTCGTAATACTCCTGCAAAGCGTTCAACACCGCTGCCGGCTTCTGCGACGTGGCGGCGTTATCCAAATACACAATCCTTTTCCCATTCAACTCCTGCATGAAAACCAAATTTCCATAAGTCTTAGCTCAATATCCCAAAAGAAACAAAAATCCAGAGCATAAAACCGAATATTGCCTGTCGGAGGATGGGGAAATCGGGTCGGGTGAGGTGGCCGAGGGATCCAGGACCGAGCTGCGGGTCGGTGGATAGATGAGCAGGAGCCGAAGCGGAAGCGAAGGTTGCGGTGCGGAAAGTACGGTTGGTACGGTTAGGGTTAGGTTTGATGATTCGGAGAGAAGGGGGAAGTTTGAGGACGACGCCCTCCATTGTTATCATCATCGCCGTCTTCTATCCACTGTGCTCAAGTCAAGAAATGATAGCAGATAGACACTAGAATTGGGTTTTTTTTCCTCACATGGAGTGACGGGGGAGAATTGCAAATTAGTCCCGCATCTATAGGGGTATTGCAATATTAGTCCTATAAATTTTTAAAATCTCAATTTTTCTATAATTTTTGGATTTGTGCAATTGTCGGCCTATAAGTGTTATTTAATGCAAAATTGATCTTGAAGGCTATTTCCATCTTTCACATATTCCCAAAATGCCCTTGGCAGCCACAATATTCACTAAACTGGTATCATAGTCTATGCCTTTTTACTTATGAATTTGATTTATTTGTTTGTAGATTGTCTAATGAGAGAAGAATTTTAAAATTATATGTTTGGATGAAAATCCGAGATATGAGTGTTGCATGTATTATTTCCTAATTATAGAAATACAAAAATATATACTAATTTTGTAAAATTAGTTATTTCAACTAATATGATCGAAATTATCACAACTAAAAAATATACGACTAATATTGTCAAATTCTAAAAATTAAAAGAAAAATTGTTATGTTGCTGAAAGACAAAATTATCACATGATTAAAATTGTAACTTTAAAAGTTACAACACTAATATTGCAATTCTCCTATGACCAATTTTGCAATTTTCACGGAATTTTTGAGTAGTTTGTGAGTTCGTATCTAGACCGGGACCTTGATCCGGTTCATGATGTGTCGGGTTCGAGTCTGGTTTGTCTATTTTTTATGTTTTATTTTTGAAAAAATATTATTAAAGTTTTAGTTACAAAAATATTACTATTTACTAATATGCGAATGCACTAAAATTAAGATATGTATGCCCACGCGCATCACGAGCGTCGGAAAATCAGGCAAAAAAGCTTCAGAATTATCAAATTTATTACAAAGTATAGAGAATTTCACAAATGCCCAAAAATTAATATGAAAATCTTTTACAATTTTTTTAGTGATAGACAAAAGATTTCCGCATGCGCTGCGCATGCAAGATATTTTTCAAGAAAAACGAAGTATATTAAATATATATTTATAAGATGCCAAAAATGTGGTGTATTGGAAATATGAACCTATAATTTTTAAATAAAATGTCACAATCAAACTAAACAAGTAAACATCTTAAGTTTCTAAATTTATTTTTTTTTAATAAATATAGCGGAATACCCTTATAACATACTTTCATCGAAAGTGCAGTGGGAGCCTTTAGGCCATTGAGGCGATCGCCTAGGGCCCCACGATTGCCTAGGCCCCCAATTAAATAAGTAATGTTAATAGTTTAATGTGTGTGTGTGTGTTTAGTTTTGATTTTGAAAATACAATATTAATGTTTGACACAAAATTGAAAATGGCTAGTTACCACCAAGTAGATTTTATCTTATTAAGAACTTACGTTTTGAAATATCATGTTAAATTGCTAATTTAGAGGTATTTTGATGAATGATAATTATACAAATCAACATAAGGCATCGTTCTACAAAAAAAATTAATACTCCAATAAATTTATTAAACTATATCATAAGATATATTCTTTTGCAAATGTGTGGGCATTGCATAAAAAATGTTACTGACGATACATTTGATTATTGCTACTGTCGAAAGAAGTTTTTCAAAATTAAAATTGATTAAATCGGCCTTTAGATCATTAAGTATGTTACAAGATAGATTGAATGTACCAACTATATTATTCATTTGAGAGTGAAATGTTAAAATATTGCTTGATTATAAAACTTTGAAAAGTGATTTCGCAGCTCAAAAAGCTAGAAAATTAAAATGAGGATTGTTAATGATAAACTAAAATAGTCCCCCCTAAAAGTTCGCTCAAGGCCTCCAAATCTCTAGATACGGCTCGATCGAGTATTGAATAAAGTTGTAGAGGTACATTAAATGGGTCGAGCCGAACCAGTGCTAGTTTGCTGGGCCAAAGAGAACGTTAGGCCGGTTGAGTTTCCATCGAGTCGCATTTTTTAGACCTAATTCCGGCCCAACTCATGAAAAGTCGGGCCCACCCGGGTCAGGCCAAATAGTCCCGCCCCTTTTTGCGCTTACAAAAACACATTCCGACTCAGTGATAGGCCGGACCGTGCTAGCTTTGACAGCACTAGTTAAATGTGACTTATGTATGATATGACTTCTACAAATCTAGAACCAAAAATAGATTTACTTTGTTCCAATTCCTTTTTCCATAAGAGTTCATTGAGTTTGAAACAAACAGAAAAAAACTTGAAACATCCATTAATAAAGGAAAGTGTTAGGATTGAATATTGGCTATATTCCACTAATGTCCCATAATCACCAAGATATCAACAGTGTACATGAACCAAACAAGGCACTATGTAGCCTCTTCTCTTACATGCATGACCTATTCTCATATCATGAAACCTCAAAACAAAATCCAGCAAATTCAATCCTTAAATTCTCCAAACTCATTCAATTTTCTATTATCTATTCCAGTTTTGATCAACTGACAACAATGCCCTTTGAGCTTTCAGAAAAGCAGGAGACCCTTGTCTTGCTTTCTCCACAATTTGCCTTATCAGTAGCCTCTCCATCTCATCATCACTAGTCTCATCCCTACTGTTACATACAACATCATTCGACAGATTCGTACGAGCATCCCCCTCTTGGGAATGAAACGCCGTTTCCGTTTCAGAACTCCCGTTCGAAAAAAAATCTTGCTGTATACAACTATTTAAACCACCATTCTGAAAAAAATCTCGATTCTTGCTTTCTTCTTCATCCGACTCGGATAATTTCGTGAAAACCTCAAACGCGTCATTGTATGCAGATAGAGCCTCGCCTGATAAATTGATCACGACGGGCTGGTCTATAGCGATCGGACTTTCATGGTCGGACGAATTTCCCGTTTTATAGTTTTGAAAATCCGTCCAAGAACGTGTGTTCTCGGGTTTCGTGCACTTGAGCTTCGTTTGGCTGTGCTGGAGCGCCGTCTCGAGTTCCTTCACACGTTCTTCTAGTCTCGATTGGATGACTTCATGTAACCGTAAACTTAGTTCCCTTGGGAGACGGGATAGTGAACGGACCGGGGGGTGGAACTACTACTGCTTCCGTCTCTATCAGAATAAGCTTGCGCGCCCGGGCCTATTTTTGCACCAAACAAGTCGGCTCTCAACTCCCCTTGGATAACGTCCGATACATAATCTGGATCTAGCTGCAATGTAGGTCCGTGTATTTTGTTAATTTAAACAATCAAATCACAGAGATAATTGCAATTGTATTGAGTGAAAAATACCATAAATTGAAAAAAAATGATGTTCAAAGCTCTTTCTCTACCATTGCTTAGAAGTAATTTTTTTCTTGAAGAGAGGCTTAGTTTGCTAATTTCTTAGCCAACATAAGTAAAAGGGATAATTATGGAAACAACCTTGAGGTTTGGGCTAATTACAAAAATACCCAAAGATGTTCAAAATTACAGGAAAAAAACACTCAGGTTTGAGTTTGTCTTAAATTTAAGGGAGTAATTGTAATATTTTGATAAATATCATAAGGGTTTTGAAATGTTTTTGGCTTATGAAGGAGAAAATATAAGATGGAATCAAATCTCAAGGTTTTTTTTTTCAATTTTCAAAAACTTGTGGATTTTTTTGTAATTAGCCCAAACCTCAAGGTTATTTTTTGTAATTATCCCTAACTAAAATTTGGACACCAATTGCTCTGAATTAGGTACAAGGCAGTGGGAGTGTTTGCAATCACAAAAAAAAAAAACACTTCTTAGTTTTTGGCTGAAAAAAAATCAGTTTGTAGTGTTTGCAAATGCCAACTTCTGCTTCGACTTCTAGTTTGACTCTTACAAACAAATAAGCACTTTTATAACTTTTTCACCAAACTTGATTCTATTTTCAAACACGATCAACTTATGATTCTCAACTACTTTTACTTCTACTACAATAAATCACTTCTTCTAAAAGTAGAAGTTTTTGCTAACACTCCCAATATATGAAAAGTGATGGTGGTGTTTGCACAACTGATAATACTGTTAACAAGAGTATTCTGTAAACTAACATGATCATCACCAGCCACACCAATTTCCAGATTTTCTTCTTCTTTTAGCCCAAGTATTAAATGTCGAGTAAATTCATCAAATTGGAATCAGAATATGAAAAAGTTGGGATTTAAATCTTATCAAGATGCGCGCACTTAGAATGAACCATGCCAAAGGAACAGCAAAAAACCTATCGGTACAGTTTGTCCCAACATGAAAATCGCAACAAGTAAAAGTAGTGTCAGAACAATCTTAACCTATTTGCTTTTCACCTCCCTCAAGTCTCAACATTGCCAAAAAATAATAAATAAGTGTGCATCAATGATGCTATATGCTAAAACTTAAGAATGTGACCTTGGTTATCACCTCTAACACGACATTTAGTATGTGTTGCACCGACAAAGGATCTAAACTAAAATTGAACACACCTTTTAACACACCTTTCTACGTATCCAAGATCTACAGTCATATAAGAAAAAACTTGAGGTATGGCTAATTACAAAAAAACACAGATGTTTCAAATTACAAAAACCTCCTTCGATTTGATTTTGCCTTAAAACTTAAGGGGGAAACTGTAATATTTCCACAAATATCAGGGGGGGTATTTGAAATGTTTTTTGCTTATGAAGGGGGAAATATAAGACAAAATCAACCCTCAAGGGTTTTTTTGCAATTTTTCAAAAACGTTCAAGTTTTTTTGTAGTTAGCCCAAACCTCAATTATTTTTTTAATTATTCCTAAGAAAATAAAAAGGATGTGAAAAAGAACCTCCTTTAAACAATGCAAACTTATCTGACTACATAACTAGCAAAAAAAGTTCGAGTCCATGTAGCTAATTTTTTTCAATTGTGGATTGGTATTTAACAATTCGCAACATGAGGGATACTACTTGAAAAGTCATCACAAGATTCACACAGAAGAATGTGCACTAGACAATCAAAATTTGCTCGACTATATTGGTCATAAGTGGACGTTTAAAGCCAAAAGCTGGAGGAGCAAAGAACAAGGTAGTCCTACGCAATTATTTTTAGAAAATAGAGATAACTACAAAAACTACCCTTAAGGTTTGGGTTAATTACACACAAAAAAAAAAAGAAAAAACACAGGTGTTTGAAAATTACAAAAAAGCCCGTGAGGTTTGACCGTTTGATTCTGTGTTACACTTTACCCCCTTCATAAGCAAACACTCCCCTTACATTTGTAAAAATATTGCAATTACCCCCTTACATATAACACAGAATCAAACTTCAAGGTTTTTTTTTTTGTAATTTTCAAACATCTCTGGTTTTTTTTTGTAATCGACCGAAACCTTAGGGATAGTTTTGTAATTATCCGAGAAAATAAGCAAAAATGAGCATAATAGCGTGCCTCAGCTACATTCGACAGTTTCCCTTCCAATCTAGACGAGTTCATGTTTGACGCCAACCTGTCCAATTCAGCTTCAAGCTCGGCGATTTTCCTCAAAGATTCTTCCTCAGCATTCGATCACAATATTCATCGTCACAATGCCTTAACGAGTCGTCCAACTTCTGTTCAGGGGATAAAGTTTGCATGGCATCATTATAGTAAGAATCGTTGTGCACGTCAACAGATTCATAATCCTCTACAGCAAGCTCCTTCACGGTTGATGCATCTTTCATCTCGAGTTCCTCCTGCAGATCTTGAACTAGGTCCTCGCTTTGCTTCAACGATTTCCTCAACTTCTCTATTTCCGTTTTGTGTCCCAAAGAAGAATATGTTATGCCCATCGTCAACCCAAGGTAGAAAAGAAGAGCAACATCTGATGATCCTGGCAATGGGAGAACATTAGGGTTAAAATCTCAAATATAATATCAGTATCATGGTGGCTGAAACATTTATTTCACAATGGCGCCAAAGCAACCAAAGGCAAAAACCATGGATTCCGAAGAGAAAAATTCAAATGCCTAAAGTGGTGGCACAACTATTAAATTACAACACTCCAAAGATTATCATATTAAACAATGTTCTGCAAGTATACTTAAAGGGATAATTACGAAAAAAAACCCTGAGGTTTGGGCTAATTACAAAAAAAATCCAGAGATGTTACAAAATTACAAAAATCCTTGTCAGGTTTGATTATTTATGTCTTAAATTTAAGAAGGTAACTGCAATATTTCTATAAATATCGGGGGGGTTGGGGGGGGGGGTTGAAATACTTTTTGCTTATAAAAAGCGAAAATGTAAGATGGAATCAAACATCAAGGTTTTTTTTTGTAATTTTCAAAAAGCTCTAGAGTTTTTTGTAAATTGCCCGAACCTTGTGGTGATTTTTGTAATTATCCCTAAAGGTAAAAATTCTTCTTCTTTTACCATTATAGCAGTGAACTAACAGGTTCATCTATTTTCAAGAAGGTTTTACCAAGTAGTGTGGGGTCACACCCTGGATAGTACCTTGAGGTATGTGTCCTAAGAACGCGCATCTTTCTCCCTGAAGTAGCCATGTCACGGTTTTGATATCAAGAAAATATTTTTTTTTCTTTTATTTATCCATTATCTCAAGAGATATCAGTTTAGTTCTTTCTTATTTATAATATGTCGCGACTTCAACCTCAATTTATATTTCACAATCTTTTTCACTCTTTAATACGCTGGCTTATTTCGTTAGGTTCTTAATATTATTTTCAATTTTAGAAATATTGAAATCTGAAAGATTCACGAAGCCAGGTCAAGACATGTGAACCCCTCGCCTAATGTCTCACAACTTCTAAAACAACGATCTTCAACAATCTTAGCTTGCAGCCTGAGAAAAGAAATAGCAATACAAATCCTATCCATAATTTATCTTGAAAACTAGGTTGTATGTGTACAAGGTATCTTCTTCGCAAGAAAAAACAGATAAGTTCTTCATCTGATCGTGATACTTACATAGACTTTATTATGACTGATGTCTTGTGATTCTTAAACGGTGAATAAAACCTTCATCATACCCAGTGTTCTAAAATCCCCTAGGCGGCCGCCTGGCGGGGCCTAGCGCTAGGCGGCCACCGAGGCGCCCGGATTTTTGCCTGGCGACCAGCCTAGGCGGTCCAGTCTAGCGGCGCCTAGGCGGCTAGCGCCTCCTAGGCGGGCTAGGTGGGGCCTAGGCGGTCTAGGCGCCCTATATGTTTTTTTTTTTTCTCGAAATGCTAGCAAAACGACTCCAACTAGTGAAAGTAGCACGACAACTCCAAAATTCGGTTTAAGTGAAATTGATATATATAATTTTCTTAATAAAAAAATGAAACAAAATTTTAGGTCCTGGAAATCTTTCCATTGATAATTTGATATTATATAAATCAATGCAATATTTGTTAATGTATTGTATTTTAGATGATTTATAGTTTTATTAGATTATTGGTGTTGAATTACTTTAAACTTTAAAGCTTAAATATTAGATATGTTCAAAAACAATTTAAATATCATTTATAGACTTTTCTGATTATGTAGTATGGGAATTATTCATAAAATTGTATATATATTTAAGGCTCGCCTGTCCCCGCCTAGTCCCCGCTGGCCTTCTAGCGCTAGGCCCCTGTCTGCCGCCCGACTAGCGCCTGCGCTTTTTAGAACACTGAATTCATACCCCATTCTTCTGATGCTTCTTTTGCAAAATAAGCTCTTTTGTTTATTGGAAACCTAGGGCTTATAGATTATAGCTTTGTTTCAGTTCCCTAAGTAGCCTTAACATTTAATCAGCTATTTTAAGGTTTATAACCAATTTCATCCACGAAAGCCGCCAGTCTTGTAAACTTCTACTATTTCTTTAATCCATATAACAACATGAAGTTGAGTTGGAGTAACTATAGGGACTACTACCAAACATTTCCAAGCATAATGCAGAAAAGGACAAAAGTTACACAATGTAAATTATAAAGTTATGAACGGTTTATTTGGAAATAAAATCACGTAAATAACATAGTACTACCTTGCGAATTATCCTGGCATCCATTCACCGTTTTACTAGTGTTGCACCTCACCAAGACCTGCTCCTTTCCAATTTTAGCTTTAGCCTTATAATTCCCCGTTCCAGTTTGTTTACTGCAAGATTGATGAGGCGCTCGGCTAATTATTCTGTTTCCATCAGTCACAAGAACGGCCTCATAATTGGTTTATGCGGTGTATGGACAGAATAAGTATATTCTTCAATTTCAGCATGTTCCTTGTATAACTGAGCCATAAGACAACTTTCAAGAGACGTCAGTGGTTTTATAAATTTACTGTTAACCTGTCTACTTCTAAGGCTACTTCTATTTCGTCTAAAACCATAAGAAAATCCGACTTCTCTTGAAGAAGGCTGAGCCACTGAATTGCTATTAACATCTTCATCAATGGCTGAATCTAATCTAACATCGAAATCCCCTTGAATATTTTCGTTGTTCGAAAGGCCCCTAAAGAATTTGAATTTGAAACCATACCCCAACTCCCAAATTGTCCGACATTACCAGATTTTCACCGTTAAATCCACTAGTAGAAGCCATTTCTGCATCAGAATGAAAAGACTGTTCTCTTTGTCTACATTTCTTCTCCAAAACTTTCATGTACTTTCTTTAAACTTCCTGGCGACTCGGGTGCATTTTAAGGTTCTCAGATGACAAATCTGAGATATTATACTTATCCATAGTAAGCTTCTTGAAACGCTGAGCGACATATCCGGCACCAGCAGCCGCAGCAACAACCCAAACATCCATTTCCACTGTCTTGTAAAGAAATGTTCTAATCTTGCTTAGATATATATAGAAACTTTCAATCCAAACAATGTCCTAAAAATGATTATAAATTGCATTAAAGATTGGAACAATGTACTCTTGAAAAATACTAAGCAAACCATAACCAACAGCAACACCCCAGCATTCAACTCAAGAATTAAACAAACCTCAGATTCTGATAACCTGATTTTCAACTAACCCAAAGTCCTTAAGAGTTAAGGCATTCAAGAAATCAAGAAAAATTAAATCAAAGCTTAGAAACAAATCCTCACTTGTTCATCAAATGCTGACACCCAAATGCAGACTCGGCCAATTCTTTGGAGCTTTCACTTGAATTTCACAAACATCGACTGCCCAAGACGCAATTTCAGAAAAAGATATCAAGAAAATCTAATGCAAACTTAATTTCCAGAACCCATCAAGAAAAAAATCGCTTTTGCTGAACCCTTTTTCTTTTTCCTTTTTTTTCGAGATTATTAATCGAATCCAATTGCAAAAAATACCATCAAGAAAAAGGGCCCATTTTTCCCACCAAAACTCAGCAAACCATATGCGTAGCATAGTAGGGAGCCATAAAGGTGCGATTTTGATAACTGGAAAGAAGAAGATGAAAAAGATTGGCCTAAACAATGTGTGGGGTTTAATGAGAAAAGATACAAAGCTTTGTATTGGTTGGTGAGACTCCTATGTGAAAATATGAGGGTAAATTTATTCATTTGTTTATTTTTTTTTCATTTTTGTTTTTTCCTTCTTTTTATATCTCAAATTTAACACCATTTTCTTTATAGTCTTTTTTAGTAGTTGCAATCAGAAGTAACCGAACTTCGTCGTATATAATCAAGTCGAACTCAAATTGTAATTTATCAAATATATTAATGGCTAGCGAACTTTTTTCCGAGCTTAATCGAGTCTAAAAGAGCTTGGTAAATAAATATCAATTATAAATTAAATTATTCTTTAATTTATTACAAAAATAAAATTATGTATTTCTAAAATACATAATGTGTCAATTACATTTAAAACATGTGATGTTATCCAAACAAATAAATTTATTTAAATAATTTTATATTTATCATAAGTAAATATATAAAAAATTAAAGTTAAACTATTAGTTTAATTTATACAAATTTATTAACAAGTATGTAGTCAAATATCTCTAAACTTGAGTATGGTTCATTTACCTTGGAAAAGGCCTGCATTGTCAATAGCGTCAGATCTTTTGCACTTCTCGAATAGCGTCACTATAAAATCGGCATTCAAGCCAGGAGGCAAAGTCAAACTACGTGAAGAATAAATCTACGAAACTTTGTTGATCACAATCAAACAATAACATCCCTAGTCCCAAAATTAACTCATTATTCTCTTTATCTTTCACATTTCTCAATACTCAAATATACTATGTATTTATCTCTCCTCCCTCCTATTCATATAAATAATTTCTGTAATTTTCTTTAACTTATCACCATTTTTATTATTTTTTTTAATCTTGATAACAAATGTATAAAATGAGATTCATACTTGCGCTTATTTTTGTTCAATTTTTTATTTTTTTATTCAATTTTCTTTGATTATATTTTATACTATTGTTTCTAAAAAAATTCACACACAATCAACATCTCTAAAAAAAAAGGTTGTATTCGTAATTTTAGGATTTATGGATTTGGGAGGGATTTGGGAATGTTTCAAATGATTTCAAATAGAAAGATTTGAAATCCTCCAAATGACTCCAATAGCCAAGATTTGAAATTCATTATAAAACGACTTCATCCAAACAACCTCACCTGGATTTTTATTATGGCTTTGAAATCCATATCTCAAATACTTCTATCCAAATGGAGCCTAAAAGATTTCTCATCACATCAACACAATCATTATTTTTTCTCTATACATTCAACTTTCACTTTTCAAAAAAGAAAAAATTCACACTATTCACCTCGAAAAATGAAAGTGAGCTAATGAAAAGCACAACAAAATTACACCCATAGTCATAGATGTTGAGTTCCAAAAAAGAAGTACCAAACTCAAGAGAAGTGTTGTAGTACGGGGTTATAAAAAACAAATCCGATTTTATGATTTTGAGTTAGAATCCTTTTAGATATGTTGGCATTAGTCCCATTCTATAGTAAGTAATTGTTTATAATAGTTATTTATAAATTATTCTATGGCAAAAACTTGTGTGCATGAACTGCAATTACACAAAGTTTTTTAAAGGTTTTATTTTCCGGATTTTATTTTTCTTAGGTTTATATTTGTTTTTTTTTAGGGTTTGTTTGTTTTAAGGTTTATTTTTAATCGATTTGGCTTTTAGGATTTTTAGTTTTTTAGGTTTATTTTTATTTTTGTTTTTTGAGTTTATTCTTCATGGTTCTATTTTTAGGGTTTATTTTTGTTTCTTCATGGCACATTATTTTTTAAATTTATTTTTCATGATTCATATTCTCAAGATTTTGTTCTTGAGATCTCGTCTCCACTATCTAAATCAAGATCACCGTCCTCACAATAGACTTGCTCAAATTATTCATTATTAATCAGTTGATTTTTAGTCAATGTTCCTCAGCTGATTTCATCCTCCTAAAAAGAGAGCTGCAAATTGCCTTTGACATTAGCTTTCATGATGATTTATTTGTCTGATAAAAAATTGTAGTAATATAGAAATAAAGAAATGGTGAACAAATCTTTTCAGTAATCTTTTTTTGTTTCTCACTTAAATCTCAAATCAAACATTACACCAAACAATGTCAGAACAAAACATAGATCCAGTCATTCAGACATGGCATTGTTTTTACAAGTTTATATGAGCAATTTGCTAACCAACATCAAACAGAAATAATTTGATTTACTCTTTTTTTGAAAGTAAATATACATAAAATTCATATACGTACAAACGGAATCAGAGATTTCCTGTTCCACTTCATGGACAACACATGTATTTTATTGACACGCATCATCATCCAATGTGATGAATAAGAAGTGAACACAAAAGTGGAACAGGAAATATTTTCCGCACAAGACATAGTTACAAGAACATCCAAACTTAAAATTCATGATGTGAAAACATTATTTCAAAACACACATCCCAGTTAGAGAAACAACCTCTGATATTATAAAAAGCGTAAAAAATACAGGAAAGATATTAGTAGAATACCAATTTCTGATAACAAGTTGAAACTTGAAAACCACACAGTGTTTCATTTTGCAAGAAATCAAGAAAGGAGATTGTTTATAAATGATCAAAAGAAAGCTCTACAAGGTGTCAATAAAAAAACCTGCAAATCATACTGCTTTTATTTGCCAGCAGCCATAAGAAAACAAAACACATAAACCTTGTTCAGTTCACCCTCAGTGCTGATGCTCCGGATATAATCTCTATCAGTTGTGGTAGTGATGGACGCAGCGAGTTCTGAAGTGGCATAAAGACCAATCAGAGTTTAAGTAAGACAACTTGAAAATCTTTGTAAAAGCAGGGGTTTGGCAAAGACACCATGAGGTTTGGCTTAATTACCCAAAAAAAAAAATCAGTTATCTTTCAAATTACGGCCCATTGACATTTGTTCCTCATTTACAAAATGCACCTCAAGAGCCATTACATGCCTCAAGGGGTGCTTGTAATACTTAAGCGGTATTTGTAGTTTTATTCAGATAACGGGAGCTTTTGTAATTAGATTAAGCATCATGGGTAGTTTTTGTAATATCCGAAAAACAAAGAATAAAGAAATGAAGTTGGTGCTTCTAGTTACGCTTATAGCAATGTTAAGAGAAAGGTCGGTCAGGGCATGTGTGTATGGAAGGTGTGTGTGTTGTATCGTTGTGAGAGAACGGGTGAAACCTACATTATAAGTAAGTGTGAGACGGTCAGAAGCGCATATCTCCCCGTTCCTGCTGGAGCTATCCATAGCAGACATTCTGTGCTACCCTGCTCACTGCAAGCATTTTCTAACATTGCATTGAACATCACCCAGCTAAAACATTAAAAAAAGTCTTTTTCCTATCAGAATACAAAAAAGTAAAGATGTAAACTGATCCTACGCCTGAAGATATGAAAATATCATAAAAAAGGAAATGTAAAACCCTACACAAGAAAATTGGGGTGTTGAGGTTTTGAAGCACCCTCGGACTTAGTTTCACCGCCTTCAATTTCATAGAATCTAGTTCCTGAAGTTTTCCACCAGCTTCAGCTTCTCCTCTCAACAACCTACATTAGTGTCTTATCAATTAGTATTCCATCAATGCAGCTCATATTACTAATTTCATGTCAAGATCAGTTAGCTGCAGTGCCGACCTGGAGATAATACAGTTGACGCTAAGCTGGCACGAACGCCACGACTGACTGGAACTTGTTGAACACGATCCTTAATGCATCATACTCTATTCTTTAAGATGTCTGTCTGCAAGCACAGCAACCTGCAATGGAACAGTATGTAAAGAGATTTCTGCAAAGCTAATAACCCGCCATAGATATGTCTCATAAATAAGCCAATACACAAGTTTTCCTTTTGTATAAAAATTCTCTGAATACTTGATGTACACAAGTAACCTAGTCAAGGCAAACTACAGCAATGCA